>OX246741.1:6091312-6634036 GCA_945910005.1 Isoperla grammatica
AGGGACGTCTGCGCATGCGCAACACGACACTAGCGCCAGGACGGTGAAACATGATAGTCCTGAAACACAATGGAACCCTTGGAATGAAGCACAGTTTCGTTACTCACCACGCAAGCTAAGAGTTTGTATTTAAAGGATTTTGTGAACTAGTATAGTTATTACAAAATAAATGGACGAATCTATGTATGCATTTTATATCCACGCACTAAGATAACTAAATAAAGGGGGGGAGGGGGTGATGAACAAGGACTGATGCTCTAGTGAGAGTGGTGAGAGAAGAGTAAACTTCTACAATATGAATTGTCTCTTCGTAACTAACAGGGGCGGCTCTACTGTAAGGGCACACGGTCACGTGCCCCACCTATTAACTATTGGTAACCATTAATCATTATTATAAATAAATTAACCTGGCCAATAATACGTTTCTTAAATACCTACTTATTTTTAATTTATAAAATGTTTTGACATGTTGAACATGTTTCTATTACGTTTGTGAAGCCAAATGTTTTAGTTTGAACAGTAGTTCGCGCTCTCCGGGCACAAGCCTGATGAGCCGGGGACTGCTCTAGCTAATCTTATGGGGTCTAGTCAACACTACCTGCAGCTATGAACCCCATACTTTACACGTTGCTAAATGCAGCCTCCTCGGGCACAGAGAATGTGGTGACCGAAGCCGAGTTTGGGTCGAAATCGGACGTGTTTCCATCTCTATCCTCTGTCGCGCCAGAGACCATAGGGAGTTTATGAAATATTTCTATTGTCTATGCATGTTTCAAGGGTAGTAGTACAGCACAATACATCACTAAACAACCTGTTGCAAATAAAGTTTTATAAAAGCACCGCCTATTAGTGTGAAAGCCTTCCTATTGGATAATAGTCCCAAGCTCGCATTCTGATTTGTGGTCACTTTCAGTCCACGTGGAGTGGACATCTCTCTGTCACATACCTGTCTCAATAGTTCGTGCCAGTCACACAAAGGACGAAGATTAGGAAGGAAAAAAAGTAGTTCGGGGAAAATTCTCACCCCTCCCTGCATAATAATAAGAGTTCCTAGAAAACGCAATGTGACATTTATTTTTGTAATATTTTACTTGAGCAGATCACCTCCAGTATGTATTTGTGGGTTCAGTCTGTGTCGAGATTTCGATTTGTGCGGTCGGATGTTGTGAGTGCTATTGATGAGTGTTTAAACATGAATTCACTGCAACACATTTTTAGTTTAATTGAATATCAGTTACCATTTAGTGTTAAGCTAGAAATTAAAAAACTAGGATGGCCTACTCCACTGTTAGACATCCAACAAACTGATAATAGGTGAGTAATAAGTACATTAACTCCTCACTAAAAGTATCGTGTAATTTTAAGTTGTGTACTTGTGTTTCACAAGTAACATGTGCCCCCCCCGGACAATGACCCCAGAGCCGCCACTGGTAACTAATAACAACATTCCACAGGACTAAACGTCCTTATTAAGCTTGTATATCCACCGACCCTGCGGAAGTGCGGAACGATAGATTTGTATCTGGTAAAATTCCTTCAAACTGCTTTAAATTGGTCCCAACGTACAATAAAATATGAGATATCCCAGAGTGTTTTGTACGATTTCTTCAATGTTTCGGCTTTTCAAATGTTTTGAGGTATGCTGTTGCAACAAACCTTCATGATTAAATTAGAACATTCGATATACGGAAATATTTATCAGAAAACAAAGAAACATTCAAACAAAAGTACAATGTAGGCCTATTATCTAGAAAATTGCATTTTTTGTTTTATTTTTTATTTGCAATAGTAGAACGATTGTTTTCATTGACTGTTCTTAAAAAGACTGTTAGAGGTTCTAAATCTCTCGTGGAAGAACACCGACTTTGACATATTCGTTTTTTTGCTCGAACATTATTAAATGAAAATGAACCTCGAAAATTCCACCTTTTCTCCTCATTGAGTCTCTATTTTCTTTGTTTCAAGGAGAGACAATACTGACATTTCTAACTTCTATAGTTTCCATCAGAATAAGATGTGTTTTTTGTGTGTGCATTAATCAATAGCTGAGATATTGATAGCAACAACAAAAAATTTAAAAAAGGAAAAATGGCATTGTTATAAATTTCGTATTGTTGATTCAACAATTAATTAGCCGGGACATTTTCACATGAGCACCAAACACCATAATTGATTTATATTTATATATTTGTGAAGCTTAATAACCATTGAGGTACACACGGATGGATTATTTTTTCAGATTTAAAATACAGGAACAAATTATTTTTTACTTATAACAATTATTTACATTCTTCGATTTCCATTGCACATTACCAAAGGTAATAATTATTCCATCCTTGGGGACCTTCCTTTACTATTGAAGAGTATTCACAGAAAGTTTCACTTTGATTTCTCAAATATTGTAGACACTAAAATGTCCCACCTTCTCAAAAAGGTAAAAACAAAAGTTATCCTAGAAATGACTGTCAAAGTTTAGTAAGTTGTGAAATGATCATAGTAATCGAGTTCAAACAAACTTCAAAAACAGATATCAATAATGAAATGTTAGTATTGTGTGTTCAATCTTAGGTTTAGAACACAACATAATATTTGATAAAAAAAAAAAAAAAATCGAAAAAAACGAGATTTTAATCAGAATTTCAGTGTTGTCCCTCCTTAACACATCATCCGGTAACGAAGACGCCTGGTATTTCCTTACTTGTTATACAAATCAATATAATAAGCTCTACACATACATTTTATTATCTTAACTAATCATATTTTAGAGTACTGAAAGTTTGTACGGATCAACTTTCTATGCCTCATCATATATTAATAACTATTTGAAACGTTAATGTCAATATTAGCGTTCTTTTACTCACCTCTCATGTTTGCCCGGAAAGTGATCGAAATCACTTAGTTTTTCAACCGAGTGTCAAAACTTGTGTGATCTGTTAACTGCTAAACACCGATCTTATATCAATTTTAACCACTTCACATTATTTTTTACGCAGTTACAATATGATAGATAATAATTATCGGTAGTTAAATCTTCGATTGTATCCTAATGTTACATGTATCGCGGCTGCGGGGTATCTTGCACATAGCGTTATTGTCCGATCATCTTAGACCAAGGTTAGGAGACTTTACTCCCACCACTTGGAGATGTCACTACCACCTTGAAGAAATCTATACAAGTTGACCAAACAACAACGAATAAAATAAACTATCAAAGATTACTGAGTGGGGGAGATGTTTCATCGCCGTGTTAAAATATCTGCACGAGTTTTGTCAAAAAATTCAATTCTCACCACTAGTTCGAATTCTCACCGCCAGGAGCGCTAGCTCAGAACGATTAAACTTCGTTGCCATCTGGCGGGATATATTTGAACTCGGTTCTGGCATTCAAAGACTATCTAGAACCTAGAACCCTTTATATGAGTATCATCACGGTCTTCTATATCTTCAATGACATCAATAAAAACTCAGCTTTCAAGTGTTATATCAAGGTTCATTGATGCATACAAGATCGTCATCTACTAACCTTGATTTTATCGCACATAAAGATTTAGATGACCGTGATGATAATCATAAAATGGGCCTTAGATAGTTTTTGAGGTTCCCGCAGTTTTAAACTTTTGGAAGAGCGAGTTCTTGCGGTGAGAATTCGAACTACACGTCGGACTTAAAAAATTTCGCTCAGACACGCGCAGACGAATTCCCATATGGATGTACTATCTTCCCTAGTTTCTAATCTTTGGCGAGATTCTAAAAATTGGAAATTTGTGACACTCGAACAATATTGTTATCTTGTTACGAGTGTTGCAAACCATCTGTTACCTATTGTTGAGTGATCAGGGACATTAACTGAAATCAAGGTCAGTATTTTCAGTGGACTTGGGACGGTCATTTTAGACAAACAGTTAATGGACCGTTCCACACCAGCTTACCTGCAAAATACTTGTGTTTGATTTGTTCAGAAGCAAGCAAGATTAATGTTAATACATACCTTTGTAGTATTTTTTCCTTATGCCGGAAATAAATATAAATACAAGATAAACTTATAGAAATACATCAGTATGGATTGCAACCTGTTTTGATGTATCAAATGTGATTTTTTAAGAATTTCGTTGGCAAAATAAGTTATTTTTAAGGACGTGAATTTGAATCGAATCTTGCATTATGGGTAAGGATCTTAATAATTGCCCACTCGTTTCTCAACATCTTTGCATCATAACTGTGCTACAATTTTCTTAAAATAATAAAAGACAAGCACCACAGAACTATGGAGATAAAAAGCATGCACTCTTCGCACTAGATTGGTGAAGATTGTCTTGACCGATATGATAAAACACCGACACAAACAACAAAACATTCTAACGTGTTCAATGACGACTTAGAATGTTAATTAATTTCCGACCCTCTTTAAAGTCTTTTAAAAACTTATAATATTTGATACTGAATTGTATTTGTCGTGGAAAAGAAGTAAATTATTTGTACGCACTACAAGTCATTGATAAACTAATTAATATTATTCTTGAATGAATGAATTTCTATTTTGGGCAAGGTTGAATTTTTTTTTAATTTTTCTTTTTTTTTTAAAGTTTAAACCTTTTTAAATTTGAATCATTGGAAGAATAAATCTTACAAGGAAACATTTCTATACGTCTTGAACTTTTAGATTAAATACCCTATCTCAATGGCTCAAGTTGGAAACTACATTTTTTAAAGTTTTCTTTTATTAAACCATTCGGCACATTTTTCCCGGGATTGGATCTTCATAAAGAAAACAAACTCTTTAAGTCTTGTGAAAAACATAATATTCCGTACTGAACTTTGTATTCGTCGTGGAAAAGAAGGAAATTATAGGAACTACGAGTCAACATTGGTATTTTGGTGGAGGTGCCGGGTTTATTTGACTGTCTCTCTCTCTCTCTCTCTCTCTCTCTCTCTCCTCTCTCTCTCTCTCTCTCTCTCTCTCTCTCTCTCTCTCTCTCTCTCTCTCTCTCTCTCTCTTTTTGACTACTGTGACGTTGTTTATAATGACTTGACCGAAGACTTGGCAATCCGCTTACAGAGGGCTCAAAATTCATGTATACGTTTTATTTTAGGAATCAAGAAATCCGATCATATCACCCCTGGTTTCAAACATCTTTCATGGCTCCGTCTGAACGAAAGACGTAACCTTCACTCAGTCTGTATGGTTCACCGAATACTATCCACTTCTTTACCCGCATACCTTACTGACAATTTTCAATACCTCCACTCAAACCATCTCTTTAACACAAGGTCGAGATCAGGCACACAACTTACTTTTCCATTACACAGGACAACTTTACTTGACAACTCATTTACAATCAACGCCATTAGAACTTGGAATGCCCTTCCTTCAGAGATCAGGGATGTGCACATCAATAATTTTTACATTTTCAAGAGTAAAACTCACAATCTATATTTCGAGCAATGTCATCACAAGGCCGAAATATAGCTATAATAACGTAAAAACCAAATCCACCAAATAGCTATCTATATATTATTGTCTAAAATTTCGTAAAACTTTCTTGTTGCCGTATGAATGGGGTGTGCATGAATGATAAGCCTGTTTCCTGTTTTCTTGTTTTCTTGTTTTTTTTTTTTTTTTTTTTTTTTTCTTTTGTTAAATTGCTATGTATGAATGATCGTAGACACTGATTAAATAATTACTGCGTTATTATTATATTTTAATTGTTAACGCTAACTTCAAATTAAACTCTTAATGTAGTTTTCGAATGAATGGTTAACCTTATTTGCAATTAATTTTTTGTTTTTCATTATGAGTTTGTATTTTAGTATATGTATTGAATAGTTAATTATTATTGTACTACTGTCTATTGTTTATTGTCTGTATCAAAATGTATTATTTGTTAAAAGGTTGGATGGAAGATAAGGCCTAGCTGGCCTTAATCCCGCCTTCAATAAAGACCATTATCTATCTATCTATCTATCTCTCTCTCTCTCTCTCTCTCTCTCTCTGTCTGTCTGTCTGTCTGTCTGTCTGTCTGTCTGTCTGTCTGTCTGTCTGTCTGTCTGTCTGTCTGTCTGTCTGTCTGTCTGTCTGTCTGTCTGTCTGTCTGTCTGTCTGTCTGTCTGTCTGTCTGTCTGTCTGTCTTTCTGGCTGGCTTCTGTCTGTCTGTCTGTCTGTCTGTCTGTCTGTCTGTCTGTCTGTCTGTCTGTCTGTCTGTCTGTCTGTCTGTCTGTCTGTCTGTCTGTCTGTCTGTCTGTCTGTCTGTCTGTCTGTCTGTCTGTCTGTCTTTCTGGCTTCTGTCTCTCTGTATGTCTCTTTGTTTGTTTGTCCTTCCCTCACAGGGCACGGGACACATTAACAAAGTATTTAGACAACACACCCTCCAGACAACTGGGTTAGTGAAATACAAACGGATTAACTTACAAACCACGAACTACTACGTGTCCAGTTTAACGTGAGAGGTGACGGAAATGACGTACCAGCGAGTACGTATATAAGCGCTACGTGTGAGAACGCGGCCGCCGACAGTTGATTGAAGTGGCGTGCGGTGAGGGGAAGCAAGGGAAGCATTGCTTCCTCAAGATCATTACTACTGACACCAAAATATCATTTTTCTACGCGCTTATAACGTATTCGCAGTCAAAATCCACTCATTTGTCAACATCTTTTCTTATATTCTGCTCTATCTGTAGTTCCTCTAAATAAACAAGGTTCAATGATGATTTTCTGTCGTGAAACACATCAGCTAAACAGCTAACATACCATAGAAGCAGTGCGTTCTCCTTGGATTTTCGGCCGTAAGAAATACCAATAGCTTTCAAGTTAGCCTAATAGACGGGTCAGAGTACATACGCAGTTTTTAAATGGGACGAAAAGCAGTGCGTCGGAGGGTCGGGTCGGACCGCAACAAACAAAAAAATAGAAAAGGACAGAGCATTCATTGAAAAGGGAGAAGCGCGTGCCGTGTAAGTTCTGCAGATCGTTGTATATTTGTCGCAAATTTGTGTAAAAATTATTTTGTTACGCGATCAATTAAAAAACAATAATTGAATAATTTGAAGTTAGTACGGCTACACTGGGAATATGTGACCTAAAACTGAGGACCTCTGACAGAGGTGACACCCCAGTCCCTTTCGGAAGTTTGCCAAATTCAATTTGAAAATTTTGTAACTTATTGCTTTCTCTTCTACATACCTCACCGCACGCCACTGACTGGATTGTGATGCTCTAGTTGTGGTGTCACTGCTGTATATTCATAGACCGTTTAGTGTTTGCTCTATGATGCTTATGTGCACCGGGAGAAGTGGTTTGAATGCCCGCCGGTTTCTTTCAACTTAGTTCTAAGTCATTGTACATACGACGGCAACGTTGTAAAAACATTTCCTACCTTCAAGTATCTAATAAATGGAATAACAATGCAAGATTCTGATGTGTATTCTAAAATATCATTCTGTTGTATGTGTTTATACTTCGTTATTGGAATGGGGTGTTAATTATACATTTTGAGTACACATAACTATAATTATAACTATAATTGTTTATATAACCGCACATATTTGATTATAACCAGCTGCATGGAGGTGACTGTGATGTGGGCGATCACTTCATATAATAAGGTACATTATAAACTAAAGCACCGAAATAATAATTCTCGAAATAAGTTTTATTTTGTCCTCTTTACATCGGCTAAGTTACGAAATCTCTTTAGAAACTGCCCATTTTTGTAGAAAATAAGTTGTCTGTTAAGAAATTTAAACTCTCTTCTTTCAACGTTTTGGAAAGTGAAAAGTAGAGATATACAACTAATTATGACAAGAATTCACCTCCCCCCCAGTAACGTTTAATTCTTAACGTAGAGTTAATAAAGTATTAATTTGAAGTTTTCAAAGAATTGATCAATAAAACGTTATTAAACCTTTCAATTTAATTAAGGAGGTTCCAAACACCGTAGGGAAAGTTGTGTTCTTGCGAAGGCCTACGGGGAAGATTGTATCCTAGAGAAAACATGTACACATAACATGAAAACATGTACATATGTACGTGTACAATACACACTCAAAGACAGCAGTACCTTGAGGCGTTCTCGACAAGTATGATTATATGACGTCGAAGGATGTTTGGAAGAATGGAACAAATAGGACGTAAAGGATAGGAAAGGTGCGATGGGTGGACGTGGACTTCCTTTCGTCTGGCTTCTCCCCCTCGACCTGTCCAGATGTGGTGGCCCTTCATACGCTTCCGCCGGCCTAGCTCTCAGGATCAGCAAAGCACACACACACCTGCCCACTACGATAAGGTAGCAGTACCTGGAGGGGAATCATTGTTAAGGTGGCAAGCTGATGCAGGTGATGGAATATATTATATATTGTACATCATTTGCAGATTACAATTTGATGAATTAAACAGGATTCATTTAAGATAAAAATCAATATATCAAGTATCAACTAAGAAGCACATTTGGCAAGTTCTGGTTCCATACATTCCCTCGCTGCCCTGCTAAGGTGCCAGTCATTGCGGCATTGGAAGAGTTCCTTCTCTCCCTTGTGGCACAGGTAGTAGCGATGACAGTCAGTCTCATGTGGCAGACGAACCTCTTCGCCCTCCTCGTCAACGGGCGGACAGCTGTCACAGCCGGCTACTCTCCTGTCACGACACACCCTTTTTGTGGGGCTGAAGTGTTCCTCAGGTGGGCATACGTACAAAGTGACATTACCATTACCGCAGCGGTAGTAGAACCTACAGTTCTCGTGGGGGAGTCTAATGACCTCCCCCTCGACGTCGACGGTGGGGCAGCTGTCGGGGAGACCCGCGGGGGGCTCGGTGGGGGGTCCCGCGGTGGTCGAACCTGCCGGGGTTGTGCTCGGCTCCGTGGGAGGTCGGGTAGCTCCGGGGGTGCATTCGGACTCCAGCGGCCAATCGCAAGCCAGGATCTCTTGGTGCCACCACAGGCCAGGAGGGCAACTGATCGGGTAGGGTACTCCCTCTAGACACTTGTAGAACATGGTACAGTCTGTCGGATGGGGGAGAAGGGTGTCAGATGTTCCGTGGCAGTCAGGGAGGTCGGTGTTCCCGTCGGTCGTGGATTCACCCCCGGTTGAACCTTCGGTAGGCGGTGTAGATTCACCCCCGGTTGTACCCTCAGTAGGTGGTGTGGATTCACCCCCGGTTGTACCCTCAGTAGGCGGTGTTGTTGAGCCGCCAATGGGACAATCCACGTTCTGTGGAAGGTCACATCCCTCTATGTCGACATTCCACCAGAGACCGGTTGGACAGTCTTGCAAGACGGCCTGGCCGTTAGCGCAGGTGTAGTACTTGCTGCAGTCGGTAGGGTGCGGGATGTGGGTGGGGGAGCCGACGGCGCAGTCGGGGACGTCTGCGCAAGCGCAACACGACACTAGCGCCAGGACGGTGAAACACGATAGTCCTGAAACACAATTGAACCGTTCGTTGTATGTTAGCTAGGAATTTGTATTTAAAGGATTTTGCGAGCTAGTGTAGTAATTACAAAAAAATGGAAGAAATTATGTATGCATTTTATATCCACACACTTACATAACTAAGTAGGGGGGCGGGGGGGGGGGGGGGGGGGTGAACAACGACTGATGCTCTAGTGAGAGTGGTGAGAGCAGAGTAAACCGCTACTCTATGAATTGTCTCTACGAAACTAATAACAACATTCCACAGGACTAAACGTACTTATTAAAGGATAAGTCAGATGATTAACTAAAAAATCACCACTGAGTCATAAGTGCATGAAATCAGTTATGTGTAAAATATAATTGATATAGGTTGCTTCAATGAAAAAAAAAATAGTGAACATTTAGCTGTTGTATAAGTTTTACTTCGATGGCTCTGCTGCATTTTTCTTGTAAAGCGTAGTACAGCTGTATCCGTTCCGAGGTCGCTAGCGCCTGCCTGATAGACAGAGCACTCATTGTGTAATACGAGTCCAGCCACAACACTCGGCGACTGCGGACAGTACCGCTCAAAACAGATTGCAACTTTTCTTCACATCAAGTCACAAGAGAATTAATTGCAGGGCATTTTGTAGAAGTACACGTTCGTACTAAGAAACATGTTATCGGTAAGGAAACTATGCACATTAAATCTCCTGATCGATTTTTGATAGGTGCCCTATTTTAGCGGTGGTTTTACTATCTCGAGGCAACATTTTTTTCATATGGGAATTACTATGAGAAGAGATGCTTGGTGCTACTTGGTAGCAACAAGCCCAAAAATCGCTGTTATCTTTAATTTTTTAACCGCCTGCTTTTAAAGTATGGTATCTTTCAGTCATGTTTTCCATATTTGAGGGTGGACATGTACAAATGGTAGTTTTTTAGTTTTCCATCTGACTAACCTTTTAAGCTTGTATATCCACCGACCCTGCGGAAGTGCGGAACGATAGATTTGTATCTGGTAAAATTCCTTCAAACTGCTTATTACATTATATGAGATATCCTAAAGAGTTTAGTGCCATTTCTTAAATGTTTCTTTGTTCAAATCAATATTTCGGCTCTTCAAATGTTTTGATTTATGTTGTTGCTTCACACCTTAACAATAAAATTAGCACATTTGATAAAAGGAAATATTTATCAGAACAAAGAAACGTTCATACTAAAGAACACTGTATTATCTAGAAAATGGCATATTTTGTTTTAATTTATTATTTGCAATAGTAGAACGATTGTTTTCATAGACTGTTCTTAAAAAGACTGGTAGAGGTTCTAAATCTCTCGTAGGAAGAACACGAACTTTGACATATTTGTTCTTTTTTGTTCGAATATTATTAAATGTAAATGAACCTCGAAAATTCCACCTTTTCTCCTCATTGGCTCTCTATTTTCTTCGTTTTAAAAAATCATCCGGTAATGAAGACGCTTGATAGTTTCTTACTTGTTATACAAATCAATATAATAAGCTGTATACATACATTTTATTATTATAACTAATCATATTTTAGAGCACTGAAAGTTTGTACGGAGACCAAATTTCTATGCTTAGTCATATATTAATAACTTTATGGGAATGCC
Source organism: Isoperla grammatica (assembly GCA_945910005.1). NCBI lineage: Eukaryota > Metazoa > Arthropoda > Insecta > Plecoptera > Perlodidae > Isoperla > Isoperla grammatica. The sequence goes on from OX246741.1 coordinate 6,102,329, forward strand.
AATATTAGCGTTCTTTTACTCACCTCTCATGTTGGCCCGGAGAGTCATCGAAATCACTACGTTTTTCAACCGAGTTTAAAAACTTGTGTGATCGGTTAACTGCTAAACGCCGAACTTATATAAATTATTACCACGTAACATTATTTACGCAGTTACAATAATATAAGAGATAAATATTTATCGAAAGCTATCTTCGATTTCATCATTATGTTAAATGAATCGCAGCTACGGCGTATCTTGTACGAAACGTTATTGTCCGATCATCTTTGACCAAGGTTAGGAGACTTTACTCCCACCACTTGGAGATTTCATTCCCACCTTGAAGAAATCTCTACAAGTTGAGCAACACAACAACAAGTAGGCTCCCATAACCCATCGCAGTTTAAAAATTCACTCTGTAAAAATTGGAAATTTGTGACACTCGAGCAATATTGTTATCTTGTTACGAGTGTTGCAAATCATCGGTTTCCTATTGTTGAGTGATCAGGGTCATTGACTGAAATCAAGGTCGGTGTTTTCAGTGGACTTGGGACGGTCATTTTAGAAAAACATTGTACACTGTGTGATATTCCAAATGTGATTTTTAAGAATTTTGTTGCCAAAATAAGTTATTATTAAGGACGTGAATTCTAATCGAATCTTGCATTATTGGTAAGGATCTTTACAATTGCCCACTCGTTTCTCAACATCTTTGCATCATAACTGCGCTACAATTTTCTTTAAATAATTATAAAAAAAAACACAACAGAACTATAGAGATAAAAAGCATGCTCTCAATTCGCACAAGATTGGTGAAGATCGCCTTGACTGATATCATAATACACCGACACAAACTACAAAACATTCCAACGTGTTCAATGACGATTTAGAATGTTCATGCATTTCACGTTACCTATATGAATTGCAAAGGTCTTGGATTTATTTAATTTATTGTACCAAACACTAAAGCTTGTTCTGTATGGCTTTACATTACTTCTTTACCGTGTACCCAACTATAACTCAATAGATATAAATAGAACAAAATGGCATTGCTAAGTTAAGTTCTTCATACGCATCAATGCACACATTTTGATATTGTAAAAGGGATCTAATAAAACTTGAAACTTAAAGTGAGTATTTCTAGATTGAACTTTACAAACGGTAAAAACTAATCAACGTGCCATAAGTTAACGAAAGGATGTATCAAATACTGTTCGCTCCATTGTAGGCGCTTATAAGAATGAAAAATGTTTCGTCAATAACAAATATGCATTTATTGTTGACCCACTTAAGTTACAAGAAGTTTCTGCCAGTGGGCCACACCCGCATTATGCAACTTATTGTGCTTTATGTACGCGATGTGTACTTTAAGGACCCACACACGTGAAGAGTCCGCTAATTGTGTAATACTTTCAGAGTGGAATGCAAAATGCTTCAAATCCTGACTTGGGAACTGACTATTCCTGAAAGTTGTCTCACGTTAATACCACAATACTCAATTCTAAAAATAGCCGTGTGGCCGTGTTTTGTTTCTGACAAACATTGAATATGCACGAATCAAAGAAAGATACAACAATTGAGTTGTCTAGCAACACATTGTTTGTCCGCCTGTGATTTCACAACCACCTCAATTGAGTCTTGTGCTTGAGTGTTTTCCACGCGGTCCGCCACAGCAATCGGCCAATAGCAATAGTGATAATCACGTAGATACAGTGGCGGCCCGACCATACAAATTTGGGGCCATGGCCCCGCGAGCGTTAAGGGGTGGGTGGGTGGTTGGGTGGTTGGGTGGGTGGGTGGGTGGGTGGGTAGGTAGGTATAGTTGGTCGAAAAAATAAATTAAAAAGGTAATTGTAAAACAAAATGAGTTGTAAAGAATATTGATAATGCTTATCTACAAAAAAATTAATACAGAAACACTACTAATACAACAACTACAAACAGACTAGAGTTGCCCTATCGCATTTGACTGTTTATCATCATGGGGGTCGTCATAAGGAGAGTCTAGCAGAAGAAGGGCAAATTGCAGAAGAAGGAATCTTAAGTGAGACAGGGGAGAAGGGGGGGGGGGGAATGACATAGTTGGTCGTTTGATATAATAGAAGATCTGCAACTGTGATAAATAGTGACGAAAACATTCTTGATCGGTAGTCCGGAGTATTGTATGGTCACCTACCGTGCGGAACTCCCAATTTTAACTATTGTATGGTCACCTACCGTGCAGAACTCCCAATTTTAACTATTGTATGGTCACCTACCGTGCAGAACTCCCAATTTTAACTATTGTATGGTCACCTACCGTGCAGAGCTCCCAATTTTAACTATTGTATGGTCACCTACCGTGCAGAACTCCCAATTTTAACAATTGTATGGTCACCTACCGTGCAGAAATTAAAACTTAAATGTTTTCGGTAATTTATTTTTTTGGAGGTTGTCATCTTGACGGATTTTAATGTTCATCGTCAATTTGAGTATTAAAGAGTGTTGGTTTAAAATTTTGGTCAAATCCGTCGAACCGTTTGACCGGTGTGTGACGAACACAATTCGCGCATGGAGAGAATGAACCATTTGAATTGATTGATACATTCGCTACGCTCATCTAATTACTTACAATTTTTCCCCTGTTTATAGAAGTTTCCAAACATATCTTTCAATTAAGATTATGTCATTTTATGTTATATATAGCCTTCACAAAGCATGTTTGAAGACAAAACTGTAACCGTCGCCATTTTTCAAAATGGCGACTAAAGCACATAATTATGTGACTTTGGTCTAAGTGAAGCTCAATTCAACTCTTAAGTCATCATGTAAAAACAAGTTTCTTTTAATGTGTTGTTACTGACCGATGGGCTAAGGTAATGAGTTTTGGTCTGTCCGGGGCGATCGCGGCCACGACACATGCAGATATACAATAGCTCGTATCTCAAACATTTTTAAAGTTATGTAAATAAGACTCGGCATGTGTGTTCTAGACAGAATAAGCTTTATGATATGTATGAACACAAGTTATGGATACGTTATTACTTTTATCGCAAATCATCAAAATACAAATATCCACTTATACGGTGGATCACTTAATTACTTCTTTCTATTGTAATATGATAAATAACTAAAATTCCATACATTATTATTATTGATCATAATATTATCTTTCATTTGACACCACTCACGTAATTTTATGATACATAGAGCACTCACAACAAGTGATTTAATGGAATACTGTTATCGCCGACATTTTCCAAGATGGCGGCTAACGCACAAGGCGGATTTTGGCGGACCCGAAGTATGTTATATAAAATAAAATTTGTAAGCGACCCTGAAAAAATCAGCTTTCTCCTAATTTTGTCCGGGTTAAAACCTAAAATTCCTCCTCTATTCCCATAGAATTGTAGATATCATACTTTATTGGGGAAAATAATAAGAATCCCAACAGCTTACCTTGAAAGGTGATGGTGTTCAATTGGAACTCAAAGTAGATTCGACTGCAATCATCCAGTAAGTAAGGCTGTATTATCGCAAAACAATTTTTACGTTATTCATTGTCCTGTAGCCTACATACTTGTATTTTGTGTGTGTATATAGTTCCAGTTTCAGACATTGGGACAATACCCCCAATGAAATACCCATCCATTTGGTTTACTTTCACTAACCCAACACCAAACCTAATAGTTTGTTTTTTAAACTAAATTTATTAAAATTATTGACATTAAAGTTAATGGAAGATGTATATTATATAGTACTGAAAACTCTTTTTAAGAAAATAAATAATATATTTTCCTAATTTACTTGATGTTCTAGTATAAACTCTACTAGTAACTTTCTACAGAATCTAGATGAAGGTCTAGCTCAAGAGGTTTGTTCATTGTCTTGTTCTGGGACTGTTTTACAACCAGTTTGATTGTCATAAACAGGAATTTGTTGTATGGAGTAGCAAACTCATGAGTTCTAGCTGAGACAATGAACAACAACCAGTCAGTGACAGCTGTTTATGGGCTTAGACTAACCCTGACAAATCTAAAGTATGCCCTAAGTAGGACTCAAACAACAACACTATGAACTTTTAGGTTTACATAAAATTACCTTAGGTAGGGTTCGTAATTTCTCAGAACAGTCCGGATACCATGTCCATGCAATCTTTTATATCACTGCTCTGCAAAAATAAAATTAGGCTATATTATGCATGACAGTAACCAACCTTGCAAATTCTACGTTCAGCAAACAACAGCATGGAATTACATGTTTTACTAGCTTTATGTCTATCTAGGCAGGCCGGGTATTCTTCAAAAGATTGACACAGCAACCATAACTATATCAATCATTGTTTAGGTGTGTGTAGGCCTAGGCCCTTGGCTAGACAGCATGCAACAGTATGTTCACAAACACCTAAGTGACTATAGGCTATGGGCGTCTTGGGCCTACGGCACAGTGACTAGACTAGACCTGCAGTTATATTAAATTCTAAGCTTCAATCATTGCTAGGCCTAGCCCTATGTCTATGGTCTACACAAACATGTCGAGCTTAACCTCAAAATGACACGATCCATAACCCTATTATAGGCCTAGACAGATATTTGTTTGCTACACATACTATGTAGGCATAGGCCTGTACTAGGCAATATATCTACAAGGCAGGAAATGAAATTTAAGGTTAATAACTTACCTTGATAACAGATTGAAGATGAACAGTTGCATAGACGTCAAACATGTCACGAAAATGCAATCACAATCACATGTGCTCGTAGCACGTGCGTCTTTGTTTATCTTCGTTTTTATTGGCTGCCGAGAAAATCGATAATAAAACAGTGACGTCAAGTGATGACGTGTTAGTCAAAGAAAGAACGACTGCAAACTTTTCGTGAAGACCGACTCGTATGAGCAACTGCAACAATGATTCAAAACGTATGCGAGCTCTCTGGTTTCAAGAATACCAAATCCCGCATAGGAGCTACTCGTATGCGGGTTGGGACCCATACGAGTTACTCGCATGCGAGTCAAAACGTATCGGTTCAAGAATAGCCCCCCAGGGCACCAAAAACGCCCACCATCATCGTCAAGTTTTTCTCTCGTCAATCAAAAGACTGTATCATTCGAGCAAAAAAAACAACAGGAAACAGACTTCTGACCTCGAACATCGGCTTCAATGGTAATAACCCTATTTACATCAATGAACATCTTACTGCAGCCAACAAGTCACTATTCTGGATGGCTCGAAGCATGCGGAACCACGGCTACAAATATGCCTGGGGGGCTATTCTTGAACCGATACGTTTTGACTCGCATGCGAGTAACTCGTATGGGTCCCAACCCGCATACGAGTAGCTCGTATGCGGCATTTGGTATTCTTGAAACCAGAGAGCTCGCATACGTTTTGAATCATTGTTGCAGTTGCTCATACGAGTCGGTCTTCACGAAAAGTTTGCAGTCGTTCTTTCTTTGACTAACACGTCATCACTTGACGTCACTGTTTTATTATCGATTTTCTCGGCAGCCAATAAAAACGAAGATAAACAAAGACGCACGTGCTACGAGCACATGTGATTGTGATTGCATTTTCGTGACATGTTCGACGTCCATGCAACTGTTCATCTTCAATCTGTTAACAAGGTAAGTTATTAACCTTAAATTTCAGTTCCTGTCTTGTAGGTATATTGCCTAGTATAGGCCTCTGCCTACCTAGTATGTGTGACAAACAAATATCTGTCTAGGCCTATAATAGAGCTACGGATCGTGTCATTTTGAGGTTAAGCTCGACATGTTTGTGTAGACCATAGACATAGGGCTAGGCCTAGAAATGTTCGAAGCTTAGAATTTAGTATAACTGCAGGTCTAGTCTAGTCATTTGCCGTAGGCCAAAGACGCCCGTAGCCTATAGTCACTTAAGTGTTTGTGAACATACTGTTGCATGCTGTCTAGCCAAGGGCCTAGGCCCACACACACCTAAACAATGATTGATATTATGGTTGCTGTGTCAATCTTTCGAAGAATACCCGGCCTGCCTAGATAAACATAAAGCTAGTAAAATATTTAATTTCATGCTGTTGTTTGCTGAACGTAGAATCTGCAAGGTTTGTTACTGCATTTGTAGTCGCATTCGTGCTTCAGTTGCCGGGTAGCCAAATGCTTAGCCTAGTTCTCCTGGTCACTTAATGGAATACAAAATAGCCTAGTAGGTCTATGCATAATATAATTTTATTTTTGCAGAGCAGTGATGAGGTCCAGCATAAAGGATTGCATGGACGTGGTATCCGGACTGTCCTGAGAAATTCCTAAGGGTTTACGAACCCTACCTAAGGTAATTTTATGTAAACCTTAAAGTTCATAGTGTTGTTGTTTGGGCTCTACTTAGGGCATACTTTAGATTTGGCAGGGTTAGTCTAAGCCCATAAAAAGCTGTCACTGACTGGTGGTTGTTCATTGTCTCAGCTAGAACTCATGAGTTTGCTACTCGATACAACAAATTCCTGTTTATGACAAGTTTCTGCCCTGTTCAAACTGGTTGTAAAACAGTCCCAGAATAATGAACAAACCTCTTGAGCTAGACATACATCTAGATGCTATAGAAAGTTACTAGTAGAGTTTACACTAGAACATCAAGTAAATTAGGAAAATATATTATTTATTTTCTTAAAAAGAGGTTTCAGTACCAACTAGCATAAAATATATAATATACATCTTCCATAAACTTTAATGTCAATAATTTTAATCAAATTTAGTTAAAAAAAAAAAAAAACTATTAGGTAAGGTGTTGGGTTAGTGAAAGTAAGCCAAATGGATGGGTAGTGATCATTGGGGGTAATGTCCCAGGCAGCTTACCTTGAGAGGTGAAGGTTTATGTCTGGAACTGGAACTATATACACACAAAAAATACAAATATGTAGGCTACAGGACAATGAATATTGTAAAAATTGTTTTGCGATAATACGGCCTTGCTTACTCGACGATTGCAGTCGAATCTACTCGGGGTTCCTATTGAACACCATCACCTTTCAAGGTAAGCTGTTGGGATTTTTATTATTCCCCCAAATAAAGTATGAGATCTACAATTCTATGGGAAGCAATGTGCAGATTGTTGTAAATTTTCTTACAGCACCCTTGCAAGGTCATCCAATACATTTTTTTACATGTCCTTTTTTATTCTAACACAACCTGTTCTTTTTTCCCTTGCAGACGTTGCGGCAAAAGTTTTCTGCAATTTAATCGGTCCACACCAGTCTACAGACATTACCACTTAAAATCTGGTCTGTTTTCTGGCTGTGGTGGTCACGGTCCTGCCTCTGGGTCACCACTCACCACTTGCATTAAATTGATGTAAAATTGAATTTAAATTGAAAGTGAAACTGAATAAGACTTTAAAGAATTAATTGCAAATTTCTGTTTATAGTGGTTATCATCAGTAGGTATTTAAAAACCAATAAAAAATTGATTTAAATTGTAAAATTTTGGGTTTACTTATTTATGTCTACATATGTTAATTACTTTTACAAGATACAGTAGGCTATCCAATACATTTTTTTTGAAAGTAGGTACAGTTACACAATACTGTAATATTATAGGCTAATAATTTATTTATTTGGCGATACATTTTCTTACTACTGTACTAGTGTACTAAAACAAGTCACTGTCCAGAATGCATTCATAAACCAAAACTAAAACTACCTCAAAATGTGCTTTATAATAATTGAAAGTAATTGTTCTCTTGTCAGGGCTACCTGCTTATGAATGCATTCACAATTACTTCAAATTTTGTCACATTTCAACCAGAATACCAATTTCTTCATTTCATTGGAAATGTAAATCCTCTCTTGGCCAATGTTGGAAGATTGCAGCAGGGGTTGATGTAGGTAGAATTTCAACTGAAACTGAATAGAATAGACATTAAATAAATAAAATAAATAAATAAACGTTAGTAAAGGAGCCAATTCTAGCTTCATCGACCGACATATGGCTCTCTTGCCCGTAGATGTCTTCTAGTGGTCTTCTCAATTGTATCTGCAACTTCAAAAAAAAAGTTCTGGGGGATATAATTTAATTACTCTACTTGAAGCACACAATTTAGGGCATATATTAAGGTCCAAAACAATATAATTAAATTTATATTTTTTAGGACTAATAGCCTCAGCCAAAAGCCAGAAGGCCCCGACATGGAAACCAAATTTTCCCACATCACTTTTTATCCCAGCAGGTTCCTCAACACTGGTTGTTGAACATGCACCGTTACATTTTTATAATACTGTTGAAAGTAATATTTATAAGTGGACTAGGGTAAGGCCTAACTATATTTAGGCTTACCATGTGAGCCGAACCCGGACTATCATGTACCTACGTAGGCCTACTGAGTGTACAGGATAAGTTCAGTATCTGACACTTTCATTGCGTACAAGCGTACTATAGGGTGTACGGGTCAGTTCGAACTATGTGTGCTGGCTGAGTGATTTTACCGAGTCAAACTCGGTCTGTGCCGATGTTCCTTCATACAATCCTAGTCCAAGATGAGTATTTACGAGCTAGGCCTATAGTCCGGGCTTGGCTCCTGTGGTAAATGTAGACAATTAAGGGCACATGTCAGCCTAGACTAATCCATATAGGCCTAGACCCAGGTTATAACTGTTTTAAGGTAGGCCTAGGCCTGCATGCAGAATGGATTGTTAAACTAGCATGCCATGGGCGCTAGGTCTAGGCTAGCTCTAGTTCTTTTCATACATAAATAAATAGTTTCTTTATTCACTAGACGTAGGCCTTCATAGTATAACAAACTCAATGGTATAGGGTAGGCCTAGGCCTAGCTTATCTGCAGGCAAAGATGTAGCCTAGGCTATCCCTAGTCCTAACCTCACTTTCCATACTCGTTCGGAGCTAATCGCTAGGCCTAGGTATATTTTAAACACAAATCCTAGGCCTACGAACAGAATGTAATGAAATTATAAAATATATTACACATAATAGCGTAGGTCTAGGCTAGGCGTACTATAAGACAGTAATATAATCATTTACCTACCTTGGAGTCTGCTTTCGATGTCTTCATAACCTCTGATTTGAATGTCAACAACACAATTTTACAACAACAACCACGCCAAAACGCATACGGTTTCCCATCTCGCCACCTCTAGGCCGGCGAGTAGAAACGTATGGCCATTCCGCATGTGCGGGTACGGTTTCAAATTCAAGAATAGCAAATTGTCAAAACGTATGCGTAATGGCGGTCACGTGACCATAATCCCGCATGCGAGTCCACTCGCATCGTTTCAAGAATAGCCCCCCAGGCGCGGACTGGCTAGGGATGCCGGGATGCGATCGCATCCCGGGCCCTTGGGCAAATCCGGGCCCCCGGGCTGCCACCAGAAAGTTCCTATGATGTAAATAAATACTTCTCTGTATATTACTAAAAAAAATCTTAACCCCACTCTATAAGTATTATTTTGAAATTATGATTGAATTTATTGTAATATTTATTGAAAATATTCAATGTAATTAATTGAATATAATTGAAATTATTTTGCTACTGGTAGTGTGACCTATGTTAAAAGCGCTCTAAAATTGTATTTTAGGCCATAAAGTTCAATGCAACACCCAACAAATTTTTTACGCCTTCGGCGTATTTGCCTCCGGCGGCTGGGGCTTCGCCCCAGACCCTAACTGCGCCACGCCACCTCGTGCGAGCCCCCCCGAAACCCAGCATCCCGAGCCTTTTTATCCCAGTCCACCCCTGCGAGCGTCCTATTAATGTCCATCCCTTCCAGGTCTACACTGCTCTCCAAAATTATGCTGTTTAAATAAGTGTCAAAATCACAAGTGCTCCTTATGTTTGGTTAAGAGTATACTTAGATACTTATGTATACTTTGCCATATTTATGAAAATATCAGAGTTTTCATGAGTGTGTTTTTACATTAGTGCGTTTAACATTACAAAATATAGACCTGCACCAACACGAAAGAAATATTATCATAAGCGTAGTGCCATTATGTTTATAAAATAGCATTAACTTTTTTTCATAATCAGGTAAAATCAGATTTAAGTTTAGCAAAGTAATTCGTAAATATTGAACATATTCATATTTTTACGCCGATAACTTAAGTTTCGATTTTTAAAGGTGTGTATAAAACGTGAAATAACCACCTCTGGTGGCCGTGGCATCGCCCCACAACCCTCCTGACTTCGAATCTTCACCCCATCCCATTACGCCATTATGAATACTGTCTAGAATACCTAAATGCGTATACTGATAAAATCCAGTTATCTTGTTTAAAATAATTAAATCCCATATTAATCGTCTACAATAAATGAATAGTCAATATTACATAACACGAAAAAACTTAAACATTTACAATTTAAATATTACCATGTATATTGGTGAAGTCAGTAATCGTATTTGGCGCTTGCTTACTGTCGGCTCACCAACGTTGCAAATTATAATTATGTTTTTAATAACACATTTGTGTTAATTAACAACACATAATTTTATCAGAACAACTTTTCTTTTTATTTCATTCTAAACTTATAACGTGTTATGAACATTTTCCACCCCTCCCTCTTAATCCTATTCAATTTCAAAGAATCAAAAATAAGAAATTATTTAAGAGCCATGCATCTATGCATGACACTTACAATGGAAGAAAACCTGAAAAGCAAACACAAGTTACACATTTCCAGACTCAACCTACAAACGCTTAAATCCACATAAAAAAAACTTTATACAAATTTTTCGCCTGCGGCGCTGTTGTGGGGGGCCTCTCCCCCACACCCCCCATTCATTCGCACCCGAAGTCGATTTCCACGCCGTCAGTGGTGGGTGCTATATGCTACGAATTTGGCCCCGGGCATATCAAGGGGGTCGGGCCGCCACTGCGTAGATATGACTTAAAGAGTGTTCAGGAATTGTGAATAATGCGAGTCAGTAAGGAATGTGTGCATAAACATTGTTGAGGAAGTATTGGAATACTGTCAGGAAATGAGGTTTGCACCATATGTCTTACCCTAACGGTATTCAGCTACATATATCCCTTAGTGTGGTTGTCAAGAAAAATAACGTGCAAATATGTTTTTGTTGAGAACTTATAGTATGCTTTGCCGGTTTAAAGAGTTCTGTGTGGTATTACACTGTGTGTTTGTGTGTGTGGGGACATTTTCTAAACTCGTGCCAAAACAGAGAAACAGAGGATTATAATTGAACCGAAAACAACCACAAATTGTACAGCAAACTTTTCCAAAACTTCACAGCTTTTTCCGCCCGCTGAAATTCTCATATTTCTTAATATTAGCATATTACCAAAAGATAGTTGGCAAGTCTGCGGTAATCCAAAGTGTTTTATATCTATTTTGCTATTAGTTACTGCAGACTGCTTAGCGCAGTGTGTAAGCCAACAGTTTTATCCGACACCATAATAAAAGATGATTAAGTATAGTGGAATTTTAGTTCTCAAAAATAAAACAAGTCTTCGGCTTTTGAAAAATTTATTCGATAAATTATGCTATACTCTTTTATTATCATTACACTGTGAAACACTGCAAGACATGAACAGAAATAATACTCTTGTTGGTAATTTAGATAAAATCTTTATTTTTATCTATCTGACAGGTACATAACTGTGAAGTACGATGGTGATGTTGAATGTTGATGTGATAGAAATCAGGTGATGATGATGGCGACTCATGCCTCAGTGGGAGGTCCAGCGGTCGAGGTGGTGCCTGACGTCACGCCGGGTTTGCACTCAGAATCTTTCGGCCAATCACAAGCGAGGATATCCTGATGCCACCAGAGACCGGGGGGGCAGCTCTGCAGTACCGGTGTCCCTTCTAGACACTTGTAGAACTTGGTGCAGTCGGTCGGGTGGGGGAGGAGGGTGTCGGAGGAGCCATTGCAATCTGGGACATCGGTGTTGTCCGAGGTGGTGGTTTCCATAGGTGGTCCGCTGCCAGAGGTGGTTTCCGTAGGTGGTCCGCTGCCAGAGGTGGTTTCCGTAGGTGGTCCGCTGCCAGAGGTGGTTTCTGTAGGTGGTCCTCCAGAGGTGGTTTCGGTCGACTGTCCCGTAGTGGTGGACTGTCCAGTAGTGGTGGACGCGGGGGTCGTGGAAGTGGAGCATTGTGTGTTCTCAGGGAAATCGCAGCTCTCTACGGCGACGTTCCACCAGAGTCCTGGAGGACAGTCCTGCAGGAAGGCCACGCCCTCGTCGCAGGTGTAGTACTTGGAGCAGTCGGTGGGGTGGGGGATGTGGGTGGGGGAACCGTCTCCACACAGGACGGGGGTGGTAGTTTCTATTGCTACAGTAGTCGTGGGTGTGGGGCTGGAAGTGTCAATGGTGGGGGTTGTAGACTGTTCGCTCGTCGAGTCCATAGTCGGTTCGGGGCTGGTCGAAGACACCGCCGCACAGATTGTGTGTTCCGGTAGGTCACAGCCCTCTATGTCGACATTCCACCACAGACCTGGGGCACAGTCTTGCAAGACGGCCTCGCCGTTAGCGCAGGTGTAGTACTTGCTGCAGTCGGTAGGGTGCGGGATGTGGGTGGGGGAGCCGATGCCGCAGTCGGGGACGTCTGCGCATGCGCAACACGACACTAGCGCCAGGACAGTGAAACACGATAGTCCTGAAATAAGGAGAAATGAAGTCTAGAACATTTTATAAAATTTTTATTGCGCCACAGTATCGTTCACGGATTCATATTAATTTATTAAGATATATGTTTTCTAGTTGTGTACTTGTTTTGTTTCCTTGTGTGTCGGGCACTAATAACTAAGACGTTGTGTGCCCTAAAGCCCCGACTAAGAAACTAATAACTCTAATTTTGTAACTATACCGATTAATAACCAAGAAATTCGATACCTTTAAATGGATACATAAAGATGGTGTTTTGTATGTTGGTTGTTAGGTTTGGCAGACTTGCTCAATAAGTTACGTTTGGCTTACATTGTTGCTCTTTTGTTAGTGTTGATAGGAGTTGAACAGTTTAGTTAATTCGTCTTAAAAGAATGATTGAGTGAATGGTGACTTCAAAGCCATCATGACAATGATGCAGATGATAAATTGGATAATGTCTCCACTGAAAATCAATTCTTTAGTATTTTAATGGTACACAATATACTCGTGAGCATTGAAAGAGATTTTTGAATACGAGCACTGATAAAATGTCGTTTATTAATCATTGACAGTGGGGAGGTCTAAAATGTATCGTTGAAATTTCTTGAATTATATGTGTTCTTTAAAAATGCATTACAAATATATATTTGTTTTCTATAACTGTACCATCGGTTGATGTATAGGCTAGATGTGTCGTAGTCTTCTTTAACAGTTAATTTTTAAAACTTATTTTCCTTGCAATCTTTTATAATACTAAATACCTTTGTGAATTCATACTATTTTTTATATTATTATTATTATTATTATTATTGTTGGGTCTACTTGCTATCATTGTTACGTTTGAATTATTTTTTAATCCTTTCCATGTTTTACTGTATTATTTGTATGTGTATTCTTATCTAGATTTTAGTTTAGCTAGTTTTAGTACTGGTCAATAGTCGCTTCTTTTGCTTGGAGCTTTTTTCCGCCAACCTCTATTAATTAATTACTATGCATGAATGGGAATAAATAAATAGATAGATGACCATGCGAACATCGCCTGATTCATTTAGATTGTTTATACTAGTTGGTTGCTCAAGTATTGCGATAATATTAATATGTTCTTCAGTTCAATGGCGGGTCCAAAGTAAACGTTTTGATTTAAGATTGTATCTAATTGATTCCATAATCATAGTTCGAACGCGCACATTAAATTTAAATCTATGCTCAAACGAGATATCTATAGCTTATAGTAATCGCTCTGGCAAGATATAAACTCACAATATGTTCATAAAGCCACACAATGTTTACTTGTTGTAATGTTTAGTTTATGTATAATTGTTTTGTAATTAGCGAATACAATACGCACTGTATTTATTCAAGTACATTACGCAATACTCCTGATATAAGCGCTCGTGATAAGGAAATCATTGATGATAGAGTAAGGTCATTTTCATCTCACTTGAAGTAAGATAAGACAAGTTGAATTGTAAGTGCTGAGAAGTCAGATAAAATTATATTCGTGAATATATGATATCACCTTGATTTGCGGGTAACCTTTGTTCTCATAATGTCTAGAGATTGGGTTATGTTATCTTCTTACTTGCCGTAAAGTGAGTGCTGGTGTTCCCAAAAATACCCTTCAGACATTCTTTCCAACTATACAAACACCCATAATATTAGGTCTACCTGATAATCATTTTGAATTGAGTGCATTTTTTTATGTGAAAATGTCTGTGTTTTGTACATGAGGATTAAAGTTATGTTGATAGGGTTACAATGACGACAGAGGATAATCTTTATATAAAAACGGAGATAAATTAACGCTTTTGAGTAATATTGATAAATTATCACGATGCATTTCGTAAGAGCTTAGAACTGGATTTAAAAATATATATCGAAATAAATATCACAGTTTTTATTGGTAATGTAAATACAATAAGTTGCTGAATTTTCCCGTCACTATAAAAATATTTGGAACTTTTTATATCAGTTTTTAGTAAACACATCATGTTACTTCATAATTTTTTCCCAAAATTGAGTAGTGTTCTCCTAACACTACTGACTAACCTTAATTACACACGGCTTTTGTGGTGAGACTGCCCTTTCGCCTTAGGAATCACCTTGAGAACACCTCACGACATAATACTAAAATTGAACAAAATAATATATTCAGAATTCGCTGACTTACCCCTCATGTTAACAACAGTGATGATTATCACTTTGTTTTGCAGCTGAATCGTCCAACCAAAGTGAATGTTTCCTTTAAGTATTGGCCTTATATATAAAGTAATCAATAACTAATAAAACATCCACAATCTTACAGATAATGGGAAATCAATAGGTTTCTTATAAATCACGCGCGAATCGTTGCGTCATTAATCATAGTCCGATCATTATCTGCAAGTGATAAAGGTTAATTGAGTAAAACTATGTTCGCTACTCAGTAGCTAGAAGGTAATTCTAGTTGGTTACCGCATGGAATATAAGACCATTTCTCAAAATTCATCTAGGACTCATAGATAGAATAAATTACGGTCTTTTAAATCTTCAATGACAACAATGTACAAAAATGAAATATACACCTTGATATAAAATTTAAAAACTAGTATATATTGTTGAGCATTGTTGTCATTGATTAGAGAACCGTGATTAACTCGATAAGTGTCCCAGATCAATAATTTCGAAAATTGCCTATTTTGGCAGAGTAATGTATTTACCATTCTTTGTGACACTTTTTCTCATTTAATTCATTGAAATAAAGTAGCTTAAAGTTTGTTATCGAACACCCATTATTTCAAAGTAGGACATGATAATTTCCACCCATAATAGTATATACTTATGTACGCTAAGAACGACGGTGTCAAATGTGTTAGGTTATATTTTGTAAGCTAAGTTCCTATTTGTGTATAACATCAAAGGGCACTTTGCTTGCTTGAACATGTATTTTCTTTGCCACTCTTCTGCACTAACCCTATTACTATTTTTGCTCGATATAAATTAAGAATCAATAGGCATCATAAACGGTCATGAGCAATAACGATCTGTGACCGTATAAACATCACACACTTAACTCGAGTGTGCATCTGGCCCCGAGTGTAGAAATGTTAGTAGATACGTCTTCTCTATCACGTATCCCTGATTTACTTATAACGCATACTGTAGAGGTATGCTCAATAATGAAAACTAGATTTACTGTTGTGTTGTATTGTAGAAGTCTTTATTACAGGTTTGATTGTTGTGTTGCCAAGGGTGGAATTACAGGCAAACTATACACATAGCGTTGCTAAGCAGCCTTCTTTCAGCACCATTGATGATTTAACAATAAAGCAACAATGAACTTAAGTCTGTGGAGTAGTTACCTCGTGGATACCATTGTAAAAACACTGTACCTCAAGTTTTAGTAGTAAAACTTTACCAACTCTTGACCTAGACTCACAGGCCTTAGAGATTGGAACTTGGCGCTCATGTGTTGCATTGCAGCAAGGAAATGTGTCGGTTTTCGCTACTGGATACTTTCCTTATAATATTCACCACGTATACCAAGGGCGGCACAGCGCGCTAACTCAAGTCGACTTGGCCTCAAAGCGACTTGACATGGCCTGATATACACCTCGAAGCGCTTGATGTTAGGCCCAGGTCAGGCCTGCTTTTCAAGCGAGCTAATACCTCCAAAGCGAGCCGGTTCTCCTTGATATACGATAGCGAGCTAACTCAAGTCGCCTTCACTTAGCTCGCTTTCTGCCCTTGGTATACGTAGTGATAGTGTTGGAATTGTCATTGTTCGGTTTTATTCGGTGGGTGGTTCGGTTCCCACCGTCGTCGTAGATTGAGGTGGCGGTGTTGTACCGGCAGCCGCACACTCTACGTTTTCGGGGAAATCACAGCCTTCTACGGGCACGTTCCACCAGAGTCCCGGAGGACAGTCCTGCAGGATAGCCACGCCGTCGTCACAGGTGTAGTACTTGGAGCAGTCGGTGGGGTGGGGGATGTGAGTGGGGGAACCGGGCCCGCAGGTGGGGAGCGCGGTGGTCGTGGTAGGGGTAGTGACGGTCGTCGGGATGATTGTTGTTGTTGTAGATCCGTTAGTTGCGCAATCGACGTGTTCCGGTAGGTCACAGCCTTCTATTGCGTCGCTCCACCACAGACCAGGGGCGCAGTCTTGCAAGATGGCCTCGCCGTTAGCGCATGTGTAGTACTTGCTGCAGTCGGTAGGGTGGGCGATGTGGGTTGGAGACTCAGGGCCGCATGTTGGGGGAGGGATGGTTGGGGGAGGGATGGTTGTCGCTGGGGGAGCACTTGTAGATTCATCCGGACTACAATCCACATTTTCCGGGAAGTCGCATGTCTCGAATGCGCCGTTCCACCAGAGGCCTGGAGGACACTCTTGGAGGATTGCGACGCCGTCGTCACAGGTGTAGTACTTGGAGCAGTCCGTGGGGTGGGGGAGGTGGGCGGGGGAGCCGGGCTTGCACTCTGGGGGAGGGACGGGGGTGGTACCGGGGGAGGACGTAGTTCCCTCAGCGCCGCAGTCTGTGTTCTCAGGGAAGTCGCAACCTTCTACGGCGACGTTCCACCAGAGTCCTGGAGGACAGTCCTGGAGGATGGCCACGCCCTCGTCGCAGGTGTAGTACTTGGAGCAGTCGGTGGGGTGGGGGACATGGGTGGGGGAACCTGCTCCACACTCTGGCACTGTTTCTAGTAGGACGAAGGATTGGCTGAACGCAACCTGCGCCAGGAATATCAGGACCAGACCTGAAACAATATCAAACATTTTGAACTTTTCGTTTTGTGTTCAAAACAAGACGTATGTTATTTACTTGTATTAATATCCATTTGACTTTGTCACAAACTTTAGCCGATTAGGAACCTCTAATTCGAGAATAACCGCTGGAGAATCTTATGATATTAACGTACTGGTTGCCTCACTGTTTACGGAAAGCTGGATTTATAACAAAATAAATTTTACATGGAGGGAGCTTGGAATGTTTTAAATCACTACATAATATAAGCGCACGTATACTTTTTATTTCATTTTTGAAAGCCTCTTGCTTACAAAGGATATTACAATCAAATTAGATTATTTTAAAGTTAATTTTAGATTATACTGGCACATCCAATTATTTTTAAGTACCTGTAATGAAAATTGTGTATAGAGACTTAAGAACGTTGTTGTAATAAAGTTTCAGATCCTTCTCACAAATTGTTGATAGATTTTTATAAAAATTGTGTAACGGGAAAATTTACGAAATGTCTTTGGGTATCCAACGTCTACTCAATTTAAATGTTACAAACGGCAAGATCCACCAAATAAGAATGTGTATTGAATCACATAATCTACTGTTATAAGAATTAGAGTAGAAACATCTAATTCTATTCCTATTAACATCCCTCGGAGATGGCTTTTCATCTATCCAAAAATCCTAATATCTCTAGGGCTACCTAGTTAGTAACCTGAAGAGGGAAACATATGGTTGAAACATAGTGTATACTCTACACGAAATTCGATTCCTACGGAAAATTAATATTCTATTCACAAAATGTATTCAGACACACGCATGATGAGAAGAGCGGGATGGGAGGTGTGATAGTTGGCATTAGTCTACGGTAGACCTTGATTGAGGACATACGAAGATTAACATCTGGTTAAGATATCCAGTCTCAATAACCCTCGTTGAAAGGCGTTAATCCTAACCACCACTACTGTTAATTATGTGCTCAACCGATAGATTGGGTTTATCCAACACGTGATCGCATTTCTGAACGAGAATAAATGAAAGCACTGGAGAGAATTGGGTTCTAGGGAGTAAGTGCAATTATTGGATACTCTTCAATTCATTCGTTGTCCAATAGCTTCATTTCACGTTCGAATGGCTGATGTTAGATTGGTTCCGCTCTTCTCCACTAGCAGCGCCTTTGTGTACTGGAATTTAAGACGTTTACTATTCAAGTTTTGTGGAACGTAAATGCCACAAATGTGGCAAAGTAAATCTGTTTTAATTTTACGTCTTTTTGAACGGGGTAACAACATAGGACTACGGAGCAAGGACGATTACAAAAACATGATTGATTTAAGGTCTCGAGGTAATTCATTAAGATTAAACCTGTTTGTAAAATACAAACTATATAGTCAAGAACATTGATTGATAGAGAAGCTGTAGTCAAGGAACGCATTTGCAATTATCTGTATCGAATTACAGCGGGTACCTGGTTTGCCCCAAGCGACTATATGGATATAAAATATTTAACTCGGTCACTTTTTGACAAAAAAAAAATACGAAAACGTAAAGTAGAAAGATTTACCGCATAGATTTATTTTTCTCAATTTAAAATTTTACTTCATTGTTTTCAATTACGTCTTACGTTCCCGATTTGTATCTGTTCCTAATAATTATCATCGAAATATTGTCAAAATATACGTAATTTTGTCTTTAAACAACACAACCCAACGGAGATGTGGACGTAGTTATAGATGATATGATGATTTTCAGATCTGAACTGATAAATTAAGGCGATTATTGAACTTACCCTTCATGGTTTCAAACGCTGCCTGACACACAAGTTACTTCAAAGAGGCGACTACCAACTAGTGTGGACGTTGATTTCAGAAGATTGGTCTTATATACCATGACAATTTAACCATTTTACACGTAGCTATATAAGCTATTAATAGATAAATCACATACTTGAGAGTAATTGCATCAGTTTGATTGTACTTGCACATTAAACTATGTACGCAAACTTTAGATTTTGGTTTTATCTTAACTGCATTTATTGATTAGTTGATATTTAGGTTATCACTATGTGTTAACCTTAGTAAATATCTCATTCAGAAAGTGCTTCGCTTAAATAGTGGGTTTGTTGTGAAGTATAGACATAGTCTTGAAAACATTGTACAATAATGTTTGTCACTACTGATAGTAAAATTCATACTCCAAAGTTAAGCCCATCTCAACTTAGTCTGGTGAAAAATAAAACAATTTCAAAAATATCTCGGAACTGTATAGGGTCCGCACAACTGACGTAACAGCCAAACTACAACAATGGAATAAATGAATTGAACTGGTGGACAAACAACAAGCTGTCAAAGTAATATTTTTGCAAATAATGAGGTTGAACAATTAGTTGTAACGATAGTTACTGCTCGCCAGTTAAAATTTATGTTCAGTAATGGACAGCAACTATCTGAAAGTTTGTAAACGTTCTGAACGTTTGTTTTTTCCAACTTCAGATTTTTTTTGACAGCTTGTTTGTCCATCGGCTCAATTCATTTGTTTCATTGTTGTGTTTTGGTATTGTGCGTACCCTATTATTTGATCCGAATGTTATACATCTTGAATCTTCTTTTTTATAATATCTGTAGCATGTAGTCTAGTCCAGAAACATTCTAAAACTTTTGCAATTAATGTAATTGTAAAGATCTGGACAAATACCCTTTTCTAGCTATTTGTGTCCAACAGCCACTCAATATACTTCACTTGTTTTGTTTAGATGTGACTCATATCTATATTATAATGATAGCTGGTTACGAGTCTTACATTCTATACTAGGTGGATACAAATCACAGTCTGGCTTTCATAATCGCAGGAATATCGTTCTCAACAGCGGATATAACCGATGATAGATGACTATGAGATATAATGTGTTACCATCCATCTCCATCGGAATCATCCATTCAATGCGGTTATTGATAACCCTTATCAGATCACAAAAATCACGTTTTTAAATCGTGGTAATGGATTTTTCGTGTTTAAATTCTCACCTGATCTGAACACTTCGTGACCATGTGATATGTTGTACGTCATATCGTATTTCCATTTGTCTTTCTCTCGACATACCTATCTTAATCTAGTTACTAGTCTATCTCTTTAGAACATTATTGCGTTGATCAGTTGAGTGATCGGAGTACATTACGTCACAGGTTTCTAGATCATTAACTGAATGAATGAATCAAGTAGCGTAATTGTTCACAATAACATTGCCAACAGTATTACATTATGTTTTGTAGAGAAATAAGAAAACTATTCTAATAATTATTTATTTTTACCCATTACGATTTACATTATTCCCCTTTATCGATCTAATCGCCAACAACTTCTTATCAAGACCATTTTCTTTGAGGTACTTTTAACACAATCTTTAGCTACAACCACCTTATTATTGACTGTCATCATATCCTCTTTAATTTCTAAATTATCAAGTTCTGCTTTGTTTCATTGGCTCTGTAAATTTATAATAAAATCCAGAAAACGTTTTGCTAGCTTTGTTACCTCTGCTCGCCATTAAAAGAATAAAACAGATCAAGATCAAATAATAATCATTATCTTTTCAAGATGTTACGAAGGTCGTATTGTTGATCTCAGTCAATCAATCAGAAAAATGTGACGACTTGGTTCGTTATAGTGGTTAATGCTTGTTAATGTTAACCCTATATTGACGCTTTTTAGGAACCATTAACAATATAGGTGATGTTATATTCGTTATAATGTTAACGCTGAAGGGTTGTTATTATTGACTCCCACACATGACCAAGTTCTATAAATGTTGTATTTGTGCATATATGCGGTGATTTTGTAAGCACGGGACTAGTTACGTATGTGTTGCTAACATTCTTGAGCAGTTACAGTCTTATAGTCGGTACTAGAATCCAGACAGGACGAAAGAAGAGAAAATAGTGTCTACACCCACTTCACATCATCATCCTATAACAACGATAATGATAGTTGTCATGATAGTGGCCTTTGGGTATTATAGCGTATGTATCAAATAGCTGAGTGGGAGGTAGACTCTCGTTGTGACGTCATAGAGAGAAAACATGACACTTTCTTCAACAGAATCTCAGCGTCCAAACAAAGAACGACACAAAATCACATCTTGCCGAAATAAGAGATGTTTCGGACAGGGTAACGTTATTAAATGGACTTTGAAATGTGCTTTGATGACGTATATATGTGGACGTTAGAGTTTAGAGAAAACGTACCCTCAAGAGATTATGAGGTAAAAGGAGTGATACTGTAGAGTTGTGAAGCTTACAGTCTGAATGATAGGATATCTGGCTCATGTGTCATGGAGACTGCTTAAAAGTAGGGTTGCTGGCTTCGAAACCATCCATAATGAGGAGATAAGTACTGAATATTTCAGTAACAAATCGGTTTGTCAGTACTTTTAATTTAAACATAGAATTTTGCAGCATATTTTATTCCTCCACATTTAAAAGTCGACTTTAAGATTAAAATTTAAAAAATCATATTTTTGTAAATCAATAGAATCAAAATGTTAGTATGTAAGACTATTCCCCCCCCCCCCCCCCCAAAAAAAAAATGGTAAAACCTTGATCTACATCTACAGCGCACGAGAGTAGGCCTACGGATCAGTGATTCGCGCATCAGTTTCTAGAAGCTGCCTAAAGTATGTTGACTGTACAAACCGGTAGATAAACAACCATTGGTGGTGGATCGCTACCCTACAATATACACACCACGGTTCATAGAAATACTTTTCCTCTGAATACCCCCAAGCTTAACATTAAACGGTTCTTGTAGTCGCGTGGAATTTGTAAAGTACAGGGGAGGTACAGTATCAGTATTTCGCCCCCTAAAATCATGAAAATCTTGTTTAATGTTTTCATAGTGTGAGACTTAAATCTAATTACTTTAAATTAGTTTCTGGATAGACGGATGGGGGGAGGGGGGGGGGGGGGGGGGGATTGGGGAAGAAAGAGAGGGAGGGATATACGCGAATAAATGAAGAAGAGTGTTCATTTTTCAATCAGATCGCGAATAATGCATAAACAGACTGCTTTTTACGTTTTACATAGATACATGCATTGCACTACCTATGTTATTACATAAACAGTCTACCATCAATCAACGTAGTAAGTACGTGTATGTAAACGCATATAACATTGATTGCCGGAGGACTCTTGGGTTCCTGATCTTCTCATTCTCAAGACGATAACCTAGGCTAGGAATCTTACTCTTGTGTTTATTCTTAATCTTATTCTTATAAATAAAAGCAACGGTACTCATATTCATCTCACACAGTTTTAGTTGTCATCTACGGTACCGGTACCTCATTTGATTGACTTTGATAGATGACCTTGCTTTCGGCCCGGGATAGAATTAGGCGCAGGGTATGTCTCTGCCGATTGTAAGAAGCGATACAATGAGGTGGTCCCCTTTCTCTTCCCTCCCCTTAAATCCTTAAATATTAATCGTCTTTGTCTCTTTCCTCCAATCACCCCCCGACGCCATATGACCTTGCTGTCGAGTACGTCGTTAAACTTAATTCTATCTTATGGTCCATAATGAGTGTACATGAGGATACAAAATAATTTGATCTTTATTTGTGTATTACACTGAGAATGTTACAATCATTGCGGATGTCAATCAATCAATACAGGGTGCATTTGGCCGCACTCTGCTCCATACAGTCCCGGCTCGACCTGCTGAAGTGAAGGTCCTCCTTGCATTGGTACAGATTTGGGACGCCTGCCTTGCAGAGGTAGTAGAAGTGGCAGTTAGTCTCGTGGGGTAGACGGACGACGTCGTTAACGTCCTCCACTTCGGGGCAGGAGTCACATCCGGCGACCTTCGCGCTCATGCAGACCCTCTTCGTGGGGCTGAACTCGTCGCTGGGCATGCACGAGTAGAGGGTGGGTTTACCCTTCTCGCAGCGGTAGTAGAAGACGCAGTTGGTCTCGTGGGGGTAGCGGACGATCACGTTGGGGTCTTCAATGGGGGGGCACTGGTTGTCGGTGCCGGGGCTCGCGGTGGTCGTGGTGGAAGCGGTGGTTGTGGAAGTCGTGGAAGTGGAAGAGGAGGTTGTAGTGCTGCTTCCCTCGGTAGGAGGAGTAGAACCGGATGTCGTTGAGATCGTCGATGTGGATGTGGATGTGGTCGGCGTCGTGACGGTCGTGGTGGAGGCGGAGTCACAGTCGGCGTTGGCGGGAAGGACGCAAGTTTCTAGTGCGACGCTCCACCACAAACCGGCCGGGCAGTCTTGCAAGATGGCGATACCGTTAGAACAAGTGTAGTACTTGGAACAGTCGGTAGGATGCGGTTGGTGGTCGGGGCTGCCCGCGCTGCAGTCCACGTCTGCGCACGCGCCGTATGCGACTAGCGCCAGAATAGTGAAGCTCAACAGTCCTGGAACAAAACATTGAAAAATTAGATTGTTTCCATGAGAAAATGTCCCTAGTTTTGAAACCATCTTCACATTGTGGTAAGAATTTGGACACATATGAGGAGTAAATTGTGTTTTAAAAAAATTCGACCTTATTGTCTACCCAATCAGTTACAGGAAATGATTTTCAGAGAGGTAACTTACACAATTTATCATGTGCTTCGTTACTATGGCAGCTGCTAAGTCAAGATAGAGGGTTACTTCTCGATTATACAATATACCACGGCTCATATACTGTAGTGTGTTCTTGAAAGATATTGAGCACTCATGCAAAATGGAGCTTCACATTCATTAAATATGCAAATTAACGCTGTTGCTTACGTACCTTAATTACTAACTACAAAATTAATAAAACCTTTCACCTGGCTGGCTCCTCACTGTCAACCTGATACGCGATGTTCGATTTAAACAATTTCTATTCACGTTTTGGATAATGAAAGTTTACACTTTGTTAAAAGTATGATGGAATAGCATGTGTTGTGTGTGTTGTATTTACAAGGACAAACATTGAGTGGGACATGAAACAAAATTCAAATTTTTTGAGAACGACTGAAACTTAATGTTTTATTTGGTGTCAAATGAATGCAGTGAAGTTTATTCCCAACATGGATGAATGTATAGCAAGGCCATGAAAGAGAAAATATCGTTTTCAGTAATAAAATATAATATACATTTCAATTTGTTATTGAGATGGGTTTATTAATAATCTCTAGCATGCAAGTACTGTAAATTCTTTCTCAACTAACATAAACAACCTTTGGATCTCTCTTGTAGCTACCAGAACGTACACATTTGTCTTACAAAAATTGCTTCTTATTTTACCTTGAACTTAACAATCTTAACAGGCAATATCAATTGTATTGTTGTTTTCTTGTACTTGATAGTCTATACTTGACAAATCAATTGACAAAACAAGGCAACACTTATCCGCCAACACATCTCAAGGTTATGATAAGAGATTAGGGCGCCTTGTTGTGTGCTGTCATGTTATCGAAATATTATTTATCTTGCTTCAAGAGGTTATTTTGTTTATCTACACTCATGTATAGTGAAGAACATATTATGTGAACGAAGTACGAACCAATACGTTTTAAAACAAATACACGTAATGTAGGCCTACACGTTTAATTGACGTATTGACCGTTTGTTTTGAAGTTATGTGTATTATTTATTATTATTATTTTATCCTCGCACAACTTAAAAAACAGAAACACAAAGGATGTAATAATGAAACACATAACAACAATCACCAAATGAAATAAATAACAATATGAATTAAAAGGAAATGTGTCACAGAAACGACACGTTTTATCAAAAGTAAAAGTATACATATATAGCTCACATTCCCATAGGATGATATGTTGTAGAAATTTGCTTCAATCGCAGCAGTTAAAGAGTATTTGTGCAAGTCAACTCTTTAGTTTAGGTTGGCATTAGATAGGGCTCATAATATGTTACCATGCTACCACCAGTTCTGACATGTGTTTGACAAGATTTGTATTATTTTTTTCACATTTTCATTATTATAATAGTATAATTGATTAGTTACTTGAAAAAACCTTTATACATAATCTAACGACCTATCCTCTCCTAGGCATTCAATTAACGAAGAATCAATGCCAATATATATTTACAGCGCGAAATTTCAGTTGATTCTCTTCAACAATACCAAAATAATATAACAATTTCTGTCAATGCAATCTATCTATGCATGGATTAATTTTCAATCTGTCTAGTTTTGGCTATAGATTAGATGTAGTAATCATCGTTAATGTCCATGTCTTAACTCCATCGCAATCAATCACAATAGTAATTGATTGTTACAACTTTTGTCTTAAAACTTATAAAACCTTGTTACTAAATAGTTCAAAACAATCCAAATATGTTCAGTTTATTTTAAATATTACCAATATCAAATTTGGCACGGTTTTAATATTAACATTAGTATTTCTACTTAAACATCCTTATAATAATGAATGCTCCCTTACCCTTCATGTTGGTAGTGAGAAACCTTGTTGAGTTGAGTTATTCCACCCAAGTAACTGTTTTCTCAGAAACTATCTGTTATATATCCCAGTGAAATCAAATAAATGGGATTCCCTTTATCAGTATGACATAAAACCCATTAATCACAGTTTACAATCTTCAGAGATCTGCAACTCAATGCCAACTCTTCAGACGTGAATAAAGGTCAAGTTTTTCAAATACCGTTGGTATATCGCATTTTTTGTCGATTAGATTTTATCATCTAAATACGAGTAAATAATGACAATAAACTATGAAGTAGATATTGTTTTGGCCTAAATCCGCCTTATGTGTTTTGATGACAGATTTAAGAAGGATTTTGGTTTGACTTGTTTTGTTTTTATTCACAGTTCAGGTTCAACCTGCCCAAACTTCGTCAAAATACTACTATTAATATAATTTTGTTTTTTATTTATTTATGTTTATAAAAACAATTAAAACGGGATTGTCAGAGGTTAGAATCGAGCCGAATCTATGATGTCATGCAGATAGAGATAATAAGGTAGTCAATGAGAGATTTCGTCACCACAAGGTCAACTTCGTCAGTATTTTTTGTATTTTATTTTGGTGTTTTTTATTCTAGTGAATTATATTGTAGAATTTGAATACATAGAGTGGAGGGGTGGGGTGGGGGGGGGGGTTAAAGGAGAGGTATTACATTAACCCGGCACCACCACCAAAACACATAATATTAACGGTTACAATCAGTCCCGGTATTTAAACCGCTCTAAATTACCGGTTTTTAATCAATTTAAGTAATAATAACAATGATAATAATAAAATAACCCCATCGTAAACGAGAGAAAATATCACCTTGTCGTTGCGTAAGCATTCAAGTTGTACGAGACATATGACTTATATATTTTATTATTATGGTTATTATTCTGGTTATTCATATATGGGTTTAATAAATAAAATAACAACACTTTTATTGTAATATTATAAATTTATATTCATTAATGTATTCTTGAGATATTATTAAAATAGAGTAGTTCTGTTTGGTTTTATTAAATTGGATGCGTTGATATTCGACTTGTATTTAAACACATATGTGTTGTTTCGATTGTTTTCTCAAATATCCACCAGCAACATGATGTGTCTGTTATTCATACCAACGCAGATGATCTGACAATAACAACAGTTACAATCAAAGAGGTTTTACATCACACAAGACACACACTCGGTTGGTAAAACATGTTATTTATGTATCTTTATATTTTTATTTGTGCATTTCCAATGTTTCTACAAACAAAACGCATTGATTGTAAAGACTGTATTTATCTGTTACCAAACGCTCGGTTTCTCACTTTGATGAAAACCTTTGAGTGTCGCACTAACTGTTATATAGAATTATGATACAGATAATCATTAATCGATCAACTTTGTGGGCTGACTTACATTTACTGCAATCATATTTAATCCCAATCTACATAATAATTATATATACAACCATTTTATTGCATCAATGATGGATGTATACAAAACCAAAAGGCAATTTATAACTGATATAAAACATGCATATTACATGACATTCTAGTCATAGATATAAGACAAATTATAAAGACAGTAAATCACATTATATTTTTCCTATGCGCATTCTTGTCGACGAATTATCTCTAATAAATCAAATGTTTCCTAGTCTGCCTACCCATTCTTGTAATATATGGTTTACAGTGAACGTATTCTCTTAAATTGTGAACGTATCCAAAGACGTGTATAGATTATGAGTTATATATGTAGCCATGAAATAGTTGCAACTTTTCCTATTTCTAAACGATGAGTTTTGGTTGAACGCCTGTCTACTATATAAGGGGACATTTAGAGGGCAGTGCAA
This sequence comes from Isoperla grammatica, assembly GCA_945910005.1. Lineage (NCBI taxonomy): Eukaryota > Metazoa > Arthropoda > Insecta > Plecoptera > Perlodidae > Isoperla > Isoperla grammatica. Next base: position 6,129,900 of record OX246741.1, read on the forward strand.
TTGAAGGCTACGTTGGGCCGTTTGTAATTATTCGTACCAATCTAGTGCGACCTTCGTTCACGTCTTGTAATTACTGGAATATTTGGTGTCAATTGAATTGGTCGAAATGTGCCCAACAAAGAGACGGCCATGGGAGAAGTATCAATCATGCCGGTCAAATTAGCCAGTTACTCATGACAAAGTGACAGAAGTGGACAAAGGGTGGTAGTACAGCCACCAGTACGTGCTCAACTAATTTAGGGTTGCTACGAGTAAGGAGGCCCTGCGCATTGTGAGTAGCCTCACATCTCTAGGAATGGTGGATTTAAACCATCCATACTGCTCAAGACTTATCCATGAACTTTGTGGTATACCCCACTATGTTCAGGGAGTTTATCTCTTTGACCTAAAAATAATATTTTATTGACGTTACTCGTGGTCACGTGGTCTAGTTTCTATTTAACTAATAAATAACCGTATATCGACTTGGCCCATTGAGGGAAATAACTTTAAATGTATCGTTTTTCTTACTTTTAAATTCTCTTTTATTTTCGTCATCAGGGCAAAACATCCCAAAACAAGTAGCTAGATATATGACTGTGACAGATGCGGTTAGTTAAATTTACCAAATTTGCATGGATCACATTTAAGAGTGTATCGTTAGTATGTTTCCTTAGAAGTGTCGTATATTAATTGTCATATTGTTAAGCTAAAATTCGATCAAGGTTGTTAATTGATATTTTGTATGTATACATACGTAAGCTACACAAACCTATACGCAAAAACATGTAAAATAAATCAATATGCATATACCGAAACAATGCTCAATTTACATGATGCCACAACCAGCACACACATAAACTGCAAAGTGATGTGAAATAAATAAGAGCATGATGGTATCATAATGTTATACAACACGCATACAGTTTTCATGTTGAGCGATGTGACAATGTATATGCACGCTTGTATACGCTGAAACCGTCATTAAAATGAATATTACATGTATATGTATATTATTTTCGAACACTATCGGGGCTTATTTATATTGATAAGGGCGTTATACTTACATTACATGGTTGAATACTTTCGTCAAACTTATTGAATTCAAAGACAAAAAAGCATCAATTACTGAAGCTACATTGTTGCAGTTTTCTAACAAACTGTTTTTGATTCCATTTTGTTCTTGAATTCAATAAGTTTGCCGAAAGTATTGAGTCGTGTTATGTCGGCATTACTCAATCAGTTGTTTTTCCTCGTTGCAATGGCAACTTAAACAAATCACAAGTACACCTGACCAATGCGACGGTCTAGTCCACATGCGCCGATTGTTGTTATCAAACTACATCGCTATCACGTGTTCAGCAATCAAGAACGTTCTAGAAACTTCTGTTAAACGTGTGTTAGATTACCATGAAAGTACCAGTGCTCAGCTCGCTATTGGACTGGGACTCGAAAAACTTAACTGCAAAAACAGCGTTTGCATTACGTTGCAATTTTAGAAGATTGTAAACTGTGAGTAATGGGTTTTATGTCATACTGATAAAGGGAATCTCATTTATTTGATTTCACTGGGATATATAACGGATAGTTTCTAAGAAAACAGTTACTTGGGTGGAATAACTCAACTCAACAAGGTAACTCACTACCAACATGAAGGGTAAGTAAACATTCATTATTATAAGGATTAAGTGGAAATACTACTGTTAATATTAGAACCGCGCAAAATTTGATATTAAGAATATTTAAAATAAACTGAACATATTTGGAATGTTTATATGTATTAAGTGACAAGGTTGTATCAGTGTTAGGACTAAAGTTCATGAAACAATCAATTACTATTGTGATTGATTGCGATGCAGAAAATAAGACACAATTTTTGTAAGACGAATATGTTCGTTCTGCTAGCTTCAAGTAAGATTCAGATTCAGATTCAGATTCAGATTTCAGACAATTTTACTCTCAACACAGAATACATACATGTTACTAAAAAGTGGCTATTTATACAAAGTTTCAGAAGCCTGCAAAGTCATGGAGACTTGAGTGCAGGCCATTTACAAAATAGTGCACAATATTAATTTTGTCAGATGGCGACAATAGGCATACTTGAAAGGAAAATTGTGTGATAATACAATTGATACAATTATAGCTAGAACTAAATGTATTGGGGGAAGTTAGTAGACTGATGTTAAAGACGGTGTAAAAATACAAGTTTAAAAAAGGTGTGGTTTACAAATCAGGCATTTTGTTTACAAACAAACGCTGCTTATGGACTAAAATTTTGTAATTTGTAATATATTATAATATACCGGTAAACAATACAGTTAAAGAATTAAGGTTATTATAAGGAAACATTTCCAATATGTATAATTTACAGTACTTGCATGCTAGAGATTATTAATAAACCCATCTCAATAACAAATTTATACGTATATTATATTTAAATATTGTTAACGATATTTTCTTTCAATTCCTTGCTACACCATACCATGTTGAGAATAATTTACACTGCATTCATTTGACACCAAATAAATCATTAAGTTTCAATTGTACTCGAAAAATTTGAATTTTGTTTCATTTCCCACTCAATTTTTGTCCTTGTAAATACAACACACAAAACATGCTATTATATCATAGTTTTAACAAAGTGTAAATATTAATAATTCAAAACGTGAATAGAAATTGTTAAAATCGAACATCGCGTATCAGGTTGACAGCGGGGAGCCAGCTAGGTGAAAAATATCATCAATTTTATAGTTTGTAATTCAAGTATGTAAGCAACAGCGTTAATTTGCATATTTAGTGAATGTGAAGCTCCATTTTGAATGAGTGCTCAATATCTTTCAAGAACACACTACAATTGGAGCCGTGGTATATTGTATAATCGAGAAGTAACAATCTATCTTGACTTAGCAGCTGACATAAGGTTTGTTCGTTTGTCCTGCCTCAACAGGAGTATTTTACGCCGGGAATAATCCGGAAATACGTCATTGTAACGGATATTTGAGTAGAAATAACAGTTTCTCCCACTTGGACCAAAAAGAAACAGAGTTGTCACAGTTGAGATCGTTTCAGTTGTTCCTCTTACTCCTACTCGGGAAGCACCGGTGTAAAAACCTTACTCCCATCACAGTTGTTGTAAGTTACCACTGCACAAAAGACTTGTCGCAGCTACTCCCATCACACTTACTCCAGGACAGAAAAACCGGGTTTTCGTAATACTGTACTCCTGGAGTAATGATCAAAGGACAAACGAACAAAGCTAAAGTAACGAAGGAGGACATGACAAATTGTGTAAAGTACTCCACTGAAAATAATTTATTGTAACTGATTAGATAAACAATAAAGTCAACTTTTTTCAAAACACAATTTAATCCTCATATGAGTCCAAATTCTTACCACAATGTGAAGATGGACGTTTTCAAAACTAGGGACATTTTCTCGTTGAAACAATCTAATTTTTGCCAATATTTTTTTCCAGGACTATTTAGCTTCACTATTCTGGCGCTAGTCGCATACGGCGCGTGCGCAGACGTCGACTGCAGCGCGGGCAGCCCCGACCACCAACCGCATCCTACCGACTGTTCCAAGTACTACACTTGTTCTAACGGTATCGCCATCGTGCAAGAGTGCCAGCCCGGTTTGTGGTGGAGCGTCCAACAAGACACTTGCGTTCTTCCTGCCAACACTGACTGCGACGCCACCTCTACCACGACCACCGCGAGCCCCAGAACCGACAACCAGTGCATCCCCATTGAAGACCCCAACGTGCACGTCGATTACCCCCACGAAACCAACTGCAACTGGTACTACCGCTGCAAGGAGGGTATACCCACCCTCTACAAGTGCTACACGCTCACCGAACACTTCAGCCCTACAAAGAGGGTCTGCATTAGCGCGAAGGTCGCCGGATGTGACTCCTGCCCCGAGGTGGAGGACGTTACCGACGTCGTCCGTCTACCCCACGAGACTAGTTGCCACTTATACTACCTCTGCAAGGCCGGCGTCCCCAATCTGTACCAATGCAAGGAGAACCTTCACTTCAGCAGATCGAGCAGGGAATGTATGGAGCAGAGTGCGGCCAAATGCACCATGTTTGATTGATTGATTGATTGATTGACATCTGCTGTGATTGTTACATTCTCAGTGTAAAAAGTTACAAAAATAAACATCAAACTATCTTCTATCCTCATGTACACTCATTATGGACCTATAAGATTGAATTAAGTTTAACGACGTACTCGACAGCTAGGTCATATGACGTCGGGGGGTCATTGGAGGAAAGAGACAAGGACGATTATTATTTAAGGATTTAAAAGGAGGGAAGAGAAAGGGGACCACCTCATTGTATCGCTTCTTACAATCACCAGAGACATACCCTGCGCATAATTCTATCCCGGGCCCAGACGGGGGTAGAACGAAAGCAAGGTCATCAATCAAAGTACCGGTAAATCAAATGAGGCACCGGTACCGTAGATGACAACTGAAACTGTGTGAGATGAATATGAGTACTGTTGCTTTTATTCATAAGAATAAGATTAAGAATAAGAACAAGAATAAGATTCCTATCCTAGGTTATCGTCTTGAGAATGAGAAGATCAGGAATCCAGGAGTCCTCCGGCAATCAATGTTATATGCGTTTACAAACACGTATTTACTACGTTGATTGATGGAAGACTGTTTATGTAATAACATAGGTAGTGCAATGCATGTATCTATGTAAAACGTAAAAAGCAGTCTGTTTATGCATTAATTCGCAATCTGATTGAAAAATGAACACTCTTCTTCATTTATTCACGTATCTCCCTCCCTCTCGTTCTCCCCCAATCCCTTACCTCCCCTCCCCTCCCCCCATCCGTCTCTCCAGAAACCAATTCTAAGTAATTATATTTAAAGGAACGGTATTGTATAAACCCGGCCCCTCCACCATAACACCTTACATTAACGGTTACAATAAGAAATTACCGGTTTGTAATCAATTTAAGTAATAAAAATAATTACCCACATGGAGAACGAGAAAACATATCACTTGTCGTTGCATCAGCAATACAGACTCACCAATACATATTAGTAATATATTTTATTAATATGGTTATTATTTTGATTATGATAAATGGGTTTAATAAATAAACTAACAGAACAATGTTATTAAAAATATATTTTCAGTAACGCATTCTTGAATAGAGTAGTTCGGCGTGGTTTTATTAAATTGGATGCGTTGATATTCAACTTGTATTAAAACACATTTGTGTTGTTTCGATTGTTTTCTAAAATATCCACCAGCAAAATGATGTGTTTGTTATTCATACCAACGCAGATGATCTGACAATAACAACAGTTACAATCAAAGAGGTTTTACATCACACAAGGCACACTCGGTTGGTAAAACATGTTATTTCTGTATCTTTATATTTTTATTTGTGCATTTCCAATGTTTCTATACAAACAAAGTGCATTGATTAGAATGACTGTATTTATCTGTTATTAAACGCTTGGTTGCTCACTTTGATGAAAACCTTTGAGTGTCGCACTAACTGTTATATAGAATTATGATACAAATAATCATTAATCGATCAACTTTGTGGGTTGACTTACATTCAGTGCAATCATATTTAAACACAATCTACATAATAATTATATATACAGCCATTTTATTTCATCAATGATGGATGTACACTAAACCAAAAGATGGGCAATATATAAGGAAACGCATATTATACTTGGCATTTCTAGTCGTAGATATAAAAAAAATTATAACGGCAGTAAATCACATTATATTTTTCCTATGCGCATTCTTGTCGACGAATGATCACTAATAAATCACATGTTTCCTAGTCTGCCTACCCATTCTTGTAGTATATGGTTTACAGAGAACGTATTCTCTTAAATTCTGAACGTGCCCAAAGAAGTGTATAGATTATGAGTTATATATGGAGACATGAAATAGTTGCAACGGTTCCTATTTCTAAATAATGCGTTTTGGTTTGACGCCTGTTTACTATAAGGGGACATTTAGAGGGCCGTGCAATTGAAGGTTACGTTGGGTCGTTTGTAATTATTCGTACCAATCTAATGCGACCTTTGTTCGTCTTGTAATTACTGGAATATTTGATGTCAATTGAATGGGTCGAAATGTGCCCAACAAAGAGACGCTCATGGGAGAAGTATCAATCATGCCGGTCAAATTGGCCAGTTACTCGTGACAAAGTGACAGAAGTGGACAAAGGGTGGTAGTACAGCCACCAGTACTCGCTCAACTAATTTAGGGTTGCTACGAGTAAGGAGGCCCTGCGTATTGGAAGCAGCCTGAAATCTCTAGGAATGGTGAATTTAAACCATCCATTCTGCTCAAGACATATACTTAAACTTTGTGGTACCCACTATGTTACAGGATTTTATTTCTTTGACCTAAAAATAATATTTTATTGACGTCACTCGTAGTCACACGGTCTAGTTTCTATTTAACTATTTCATAACCTTATATCGACTTGGCCCATTGAGGGAAATAACTTTAAATATATTGTTTTTCTTACTTTTAAATTCTCTTTTATTTTCGTCATCAGGGCAAAACATCCCAAAACTAGTAGTCAGATATAAGACAATGTGACAGATGCGGTTTGTTAAATTTATCAAAATTTGCGTAGGTTACATTTAAGAGTGTATCGTTAGTATGTTTCCTTAGAAGTGCCGTATGATTGCCGTATTGTTAGTTAAAATTCGGTCAAGGTTGTCAATTGATACTGTGTATGTATACATACGTCAGTTACACAAACCCATACACAAAAACATGTAAAATAAATCAATATGCATATACGGAAACAATGCTCAATTCATTTGATGCCATAACCTGCACACACATAAACTGCAACGTGATGTGAAATAAAACGAGAGCATGATGGAATCATAATGTTAGACAACACGCATACAGTTTTCATGTTGAGCGATGTGACAATGTATGCACGCTTGTATACGCTGACCGTTATTAAAATGAATAATACATGTGTATGTATATTCGTTTCAAACACCATTGGAGCTTATTTCCATTAATAAGGGCGTTACTCGATCAGTTGTTTATTTCGTTGCTATGGCAACTTAAACAAATCACAAGTACACCTGACCAATGTGACAGTCTTGTCCGCATGCGCCAACTATTGTTATCAAACTACATCGTTATCACGTGTTCAGCAATCAAGAACGTTCTAGAAACTTCTGTTAAACGTGTGTTCGATTACTATCAGAGTGAATTGTTATGAAAAGTATTGTACACATATTTAAAAAAATTGTGAGAATTTTTGTTTTTTCGCATCTTTAAAATGACATTGATATTGACTATGAAACATTTTGAAATAAACGGTATTTGTTGTTAATGTATTAAGATCAACACTAATTCTTAAATAAATAATCTAAAATTGATCGTGTTTTGGATAAAACGAATACATTTAAATAAATCATAAATTGTGTGATTTAATGCAAATGCAATAAGCTATGAATCGTTTTTTGAATGGTATCTTGTGCCTTGTGAGTTCATGCTTTTAAAGCTGGTACATCAAGATAAATACAAAAGTTTTATGGTTTTTATACAAGTTTAAAAAAGTCGTAATTTTCATAATTTTTGCAATACCTTTTCATTAAAAAAATATATATGCATTAAGATACGTTTGTTTATTCTTCAATGCCAACTGTACATTATTTCAAAAATGTCTTCTCACCCATGTTCTGAGGCGTCCTGTACACCGTAAAAACTTTCTTGTTGTTACGCTTTTATTTGAGTTTCAGTGAGTTTTAATGCATCAAACCATATATTTCAACAAACAAAAATGTGCCCGTTGAATTAATTTTGAAATGCTCCCATTCCAATTTATAGCTGTGCTTGCGACTTCTTTCCGGTAAAACTTTGGTTTATAGATGAGGAAGTATGTAATATTCATTTTTTCAATATATATATTATATAAAGTACATAATGCACAGTTTCAGAATGGATTTTAACATGTCTGGTATTAAATGAACTGCGTCATTGTTTTACACACATATAAAATACAGAAGATAATATATTGTGATTGTGCTTGGTAGTCCTTTCAATTTTGTACATTTTTGATCACTGATCATTCCCCCGATGGACATAATGATAACTTAAATAGCCTATAGAACTCTTGAAATAATCTAAAAGCCAACATTGAAAGTTTCCTCATAAACGGTCCAGTGATTTTTGAGATCATTCATTACAAAGACTGGAATTGTGTACACTGTTGAAAATACCCCCGAAAAGACAATGTGGGATACATAGCCTATGACACTTTTAAGAGCGCAACAAATCCTGTAATTGAAATCCAGTCAGAATTGGTCAAGTGGTTTTTGAGATCATCTTTTAAAAACTCTCAAACTCTCGTAAGTGTGAAGAAGTTTCGATTTAAAGTAAAGGGTTTTCTATGCTTTGAGACGACAGTGTGTGAACAAAACAGTACCGGTGCTCGACTCGCTTTCATCAAAGTTGAAGAATTATGTTACAGTCTGTCTTTGATGCTTTCTGTAGTATTTCCGCCTAGAGGCTCCCCTAGCTCTTAGATTCCGCTCCTACCTAGATGCAGCTTTCTTCACAGCTGATATGAGCAAACAACCAACACGCTAAAAGACTCCTCTACCGTGAAGCGCAGCCTGAAAGGGATCGTAATAATCCAAGAGTGCACTGAGACCGTAACCACCGCGAGGATATATCTCCCAATCCGAGGTTTCATTAGTCGAAAAGGTACTGCGACTTTCGAAAACTCATATAAACATGGAGACAACTTATTGGATAAGATCCAAAGTTTACAATATTGGAGTTCGTGGGCGTTGAAGTGGTATCACAACATATATTCTTAACTAAAGTGATCCGAAGATAACCATTCTTACCCGTATTTACCACCTCTTTCACGCATCGTGCCTCAACGGAAACCTATTCTGGCGTTATTTCTTGAAGTCATTTTATCGTAAAGACGGTCTTGCTCTAAGTAGATTACACTAGTCATGTATTCACTAGTTTCAAGTAGATGCTATAAACAAGAGAAGAAGAAAGTTTAGTTGGTACTATTGGAGTTGACTATATCGTCTGCATGAGACTGGAGTAACGTTGGGAAAACTTGAATGTGTTGATGTAGTAATGGGTTGGCAGTTTTTCCGTTGCCAAAAAAAATAATGTCAGAAAATATTATTTGTTTGGGAGGGCGATTGAAAGAGAAGAAGAGAATGCAACATCTATTAACTAGTGTTCAAAACTGTTTCAATGGGATGTACTGTCGATGGGAATCGAACCTGCAAAGACAATGACAATAGGAACACGCGTAAAAAAATTGTAATCGATGCTTAAATACCTTGTCTCTCATTTAATAATGTTGTGTCTTTGAATTTTGAAAAACGGATTAGTCTATGCCTCAAAATAATTGGTTTAGTAACGATAAATAAAAGGGCGCGATAAACGAGCCGCCGCCATGTTGATGGGATTTGACGTCATGGTTTGTGTCTGTGTACGCTCACCGCCTCAGCGATTGGTCTGTTACGCCACGTCTACTGAATCATGACGTCACAGCCACCTGTACGCGTTTTAGATCCCCGAGTTGAAACTTCAATAAATGCGACCACATTAAACCTATTTAAAAATTAAATTTTTTACTAAGGACTTTCATTAATATAATTTTTGTATCTGATACTATTTAACTAAGTGCTTGGTTCAACAAACAAAATCGTACGCGTGTTGCCTATAGTCCCTGACGCTACGAATGTGCTGCCCCGTCAATTGGTGGGTACAATCCCGCAACCTCCGAAAAAGAGTCCCCATTGCTACCGCCCAGTACAGAGATAGTCCACCAAGCTGCCACCCCCCCCCCCCCCCTCTTGCTATTCTCCTCACGTAGGCCCCGTCCTCTTCCAAGTCCTCTTTAATCAAATCAAGCGACCCAGCGCGCGCTAAGAATAACATGGAGACGCTATCTTATCTGCTGTTGTTCCCATTTTTAAGTGTTTGTGGACTTAGCCGGGATGAAACAGAAAAATAAGCTTAAATATTTGTGTCGGCGAAAAGTATCTTTGTAGGAAAACAAAATTTGTATTTGTAATTTAAAAAGTTTCTTTTCAGACGCTTGATGCACAACATTCAATACAGAATATGATGTCGTATGATGTATTATTTGTAGCTTTCACATTGATGCTCATAGTGTTGCTGTGAATTGTAAAGCTCCTTATATCTATGGGATTATTTTTTTCTTAGAAAATACTGATCGTTGATCACTGCGTTGATAATGTTAATGCAGTGAGGCTCATCACGACGCGAGATACGAGTAAGTCTCTTCACAAATCCTCCTATTGAAGGAACTCTCTCGTGATTTGCCTCAACGATTTTGTTTCGTTCAATAGCCGAAAGTTTCAAGAGTATCTGAAACTTAGACTCTTCAATCCTACTTTTTAACATCTGACTTTCTATCTTGTTCATTGGATCAATCTTCTTAGGGCTAAGAACAACTCACGGTTCAACTACAATCCGTTCGCGCAAGCTACTTTCCTAACTAGGATTAATAATAAAATAAATTATTTTTCCTCTTCCTTCTCCCCTCCCCCAATTTTCTTACTTTCGCCAAGAGGTCTAACTTTGCTGATAATTCCAGGACTAAGTTGAAGTGTTACGCAAAGTCGTAGACGAAGTTTGTTTCGATAAGGAGATAGGGTCTATAAAAATTCCATCGAACACTTCAATATAATCATTTAAATAACAGAAAGTCAATGATCACTGCCAAGACCACGCATCACTTTATTTCATTCAATCATTAATGCTAGGCCAACTCCCAATATTATGTTTTAAAGATGTCTAAAAACACACAAAATAAAACGTGTATTATCTTTATGTTAAGATTGGCCTGTGTGCAGTGTTTCTTCTGACTGCTAGGTAAAGACACAAGCAACATATTACTCATAGTAGTATCTTGTAAACAGCTTTCAAAGATGATTTGTTTAACTGTCTGTTTATTGTCCTGTTCAATTACATAGGGTATTTACACAGGACGATAAACTAGCACGCCATTATTATGGATGGACGTTTTTGCCAAACTATTTTTAAAGAATGGTGTACCTCAATGCTGAAAAAATCTTCTTTGGTTTCTGTTTGGAAAATGGAGAACTTAATTTCAAGGTTCTAGAACCCCATCAATAAGTTACTATTCTGTTATGTGCACACTTTGCTTCTTCTCCGTGTCTATGATCTTCGTCATGCAGAGAAGTGTTGAGTAGTTCTCTCTCTCGCCGCCACACCGCTCCATGTAGGCGCTGCGGTCGCGTGCACGTGAATATACTCTCGCATCTAAGTGCCAGTCCTCTTTTCCGCGTCTCTCTCTGCATGTATAGAGCGCCTTCCTTCGCCTACTTGAAGAGAGTGGGTGGCTGGACACGGTTGCTTGCCTCACGTTCGCATTAACGTAAGACATTGCCCCATAAATGTGTTTTAATGAGGACCTAATTGCTACTTAGTCGGCCATTGAAATTTAATTCCAAATTGTGTTTACCCAACCAACTCTTTGCTGCTGCATTTGAATCGCTTTGCTTAACAGCCACTCTTATAATTGTATACATTGAAAGTGGGGGAGAGGAAATTAAGTAATTTCCATTCCGTTCGCGGTGCACTTTAATTCACTCTGTTCAATCCTGTCTGTACTTTTCTTCGGGCTGTTATTTTGTTTATGTCCAACGTTAGAAGACTCTCTTTGCACCAGGTCTACTCTTGTTACTCTCTCTGGACTCTCTTTGCACCAGATCTACTCTTGTTACTCTCTTTGGACTCTCTTTGCACCAGGTATACTCTTTTTACTCTCTTTGGACTCTCTTTGCACCAGGTCTACTCTTGTTACTTTCTTTGGACTCTCTTTGCACCAGGTCTACTCATGTTACTCTCTTTGGACTCTCTTTGCACCAGTTCTACTCTTGTTACTCTCTTTGCACCAGGTCTACTCTTGTTACTCTCATTGTACCACCATGGAGTTCGGTCAGGTATGTTTTCTACGTAAACCCTTGTTTATTGAGGGTATTAAACACCCCACTATACTGAAATCACCTGAAACCGACCCGAAAGTTACCGATATCACTTCGGCTAACTTCGTAGACGACCCTCGACCTTTGGTGACCTGGGTAACTAACGAAACTAGCGCTAATGGTGAGTAATGCAGAAGCTATGTTCGGCGTGGAGATTCGGATTAGAAGAAAATGTATAATCAATCTAATTACAAACGAAAGCACGAAGAAGTTGTTGTGAGTTTTAAGTTATTACTGTACAGAGACCAACAAATAAAAAACATGCAAATACTACCCGGAATATATTTTTTTTTGCTCAAATTTGTTATGGTTTGGTAAACTGTACAACTTTTTCTGGCCGGGTTTTTACTTTGACATATTATGCACTATTATATATATATATATATATATATATATATATATATATATATATATATATATATGTAGGTACGTCTCCGAATATGTTCACAATATAACTAACTTCAATATATATTATATAGGTACAGTATGTATGTGACACAACTAAATCACAGATAGGAATGAACACGTACGTACTTTAACAATGCTCTTGCACACTAATTTCTTGAATCGATCTTTATATCTCAATAATGTACGTTGCCCATTGAGTGAAAACAGTATGGTGAGCGCAGGAGAGCTGTTATGAGTAAATACATGCTTCGTGGGGTCCTTGATTTACTTAGGTCTGCGAGGGTACCCGACATGTTTGCTAATATACACTGTCCCTGTATGCACATCTGAATATTGTTTTGTTTCCAGTAAAGCAAACAAAATGCTCATTTCCCGGTAAGACCCGGTTCTTTTTCTTCTTTAATAGTACGTAACCTTGAATCCGTCATAGAAACGAGGCACATAATAAATTGTAAAATGTCTCTCCCATTACATATCAGTTATTTCGAGCAAATAAACAAAAAACTATTCCTTTATTTAGAATGATACATTACTTCATGTATGAGATTTCACATCCAAGGCAAGTAAGATATTACTGTTCACTATACGAATGCACCCCAGTCCCATATGGAAGTCGGGATGTTTTGAAATGAGTTCTTATCGTAGCTTGAGGCATTCAATGATATGGCGGAAAGTTCCCCCTCGTACATTCACATTGTTTTGTGCCTAGAGCATTCAGAGTTACTCCATGGGATTACACCCGTGTTTAATACACAAACTTCTAGTTTCTAAGGGTGGTTTGTGTGGCACGTGTATGGATCTATAGGATGGAACATCACTATAGTACTTGTTGTCTGTACATTCGCTGGCGTTCGTACGAATTAGCAAGTTTGTATTGTGTGCACTGAATTTTAAAATGCAGCGATGGTGAGGGAGGTAGGTATATACGCTGTTGCTGGAATAGTTTGCAGTTAATTAAACTAGACATTTAAAACAGGGGATTTTCTTTAAGAATGTGTCACGATAGTTAGACTTACGGTGTTAGATGCTTTTTTCTGTAAGAGAATGTTGTAATAGTTGGCTGGAAAAGAAAACCATGATCGTGTTTTATTTTGTATAGAAAACTTAAGTTTGTATTGGAATCGTTATGAGAATCGAGCTCACTTAAACAATGATCGAATATATATGGACATTGATTATTTTTCGATCTATTTAGAATAATTCTATGAGATTGAAATATCGTGAAATATTGACAGCATATACGTTGACAGAATATCTAGATTCACTCTAGCTCAAATAATATATTTGGCTCTAGTTCGTCAGATAAAATAATGTCGAACTTGAAGTGATGATATTTTAAGACTCAAAACAACTGTTTACGTGTTAAACTGTTAATACACTTTAGTCGCAGAAACTAATCCATCTACCTTTAAAAAAATGTAACTGTAAATACAACTTCATACTGCAGCATTGTTCATATACTCAAACATTCTTCCTAGCTCAAACAATAAATACACCTCTAGTTCGTCACAGAAAACAATGTTGAGATAGTCATATACTTGAACAAGGGATGTGCGACACAATAACTGTACGTTTTTAATACACTTTAGTTACAGAAACTTATCCGTCTGTGTTGGGAAAGATGCAACTCTTACGTCAGAATATATATAGCACGTTGGTTATTGAGCATTCGTTCTGAGTGAATTTTAAAACTCGAGGAAATATCTCTCGCAACGTTCTGTACAAAGAGACGAACACTTTCATATTAGTCAGCGTCAACATGCTTCTCTCGCGTGTGGGGTACACGGTGGTTGGTGGGGGGGGGGGGGGGGAGAGCCTTAGTCGGGTTGAAAAGCTAGAGGATTCACATTTTCTCGTGTTTGCATCCAAAAAAATAAAAAGCACAATTTAATAATCTACACCTTCGGGAGAGACGTGTAAATAGATTTAGTTTCATTTTGTAAGTCTACTGAATGCATTTTAAAATTCAATATTGTTATGTTGGAGGTATTATTAGAATATTTCTAGAAAAAACTACTTCATTTACGAGAAAGAAATTTTCTACTCGCATAATTAAAGCGTTTAATTGAACCTACGTACAAACATATATGTATATATAGGCATCTTCTAGAGAATTTACTGAGAAAAAGTGAGAATCTAGTGGAATGTTTCGTCACCATAAGCCCACATTCACGGTGTTCTCTTAAAATACGTATATATTGTATGCATTTTATTGAATATTCATGCATAAGAAAACAGATCAGTGTGAGTTGAATACAAAATGTAGTTGTGCTCACGGATAATCCTAGGGACATATTGGCAGATGAAGATATCACGATTTAAGATCTAAAACGTATATAGACTAGTATCAAACTTTCACTACGATGTCGAAAGTTGAGAATCTCTAATATTAGAGAAAGTTTCGAATGGTTTGAGATAAGGAACGGCTGGGTTTGTTTGGGAAGGGGATGGGGGTGTGTGTGTGGGGGTGGGTGGATGTTGTGGATCTTGGAACGAATGGTAGAGACACCACCATACTTTTTTGAGTCCGGAACACGCGGCAGCAGATTGTAACCGATATGCTCAGAGCCATCACACGAGACTCTTATTCGGAAGGTCGTCGCTTCGACACCCGCTACCGGCAATCCTTAAAAAAGGGCATCACCGACATTTTCCTCAAGTCACACAGTGAATGGTGGAATCGAGTGATACTTACATCCCTGTGTTTCTAGTTCTATTTCATAGACATTCTGGGTATACTTCTCCTATAACTGTCACGTGTTTAAACGAATTGAAAACCTGGATGTCATTCATAAATTGCTCTACGCTAAAAGTTATGTGATAATTTTAAACGTGAGTTTTTTCAACAATCAATTATGTCTTATATCATTTGGAATGTCAGTCTTTAATTAAGACCGTCGGTGTAACCAACGTTGAACTGCAGTAATGAGAAATAGGTCAAAATCATTCACAATTTAACTAAGGGCCGGTCTTACAATCTCCTTGTAAGAAAGTTATTTGTAGCAATAAAGCTATTTGGAGGATTTCAAGAGTTTTGATTGGTGGTTGCCATGGAGAAAACAAGCTATTCGACAAATACGTAGTTATTGGGACATTGTAAGACTGGACCTTAGTCCAGGCAAGTGGTCTACGAAAATTGTTTTATTTTTCCTCCGCACTTTGAAGTGAAATTAATTTTGTTTTTATTGTGGCAATGAATGTGTTTACGATGTTACGAAAAAATGACTCTCCTGAAATTGTTTCAGGAATGTTATTTACTATCATAAAAACAATGTTAGCTCTCGCAACACAACGAAATAAAAACGAAAAACTGTATTTAAATGGGGCCTGGGAAATTTTCTAACATGAAGAATAATTGTTATAGTAATAATAACAATTGTATTAATAACAAGCAACAACGAATGTTTATTGTGTGGACGATTTAGACAATGTCTCAACTATAAATTTATTTATTCAAAATGCCTGTAGAATGTTTTGGAGTATTTAGACTTTTTGTAAGTTTTAACCCGTTTAGGTAATGATTCCGTAGTAAACTGTCGCTACTTTATTGAGGTTCTCGTTCTAATCGAATTAAATTGTAAATTTCATTTGTTGTTTCGCCTAATTTCTTGTGAAGTAAACAAGTAAATTGTTGCATCTCTCTCCATCTCTCTCGCTCTCCCAGGAACTTGCTTGACACCTCGTGGGTGGTTTGTCTGTTTGAGCTGGCTGGTATATATAAATGTTTTCCCCAACTGGGCCAACATTAATTCGGTTGCGCCCCTAACGAGAGTTTCAATTAGTTAACACGACACAGTGTTGCCATTGTTGTGTGGGCGGGCGTGCAATATGAATGCGAGGGAAACATCCCTACGGTTGGGGATGGTTAAATTTATTCGCGTTTCGCGTAGTCGCGATGTCGCCGAGATGGCGGTGGAACTGCGACGCTGACTGGACGAGAGCAACGCACTCTGGTGGGCGAAGTTGGCACTCTTAGGGCGGACTAGAATGATATTCAATGTTAATTTATTGGTTTTACGTTTAAGTTTGATACTATCACTGGATCGTATATTGATTTCATTCAATATCGTAACTTATCATATTGGCTACAGTCAAATGCTTTCAAACTAATTATGATTCTACTAGTCATTATTAGTAAACAGTGACCAGTTGCCTCTAGTAAACGAAACATTGGGCTTCGATTTCCAATTTCAAAATAAAGAGATATTTAAAAAAGTAATTAATTCTGTTTAAAACTATTTTTATTCCTCATAATTATTACATCTTATAAATGAAACATAGCCTTGATTGGGTGTTTTTAGGTACCAGCGAGAAAAAAATGTATTTGTCTGCTGTCCAACATATATTGTATAACCACAAGGATCCAGAGGTGTTCAGTAAAATATATAATATACACAGAGAATTCTAAACAATTGTAGTGATATTATATGAAGATGGTTATTATGTACGATGTTGGCTGAATCGTGGGATGTCGAGAATGGGTCGATCCCTACCTACAGGGTACTTTCACCACCTACATGCTGATGTTTGCAATATTTCCAAAGCCTCGCTCTACTGGGCTTGTTATCCCTGTTTTTCACGAGGCGATGCCGCTCTAAAGTAGGACTAGGACAGAGTGTGTGGTTTGCAGCCCCAGAGCGATAAATATGCAAACTGTTGACTTGAATGAATTGCCCATTGTAACTTGTAGACGGAAAACGCATAAATTGTCCGTTCTTTGTTTTTAGTTTTCCCGCGATAGAGGTTGGAAGCTCTCAGCTCTAAATTTGTTAATTATTACGGTGGCTACTCGATACAGAAACCTTGATTGATATTGTGTAAAAAGAATTCGATTTCTCGATTTATATTAAAGTGTAATCGATTATCGTACTTTATTAATCATGTCAAAACGAGAAAATCCAATTTCATGCTTGGAGGCAATAAATGAAATCCCAGACAATGTTACACAACATTGATTGCGTGTGGCTCGTTGGTATAGTGGGTTTATTCCTGCGTCCAAAGCGGAGAGTTAGGGTTCGATTCCCGGTTCGAGCTGGGGTTATTTTGGAACTTGAACACATCCATAAATTGTTGTATAAATGTCCTCCGCTGAAAATCAATTCTACTGAGTGGGTGTAGAATATAAGTACTGATTTATTTCTACCATTTTATTTACCCCAGCCCTCGGGCTTACGCGTTTTACCTCTATATTCTTTCATCTGCTCTAGAGGGCCCAGCCCTGGAGCCCTCAATGTTGAACTATTGTATCTAGTAAGGAAGTAGACGCTTCAAAGCCCTGACGTCGGCGTGACTTTATGAAAGATGACAAATTTTCTAAATCTCTTTTTAACCGAATTACAATCTCGCGTATAAAGTATGGTCTTGAAGTTCCAGTGAGGCAGAGAGCGAAATTACGACGGACTTTGTGGTAGAAAGAGATACTTTGAGAGAGGAAATTATTCCGGGAGACGCGTGGAACTTTCTTGCAAACTCTTTCTAATTCAAATTGATCAAAAAGTAGAACAAATTGCTTCGCATATTATATAAGCTTTTTCGTTGTAATAATGAGATGAAGGGAATTACGTCATAGGCCATTCTGGCGACTAAAATGTAAATGTGGTTACATTTAAGATTTCAATACATGAACTTTTGACACATTTATCTATTGACAAAGTTTATGAAAGTTATTATTGTGTACCATGACCAAAACATTCTGAATGAGACAAGAGATTTTCTTTTGATTTTGATTGACAATAGTAATAAAGAATATCTGAACTCATACAAACGCCGTCTGAAAAGTTTCGCCAATGAATTGGCCAACTTCGTTTGGATATAAATAATCATATATAGTTGAGAAACTGTAAGAATGACGGCCCCCTCCTAATCCCCTCCCCTGCTACCCGACCCCCCTCAACTCCATGAAACAACAAACTGAACAACTGAAACAAAGTGATTTTCAGTTAGGTATTTCATTTTGACAGGTTGTCACGGAGTTGAGGGGGGTCGGGTAGCTGTGGAGGGGATATGGAGGGGGCCGTCATTCTTACAGTTTCTCAACTTTATCATAATTATAATGAGTCTGACTCGAGAAGTATTTATTATTATTATTCAGTTTATAATTCTTTTTAAAAATTGTTCTGTACTAACTCGAATTAAATAAGTGTATCCAATATCCTAACTGCTTACAAAGCTATGTTTAAACAGCTAAACAAAACGACGAAATAGTAAATTTGTGTCAATGTGGTTGGATTATCACAACACAACGATAGAGCTGGGAACTCGATCATTCAATTGGCAGCGATTCAAGTTGATGTTTGTGCAACTATCTTGTTTTCAAATTTATTATTATATTCATAGATAAAATATCATTTCCAAGACTGTTATTTAGATGGTTTTCTTTATGCGAAATAATGCCGCCCTACATATAATAATACAAAGCAAGGGGAATACATATGAGGAATAAAATCCTTCCACGCATTAAATTTATGATGTAAAATCAATGTTGATAACTCAAACATTATTGACTTGGAATTGTAATTTATAGTTATGCTAAGCAAAGTATTGTTTTTTTATGTAGGTGATTCTGTTAATCTCACCTTTAAGAATTAGGAATACTGGTAAAAGAGAAGTGAATCAAGTTAAAACTTTAGTGAGACAATTTAAAATAAACTCTAAAAGAAGCTCGAAAGATTACAAGATTTTGAGAAGTCTGGGTTTTGTTTATTTCGTCATATAACTATTGTGTTTATTGTACCGGAGGATGTTAAACTCCCTTGGATGGTGACAAATGAAGAAGTTCTTAAAGATTAAAGCTACGAAAGAAGTTTAGGGAGAAGTTTAGTGTAAAGTTAGGATAGTTTATTTGGACCACTTTCGAGACACGAACCACGAAGGAATACTATGGTATTGTATTGTATTGTATTGTATTGTATTCTTTATTTCTTATAGCTCGGTTGAATTGAAGAGCAAGTTTAGGTGAATAATAGGAGACCCAGACCAATCCAAGCCAAGGGTAATCAAGTATGCGTTGCAATAGATACCTTGATGTGAAAAGACTGACAGATAGAATAGAGCTGTTTCAACCAGTATAACAATTAATAATCTGAACAAATATTGTCAAACTGATGGCATACGGATTTATTTAAAGTCAAACGAACGACAAATAGAAAAGCTTTCGAATTTACTAGTTGAAAAGCGATGTGTCTTTAGTTGAATTTTATCCCGTTTCGAAGTGTTTTTGCGGCCACTTCTGAAAGAGATCTATTATATCGCTTCATATCCATCTATCTACATCAATCGGCGTTGTCTTAAAGTTTTAACTGCTGAAACTGTCGTCTGTCACTTTGATGAAATGCACATTTAACACACAAATACATTCTAAGGTCTTGCTTTCTTTTACTATTATTTTTTTTTATGTAAATATCGTATAAATGGATTGTAATCCTTTCTCAGCGCTTAAGTTTTCTTTCACGACATAAAATAAAGGTCACGTGTGGAAAGTTACTATTTAGAGTGGCGTGAAACTGGGACTGCTTCATTTTTTTCAGAACTTAGGTTAAATCATTTATGGCATTATATTATGGGTCTGCACCGGCCAAGTTAAAAGAAAGACTCCGGTACAGTCACTTTATAGTTTTCTTGCTTTTCGTCATTGAAAACATGAATTTCAACGTTATTCACCAATTTATACCAATTTCGGTATTTGTCGGTGATTCCATTTTGTCGTTTACTTTTAAGATTGGTCAATTTATGCTAATTTTGTGAAAAAATCTCTTCTACACATTTCGGTGTTATCATTCGCCAACTTTACGTGGCTCTATCAATTTGATGGCCGTATTAGATTGTCAACAGTAGTGTTTACACGAGAACAGAGATCGACTACAACGCATTCCTTGCTCGAGATTGCCGTATCTGACACGTGGAGGTATTCTCAAGCTGGAATATTATAATGGACAACGATTCGAGCTGCAGGAAAATCGTGAAAAGTTTTGCACCTGCTGAGGAAAATCCGTCTTTAAAAGAAATTATGGTCGAGAAAAGTAGGGTGTTTTATGTTTTCAACTTGAAGCATTGAAAAGTGAAGCCTGGAAACAATTGAGTTTATCAAGGACGCCAACGGATGAAGGGAGCTTTAACAAAAGACTTCACAGCCGAACAATCCTTCAAGGTTTTTGTGTTATAGGACAATCCTCTTACGGCTATCATTTTCCCGTTGTAAAGCCATTGGGAAATCATTTAGACAATTTATAGTACTTTAAAAGGACATGTCAAAGCCTACGTTATAGATTATGTCTATCCTATTAAGTTTAAAAGTGATTTACAAAGGACGATAATAAATATAACTACATACTAAAAACAATACTATTATAGTATTACATCTTCATTTTGCTAACGCATTTTACGAACGTCATTACAACAACTTCTGCTTCTACTGAAAGAGTGCAAAACACGTCTGATTCTGACTGGGAATCGAGCCCAGATGATCCGGCTCAATGTATTTGTATTTTCAACTAAATGTTAGTTTCTCCTGTGGTCCCATTACTGTAAGTGCATGAGAGCATCAGTGCATAGAGTTGATCTTGTTCTTCGAGTCCCAGCCGGGAAAAGTCCCATCTTAATCTAATTGTTGTTTCCAAAGTTTTTAAAGTCCTAAAATTCAACCCCTTGACTTTCCAATGTTCCATCGCTCGTTGACACTTAAGTCTTTGTCAATTCACTTGTGTCAAAGACTTTATCTCGATGTTATTTAGAAACTTCGTCGAACAAATACAAAAACTCTTCATATTCGGTTCAAAATTGTGTTGAAAATTGTGATTTAAAGAAATAAAAGATAAAACAAAGAGAAAGCGAGAGGGACAGAGAGAGACTGGAAGTAACAGTTTCTCCCGCAACCACCCCTGGATAAACCTTGACCAATCAGCATCAAGATAATAACAGACATTCGCTCAATCATTAGCAGACTATTGATAATCGACGGAAGTGAATTCCCGCCGTATTTATCTCTTACTTCTCACATCATCTGTCTGCTGGTTCTGCAGACGCAAACTTTATCCGCCGACAAAGATAACGCTGCAGAAATACGAACAAAGCACCAAGAGAAAAACAGAGACTAATTGTTTCTGTACGTATCGCAAAAACACTATTTTTAACGATTATATTAATTTTACTTTCAATGATTCTACCAACTTAGCTAGTCTCACGTCAACCTCAGATCATTATCTATCGACCATTTCATCACGTGAGCAACAATGACATCAATATTATCGGTGTCACTAGATTTCCTGCGTTCGTTCACACATTAATGCGGTCTTTCACTTTACTTACTCGTCCGCTGTGTCTTGAGATTCCAGGTGACCAATGTACGCTCGTCAATTATCACTAACGGCTAGTTTCTACTTTTAAAACCGCAGAAAATTTTCATTATTTAAATATATCTCAAGATTGCAACAAGAAATCGAAAATCTAAATCAACAGCGCACTGTGGTTTAGTAAGCCCTACATACTGAATGCTCTAAATTGTGTCTTAAATTAAAATCAGTATGTTTATTATATATATAATTAATTTTATTACCAATTATCGATTTAATATCGAAATAACTGAGCTACCGGTAATGGTTATAATATTTAATTTTGTCTGTAGGGCTTACCTAAACACAGTTCGCAATTGATTTAGATTTTCGATTTCCTGTTGCAATATAATTAAATAATGAAAATTGTCTGCGGTTTTTGACGTAGAGACTACCCTTCGCTCTTAAGCAGAAAATAAGAGCTAGAGAAGTAAAACATTTAAGTTGGTACTCTTGTACTCTGCTGTTGCGTCAGTATGAGACTTGTTACGTTGGACCAACTGTAGGAGTATCTTTCTCTGGATCGCGACCGCTCGCGGCCGTAAGCCCTTAAAATTGAAATGGAGATAAGTAGGTTGATGCGGAACCCCTGACTCGAGGGGGGGGGGGGGGGCGTGGCCACTGGGGGTGGATTACGGGCTTCAGGGCTGCGGGGCAGGGTAATATTTCTTCATAAGTTCCACGTCTTCTACGATCTTTCTCATTGACCCCGTTTACCGTGCTAAAGCTCGCCGAGATTTCAATGATATAGATACACTCGGAGACACTTTTAAAGCTTTACAAATCGAAAACAAAATGTTGCGAAAGTTATACACAACGAAGCTTTTCTACTCGATATTAATCAGGTAATCACTTTTGAGGAAAAAAGAGAGAAAATAAGGCAGTTTCAGGTGCATACGTTAATCATTTGTCAACTTAAATCAAGCTTAACTCGAAATCATAGTGAAAAACGAGACACGCGCAAAAGACATTCACGCACAGATCACATTTTCTTTGCACCGTCCAAATTAGCATCATTGCCAATATCGTTAGGCATTGGCAGTTTAAAAGCAGGAGAATTTTTTGTAATGTCATCACTATATTCTTCAGTAATTAAAGTAATTTAAAGGGGAAAAATGAGTGGAATTGTACAATGAACCAATAGCAAAGGATAACACAACAAAACCATTTACTATAAAAAAGAGAACATAAGCAATACAAATTAAATGAAAAAAAATTATGATACAAATTAAAAATTGTTTTGACAATAACGTAAAGAAAATATAAATATTTGACATCTAATACACACAATCGTGTGGTTTTTCTTTCAGTAAAATCAATACACACAAAATAATAAGAGGGAGAGAGAAAAGGAATAGATACGAATCTTTCTTATCATTACATGCAATCACATGCAATTCAATGCAATCTCTATTCTCTACAATGTGTCGTTAAATTGCTCAATGACCAGACGTAGATTGGGGTCCAAAGAATACTGAAACAATAAGACCGTGATTACTTTGTGTTCCTTGTCTATCAATTATCTTGCATTCAAAATCTAAAGAATGTCAAACGATAAGAAAATAATGAATGAAACTTGAAACCAGGTGGTTTCTTGAGAAAATCGGCGGTATTGCGTAATAAGTGCTTATCGGTGCTATAAGTTGCACGCACGCATTCTGTGGTCTGTCTGTCTGTCTGTCTGTCTGTCTGTCTGTCTGTCTGTCTGTCTGTCTGTATGTCTGTCTGTCTGTCCGTCTGTCTGTAATCACTGTAGTCAGATAGGCCGGTTAAGTAGGTTTTTACTAAATACCCACTAGCAGCGTGCGTACTGCGAAGTAAGATTGTTAAATGAGATTTAAAATCGCCATTATGAAGTTCACTACAAAAAGATTGAGATTCAGATTCAGATTAATTTTGTATTGCATTTTTAAGTTTACACTGCGATCGTATGTGTATAATAGTACAATTATTGTCTAGTATAGTAAAGAGCCAACATGTTTTAAGTGAAATGAATATAGGTTATTATACAGAATGTGTACAGTGTAAACTTGTTTTGTTGCTGTCATAAGCAGAAGCTTGAGAGATCAGCAATAAAACATTCGTCTATACTTATTTTGTTTACAGTGGAAATTAAGATTAAATTTTGTCCAGAGCTAGGACTATCTATAATGCTATATTAAGTCTTAATACTATGAAATGAGAAACTAATAGAGAATTAATAACCAATAACTATCTAGCTATAATATAACTCTTAGCTAGAAACTTATAACTAATATATATCTCTGAAGTAGGATTTTTGCACGATTGCAATGTTGTCCATATTAGAAATTACGAGACAGTCTAGCATAGTATCACACACAAAACCGTATTTCTATTTAAACGCTCCTTACCTATAGGCGGGGTATTAGAAGACCTTGGGGGATGAGGGAGGAAACGTATTCCAATATGACATGTTATGAATATTGTTTAAGATATTCCTGCCATTTTTGGATATTATTGTTGACTATATTATTAGATTTTGAGATTTTCATTTTCATTTAAATTTTTATTTTCGATTTCGATTTCGAAGGAAAACCACCCCAAACTCCATCTGGTTTCCCGCGCAACACGTGTTTGCACATAGCCTGTTGACTCAGCAATCGGATTGCTTGTCGGGCGTTTAACGTCTGTTTGTGTGTGTGCGCATTACAATAATGCGACGGAACGGCAACAGGGCGAGCACAACGGCAACACTGTTGACACTGACTAAACGCGTCGAGCATCTCGCCTGTGACGTCATCACTCAACACGTCACGTGATCTGGGTCTAAGGTCGTGATGTATGTGTGGGGGTGGCAGAGTAGGACATTTAGAGAATTTCAATTAAACGCTATTTTGCTGATGAAACGGTTTCTAATGTGAGTCGCTTTTATCAAATTAGGACGTGAAAACCCCATCAATAATTCTAATTATTTATTTAGTGTCTTCATATTCAGTTAGCTATAAAGCTGATTGACAAAGGAGGTCAATAATTACATCTTTATGGTAGTTCAGTGAAACAATAATAAATATTCTACAAAAAATAAAGTAATACAACAATATTATCATCATCATTATTGACAATTACAATTTATTGCAGAGAACATGCCATCAACAATAAATATTGAAACAAATATGAATAAATGTAGAAAAAGAAGTATAGGAAAGTCCGAAAATATAGAGAGAAATAGAAGAAACATGTCTCCCCAGTAGACAATTCATGCCTCTCTTCAGGTAACTAAGGTATTGCGTTATTTGAACAGTGTTTAAAATAAAAAAAAAAATGGATCAATTGTTGGCACGAATTGCAGGTACATTAAGCTGGAAATACACAAGATAGCTGTTCGTCCTTAATATAGGCGTTACTGAGAAGAAACCATGTACGGTGAGTGGATTCAGCAACGAAATGATTTTCTCCCAACCAACAAAAGTCGAAGCTGCTATTAAGTCGACGCTTAAGATGACGTCGAAGCTATTATTGTTTTCTTATCGTGTATCGATATGTTTATGTTTATCTTTGTTATATATTGAAAACGAACTGAGTGCGTGATAAATTCAGGTCAAGTAAACGCATAGATCTGAATCCAATCCAATACCAATCCAATAAACATGGCTAATGTAAGCTGGACCAACCAACGACCTCATGCAAACTCGTAATAGGTATGTTTCTCAGTCAAGTCTATAGTGTGAACGTAGTCCATACAAGTCCTGGACTAGATATGGACGTGTGCTGGACGCAGACAACAACCCATTACGGCAGCCTTAATATCAATGAACGACGGCGACTGTGGCTGCATTGGTTTGTTTCTCAGTCAAGTCTATAGTATGAACGTAGTCCATACAAGTCCTGGACTAGATATGGACGTGTGCCGGACGCAGACAACAACCCATTACGGCAGCCTTAATATCAATGAACGACGGTGGCTGTGGCTGCATTGGTTTGTTTCTCCGTCAAGTCTATAGTATGAACGTAGTCCATACAAGTCCTGGACTAGATATGGACGTGTGCTGGACGCAGACAACAACCCATTACGGCACCGTTAATACCAATGAACGAGGGTGGCTGTGGCTGCATTGGTTTGTTTCTCAGTCAAGTCTATAGTATGAACGTAGTCCATACAAGTCCTGGACTAGATATGGACGTGTGCCGGACGCAGACAACAACCCATTACGGCACCGTTAATACCAATGAACGAGGGTGGCTGTGGCTGCATTGGTTTGTTTCTCAGTCAAGTCTAGCGTGAACGTAGACCATACAAGTCCTGGACTAGATATGGACGTGTGCCGGACGCAGACAACAACCCATTACGGCACCGTTAATACCAATGAACGAGGGTGGCTGTGGCTGCATTGGTTTGTTTCTCAGTCAAGTCTATAGTATGAACGTAGTCCCTACAAGTCCTGGACTAGATATGGACGTGTGCTGGACGCAGACAACAACCATTACGGCAGCCTTAATATCAATGAACGACGGCGGCTGTGTCTGCATTGCTCTCTCTTCTCGGCCTCCCTGAAGCATCGGACGAACAGCGCCCATCATGTAACGTACGGCGCGTCGGGGACTCGTAAATAATTGAACTTTTGAAATCTCTCCGCTCGCAATCAGCATCGCGACTGGACGCGGCCTGCAGTGACGTCAGTGTGCTGCTAGCGCTCCTAGCGGGTCTTGGGGGAGGTGCACGTGCAGTGACGTCAGTGTGCTGCTAGCGCTCCTATCGGGTCTTGAGGGAGGTGCACGTGCAGTGACGTCAGTGTGCTGCTAGCGCTCCTATCGGGTCTTGGGGGAGGTGCACGTGCAGTGACGTCAGTGTGCTGCTAGCGCTCCTATCGGGTCTTGAGGGAGGGGCACGTGTAGTGACGTCAGTGTGCTGCTAGCGCTCCTATCGGGTCTTGATGGAGGTGCACGTGCAGTGACGTCAGTGCGCTGCTAGCGCTCCTATCGGGTCTTGAGGGAGGTGCACGTGCAGTGACGTCAGTGTGCTGCTAGCGCTCCTATCGGGTCTTGAGGGAGGTGCACGTGCAGTGACGTCAGTGTGCTGCTAGCGCTCCTATCGGGTCTTGAGGGAGGTGCACGTGCAGTGACGTCAGTGTGGTGCTAGCGCTCCTATCGGGTCTTGAGGGAGGTGCACGTGCAGTGACGTCAGTGTGCTGCTAGCGCTCCTATCGGGTCTTGAGGGAGGTGCACGTGCAGTGACGTCAGTGTGCTGCTAGCGCTCCTATCGGGTCTTGAGGGAGGTGCACGTGCAGTGACGTCAGTGTGCTGCTAGCGCTCCTATCGGGTCTTGGGGGAGGTGCACGTGCAGTGACGTCAGTGTGCTGCTAGCGCTCCTATCGGGTCTTGAGGGAGGTGCACGTGCAGTGACGTCAGTGTGCTGCTAGCGCTCCTAGCGGGTCTTGAGGGAGGTGCACGTGCAGTGACGTCAGTGTGTTGCTAGCGCTCCTATCGGGTCTTGGGGGAGGTGCACGTGCAGTGACGTCAGTGTGCTGCTAGCGCTCCTAGCGGGTCTTGAGGGAGGTACACGTGCAGTGACGTCAGTGTGCTGCTAGCGCTCCTATCGGGTCTTGAGGGAGGTGCACGTGCAGTGACGTCAGTGTGTTGCTAGCGCTCCTATCGGGTCTTGAGGGAGGTGCACGTGCAGTGACGTCAGTGTGCTGCTAGCGCTCCTATCGGGTCTTGAGGGAGGTGCACGTGCAGTGACGTCAGTGTGCTGCTAGCGCTCCTATCGGGTCTTGAGGGAGGTGCACGTGCAGTGACGTCAGTGTGCTGCTAGCGCTCCTATCGGGTCTTGAGGGAGGTGCACGTGCAGTGACGTCAGTGTGCTGCTAGCGCTCCTAGCGGGTCTTGGGGGAGGTGCACGTGCAGTGACGTCAGTGTGCTGCTAGCGCTCCTATCGGGTCTTGGGGGAGGTGCACGTGCAGTGACGTCAGTGTGTTGCTAGCGCTCCTATCGGGTCTTAAGGGAGGTGCACGTGCAGTGACGTCAGTGTGTTGCTAGCGCTCCTATCGGGTCTTCCGATCCTGCCTTTAGTTTTGTATCAGCACACAATGGGTTTAAAAAAACAAAAAATTAAATATATTTACGATCGTTATTTTGTTTGTTTGGTTATTATTAATTATTAAATTATAAATAAAATAACAATCGTGACGATAACAAAGTGTCGTCTTTAAACTCTGTGTAGCTGATACAAAACCAAAGACAGGACTACAATCATGTTTTCGATATTTGGAAGCGTCCTCATGATAGATATAATAAAAACACATTATTTTGGGCGATTTTAAGACCCATTCCCCCTAATGTATATTAAGACGGAGTGATCAAATCTGTAAAACATAACACGATCTTCTATGAAATGATTAGTGTGTATAAAAACGTAATCTGTGAAATGTTGTATCAAGGACCTTTAAACGTAATTACTCGAACGAGGTGGGGATTCTTGCAGGTTTGTTTATATCTCCCTTTCAAGGCCCTCTGTCAATAAAAATGGTTTTGACTCTTGATAAAAAAATCATTGAAACATACCCACGTATTTTATAAAATCAATAGAATACATTTAGAAGCGTAATCTATTAAATGTTGTATCAAGGACCTATAAACGTAATTAACTCAAACGAGATGGAGTTTCTTGCAGGTTTGTTTATATCTGCCAATAGAGAGCCCCACGTCAGTTAATATAGAGTGTACAAGAAGTGTTCCGGAAGCAGAACTCGCGCAAATTGGTTTGAAAACGATATCGTCAAATTAATAAATGTTGTGTCGACTTAGGTCTAATGCCGCGTCTTGCGCCTTAATAACACAGAGCTCGTTCTTTCGTCACTCTTCGTGTCCTAAACCTCTTTCATATTTAGGTAACCGTGAAATTGAATTGTGCTGAAAATTCACCACCCGTTTAATAATGCAATACAATTTTCAACCAATTTAAACTTACCCCAAGCTATCTCAACTTATCCAATATGCAATATTCACTGGATTGGAAAATGAATACTTTGAATAACAAATTCGTATTAAATCGTTGTAAAAATGTTCGCTAAGTCTCGGGTAGGGTTGGACCCATGCTGGATTACATTGCACGGTGGATTGAATAAAGGGTTGGCTTAGAGTGAGTTTTACGTTGTCGAAGCGATTGTATTTACTTGGATGGATAAACAGTGAACACTCCAGAGAAGTTTTCTAAAACATGTTCAGCTCTGAGACAGACCCAAGTATTGAAACTGACGTTCTAAAACAAAACGTCAGCTCATAACATCAGTTTATAATTATATGGAACCTAGTAATTGGACTGTACTGTGTTTTCGCCTGTTGAAGAGCTCTAATCAGGGTTCGAAATATTGCGTTTTAAATTGTTTTTGTATATGACAAGGAACAGTGTACAGTCCAATTACTAGGTCTTATATAACGTTTTACCTGTTCTTCCGTTTTAATTATCAGTTTATGTCGACTTTTTGTGGTTTGAATAAAAGTTATAGTCTTGAATATTTGTATCGGCGTTATATGATAAAGACATGGTTTGCTATCGTTCCTAGCAATAATGAACCAATCAAAATCGAGTATCACTATTTCCAGCAGCATAAACTACAAGTCACGACCGCTGTGTTAGGAATTTCTCGGTATCCAACCTACGGACGTAAACTATCCCTTATTTACCAGTTTCGAGTAGATGGTAGGATGTAGAGAAGTAGAAAATTAAGTTGGTATTATTGGACTGTGCTATTTTGTTAGCGTGAGGATAGGATGTTGTTTTGTTTTGTTAGGTTACACAACAGTCATCATTTTGCGATTCACGACCTCAATATGGATGAAAAGCAGCCAAGAGACCCAACTAAAACGAGCTTACGTGTTATGGTTACTCCAGTCTATATAACAAAGACGATCAAACTGTTTCAGACATGAATCAAAATAGCCCGATGCAAAATACGATAGAACGGCAATTTCACGTGTCAGATTTCAGCTTAGATTAATTCTCGCATGATGAATGAGTGTCCCGTAAAACACAGGTGACATCGTGTGTATGCGCAACAGGCGGTCGTGTATCATCGTGTTATTCCGGCTCCCCTCGTAGGTACGTGCAGTGATCTCCCTTGACGCGGGGAAACCTAGGCAATATTGTAGAGCCAGGTGGCCGCTTTGTCACGACAAGTCAATTGGTTAAGTTTTGAACTGTGGTAAATAACGGTGGAAGTTGAGGTGTTTTAGATTTATGTAGGCATATAATTTAAAATAAGAAACTCTTTATTACCTTGGATCATTGTTGAGATCTAAAAAGTATTAAAGTATTGTAATACAAAAATCCCAAATTATAAAAAGGCAGGATGAATTTTACGGCGTCATGTTCTGAAAATTTCAATATGTTTTAAAAAATTATCTAGTAAATAAATGACTTAATAATTAGAGTGGAGTAAGTCATGCAAAACGTGAGTTTCACCAACTGTATATAAATTTCGCGTAGAGTCTGAACGCGTTTTGATGGAATAAATCTACGGCTTTGTTTGATTATTCTTGGAGGCAACCGCCAAATAACTAAAAATCAATAACAATTGCTTTCAAGGTAGCTACTCTCATAACTAATACGTCGTTGAACGATGAGTGACTGACAGGTAATTTTATTTCAAGATTGAACGGGTTGTTTTTCGCCCCTTGTCTTACGCTTATCTCCTCTACACAGCGTTTTTCTCAACGGTTTTCGTAAAATAAAACACTCACGAAAATTACATAAACGCTCAAGTTTATGATGGTAATCTATATTCCGGGCATGCACGACGCAGTACTTAGCGTAATTAATAACTATACACGTAAATTACTCGCATATATAAAAGCCTCCACGTAATATAATGAATGCGTTTATAATTTCCACGCAAGCATCGTCCTGTCGTTCTAATTTATCACCCGGGTTAATAATTGACAGCGAAGTAAATTGAGTGAATTTCTCATGCACGGAACAGATCCATCAAGTTTGTCTGCCCTGGTGTAAGCCCGCCCGGGTGAATAACCCTGATCAATTGTTGTCTCGACCTGCAACGAACAGGTGGCTCAAGGTTAAGACCACCTTAAGTAAATAGTGGGGTATTTCGTGTTTAGAGAAATAGAGGGCGCAATATGGAACACAATGTCAATAAGCTGATGTGTAAATTAGAGTCGTTTAAAGGGGATGTTGCACTCGCTGTTTATGCTTAATTTATTTTATTTAACTTTTAGTCTACAAAAAACACACGGGTTATGTGATTTCCTCTTCAGCCTTCAGTGCTGGTACAGAGTGTATTGACGTTTAACTATTTTTTGTAACATGTATAAATGGCATTTAATTAAATATATGGAACTTTTAAATTAATATGTTAACATCACAAAAACCATCATTCAAGAAAACCCAGGAGGAAAAGTAGGTTGAAAACCATGCTGATTTTTTGTGTTTGTTACGCCACATATACTATAGCTATAGTACACTGAAAAACATTGAAACACTTTGAGTCCCCTCATACACATTACTTTTAAGTTTTAACATA
This sequence comes from Isoperla grammatica, assembly GCA_945910005.1. Classification (NCBI taxonomy): domain Eukaryota; kingdom Metazoa; phylum Arthropoda; class Insecta; order Plecoptera; family Perlodidae; genus Isoperla; species Isoperla grammatica. Next base: position 6,161,152 of record OX246741.1, read on the forward strand.
AATATTATGTATTACGTAGACACATACATACTATTATAATCAGACATCCTTACATGTTGTTAATTCCGTGGATTTGGTTCAAATACGTCTACCTTATTTCCTCTACTCTCAATATTTTTATTTCTGCATACCGGTATCCATTAGTTTTGTAACCACATTTTCCCACACTATCCATAAACAACATTTCTTTCTCCAACTGTTCAGGAATAATCGATTGATTTCTGGTTTAAGAATCGCCATTTTAACTCTCCTCATCTTCTTGATTATAACATCAAGACTATTCTAGAATTTCCTTTGCGGAAGCCGAACTTTGGAATAGATTCCAGAAAACGGTCTTGGGTGTTCCATTCAAACTATCCGAACACTCTTAGTAATTAACCACAAGTCACGCAGACAAGAAAAGAGTAAAGATAAACCGTACAGTAATAATCCTCCAACGAACAAAGAATGAATTAAATCCCTAGAACGTGCATAATAACTGAAGCTTATTGGCGTTGTTATAAAAACATTCATTACCATGTTGTTGAAAGACTTAATTAAAAGTGTCGGAGAACAGAAACACCCGGTATTATTACCCCCTTCGTATCCATGAGCCTTAATTACCCTCACTGCCAGGCAAAACAATTGACTGTGTACATCCCGCGACGGCTGTTAAAATTAACGAGATGCGGTGTGGTTAAACCTAACCATAGTACCGGCGAGGTTTCACCCCATATACAGTCAAAACAGTGCACAGTAATGGTAATACACAACTGTTATACAAGGGTTGGGTCGTTGTAAAGGGGTGAAAAAGCTTTCTATTGTTCTAAGTAAGGATTATGAAGATCTTGCTAAAGTGATTTGTGAAATAAACAATGCGTTTACGCTTAGGGCCGGTCTCACAATCTCCTAATAAGAAAGTTATTTGTAGCAAATTAATCTATTTGGAGGATTTCAAGGGCTTTGATTGGTGGTTGACATGGAGACAACAAGCTATTCTACGAATAAGTAGTTATTGGGACATTATAAGACTGGACCTTAGTGAACTTAGGTACAGTCTTACAATGTCCCAATAACTACTAACTCGTCGAATAGCTTGTTGTCTCCATGGCAACGACCAGTCAAAACCTTTGAAATCCTCCAAATTTAATTGCTACAAATAACTTTCTTATTAGGAGATTGTAAGACCGGCCCTTAGTTTGAAAGGCAGTTTCTAGACGGAGCGAGTTGAATAATGATTTCAAATTGTTTTCTTTTAATGATAGTGCATTCTGTAAAATTACCTTTTATATTATATTCTAAATATTAATTGAAATAGTTGTGAAACAAACTGGAAGTGATGTATGAAATGAAATGTAGCCTTAAACATAAATTAATGTGCATGCAACCTTTTGAAACTCAATTAATTTTAATACATAATAGAGTGTGGGATTATTCATTTCATTTGCGTTTCTGTCTGATTTGAATTGAATTACGTTTCAATTTTCATTGCACTGCGTTTTGTGGCAATGTACTTTGCTTGGATATAAAAAAATATCGTTTGATATATTTAACTGTGAAACTAAAATAAACTCACAATTGGCCTTTATATTATAGTCCACATGAACAAATTTATTCATTGGACTAATAAACTCATGTGTTTCTCGTCAGCCTTAATTTGAACTATTTTTATTTTCAGTATCTGAATAATTTCCTTTACCGGATTCTACAAACAAAATATAGTGAACTAGTAATAACATTTCCTGAATGTGTTTTCATTTGATTACCTTTACGTGGGAGTACTTCTATGTGTTGGGATTAAGCCATGTTATTACCCTGATTGGGAACGACTACGCCAGAATAAACATTGCCCTAAGCTCCTTTCATCAGAAGTGCATACAGTGATTGATAAAAGTGCCAAATAGAGCGTAATGCTGATGCATTCAGAGTTATTTTATTAGTGGAAATATACTGTACATCATCGACATGAAGCACGGGTATTTTGTACTTACATAAAATGGATTTTCTCCCCGTTTGTTCGGTCCGAGATAAAGCGCTTATTTAATACGTATTAAAACTTAATTAAAAAAGTTTGTTCGAGCAGAAAACAACTTTTGGTTAGTGCTCGTCTACAAAAACAGATAATTTCTTATAATCCCTGCATGAAGTAGAAAGAGTAAGTAAGCCGCATCTAGCGTCCCTCTAATCCTCAGAAATATTTTCAATATTAATTATCGTCCGGCCGATGAATCTTCATTGAGTCGAGACGGCGAAGAAGAGGCGGTTTAAATGATGGACGATTCGTCTTGGTAGTGTTGCAGCGTGGTTGGTTCGTTACTTAGCTCGGACGCTGAGCTATGGCGGGCATCCCTCACTTGCGGGTGCGGTGGCTGCAGGGTAGCACGCGGGACTACCTCACTACAGTAGAGTTCCGCGGGAGTGTACACCATGGCCACACCATTTCCCCCCCCGTTTTGGACACCCATAGATACGTTGAAAGATAAGCTACCCCGGGATTTCTTGTTTTCCTAGAACGATCGGACCTCATCGCCTTGAAGAATGTGATGTGTGTATTCAGTCAAATGAATTCCTCGTCTTTTGCTTGAGTTTAAATGGAGATAATTGCTCGACTGGACTTGGCTCTAGGGGTGTACCAAGAAAACTACCTAAAAGGTTGATGTAAACTCCCGTGGAACTCCACTGTAGTGTGCGTAGCTCACTTGCGGGTGCGATGGCTATCTGGTAGCATGTTGGACATCTGGCCTCGGTGGGTCTCGTGATAATAGTAGAAGAAATGGACGAATATTGCTCTATTTGGCCAATTTGAGGTATTTGACCGGAATAAAGTTCCGAGTGGTAAATTAAATTTTTTTATGATGGTTCTGGTTATCATTGTTCTTGCTATAAGTGTGCTTAAAAGTTTTAAACCTTATTTGATAATTCAAGTAAAAATAAATGCGTACATTAGGAATTTGACTCCGATTTTGGATTTGACATAGTAAGCTGGATTTTGACAGGTGTATTATGGTGTTTCTCACTTATGTTTTTAAAATATATTAGTTATTATTGATATAATTTTGCTTTAATGCGATAATGTTGAAGATCTACCATAAAATATACACTTGAACCCACATCAATATATTATCTACATCGTCTTTGTTTCTTCCTATTTCCACCATGAGAAATGCATTTAGTTTATAAACCTTTATGTGTCATCTTCCAACCCTAGAACATTTTATCAAATACATCAATACATGCATATATGAAATATATACACCCTGAAAGTGACACCATTAGTACTGTTTGAAATGTCATCGCTTTTTGAGCAAGACAAATAAAATATCAAAGGGTATATTTATAGATCTCATGAAAATGCTTTGACGACAACAGACGTCTGATGGGTGTCAGGATGACAAAGTGTCATTTTCATATCGAATCAACTCGAAGGGAGAAATCTTGGCAAATGTGTGTTTTGGCTCAAAGAAATGTTCTATCGATTACCGAGAACTGAAGACGAAACGAAGGACAAAACAATCCGTGTTGTGTGTGGGACGAACAAACGCGTGGACGTTGTTTGACAGGAGGGAGAGATTTCCAATACTTGTATTGTTCCAGTGGCGGAATGTCAGACTCACACGGACAAAGAGGCAAAGGTCAACACAATATGGCGGTCTGGATGTAAAATAACACAGTGCGCCATATCAGTACTGCTGTGATTCATAACCCATTGTTTTTAATTCGCATAACTAAGGAATTGAAATGGATTTATTATAAAATTAAAATTAAAATTGCATATTTTATAACATTTTAAAATTAGTATTACATTATTTTATTTTACTTATAGAATCAATATTTCCAGTAAACTTGTCAAGAGAGCATACACCTCAGGGGCTTGTGTCCCTGTATACTTGCCCCCAACCCCAGAGAGAAAGGGGGGTGGTATAGTAACCCCAGGGTTACTCTGGTTACTCTATACATCCAATCATGAGTGAGAAATAGAATTATGAATGTTTGCTGATAGAGCGAAGATAATGTATTCTCGAAAAACAGTTTAGCCACGGTGTATTAGCCTGTTCCCATACGAACACCGAAGTTCAACAACATCAGGATGGGTCAGGAGAAGAGAGGGTGACCGCTCACTACACACTTGCATAGCTTACACCGTATACCATAAACAGCCGTCAACATTAGAACTTAATTCCTTCATTCGATCTTCATTTGAGCATTGAGCATAATAAAAACATAATACCCAGCAGATTCATTATTAATTCATACTTTTGTATCATCGACTGCAAGAACATTTCAAAATTGAAATTCATATTGGGTAATTTCAATAGTACGTGATTTTGAATGCAGATCGGTTATTGCTCCATTATTTCAATTGCTAAGCTACGTTTTGGCGCTTAGAATGCATTTTGCAAACTTCTATACAACTGTTATAGTGCCGCTTACTGCAACGTGCTCTTTCCCGTCAGCCAATGGGATTGACTAAAACGTCGTACTGTTGCCGTAACTGTTATAAGTCTGCAATATTGTATTATTTACGGAACATCAAGCTCAGTTGCGACCGAATAAATACATAAATAGCGACCTACTAAGCGTGGACGTTAGAAAGACGTTAGAAGGACGTCATAAAGACGTCAGAAGGACGAAAGTATGATGATCATGTCTTTTACAACAACCAATCAGAGCGAAGCAGTTTCGTTTTAATTTCCACCGCTTTAGACGTTTCGTGACGCTCTGACGTAATTTCCTTCCCACGCCGACTCAGTTTACTTCGAGATCGGTAAATACTAAACAGTGACGTCGACCAGTCAATATTTGTGCAGTCAGCATTCAGGGGTATTTTTCAGACGTCCTGAATGAGTTCCAGGACACTGAAATGTTTGCAGGTGTATGTGCGTCATTTATGAATACATGTTTACTACACACTTGATGTGGCCCATTTTATTTACGGTTACTAGTTTTCAATTGTCAATTCTTCAGAATGGAAACAGCCAATCTCACATACATTTTTTATATTTTCTATTGTTATTAATATTTACATTCCTACCTACATGTAAGCACTACGACATAATAAGTTACCATAATACCAATACAAGACTACTTTGGATTTAAAAGTAGAACATTGAATAAGTAGATATATAAATAAAACATAAATGAACAGCATTATTATGACTAGAGAAATGCACACGTATGAAAATAAAATTATAACACTTGCAGCAATAACGGGTATTATGGGCATACGCCTTCTTGATAATTTCAAATTATTGCAATCTTTCTGAGAACTTGTTGCACTTGACCGAATCTTCGCTAGGACGATTGAGATCTAGTGACCTTTCTTACTTACATAAAAAATTATCCGTTTGATTTCTTTTTTCGTCGTAATTGGATTGAGTAGTGGTACAGCACAATGGTAAATCGAGTGGGAAAATTTAAAAATTATGAAGAAAACTTTGCAAAACTTTAATATTTCATACGCATATTTCTTTTTTATGTTTGTCAGCTAGTTTCCATGGACAAATGTGATATTTGCGTCGGCTACTTTCTGTATGACGTAAAGAGAGTGTTTTCAATATATTTTATGTCAGCAGCAGCAGCACGTACATTTGATGTACGTGCTTCACTGTTCACATTCTGAATCAATACCCATACACACTGTATATCATACTGACATGCAATCAAATATCTGATTGAAACACAGCCAAAGCTTGAAGTAAACATATAGTGCATCAGGGTTACTGCAATAAATAGTAGTTTGTGATTACTCATGTAACTTTATTCATTATTCATTGAAATCGCCATGATTTCCCGCCATTAATAAATACACTACGGTATTTGTGTGTCTAAACAATTAATCTTTATTCCACTAATTGAATTGTGAATCGAATTCCCGCCCATTTAATTCAGAATCATTCCAGTTAAATAACTCAATTGTCTCCATATCCGGCTATTTGTTGAGATACTCTCACCCATTCCCTCATACATTACTTTTCCCTTTCTCTTCAAACATCTTTTCGTTTTCTCCAAACCACGTTACTAACTCGAATTATATCCCGTGGTGGAGGATCAAACAAAACACTAATAGCTTTGTCCGAGATACAAAGGCTGGTGTTATTGTGTAAGTTCTTTGACATCTGCGTGACACGTGCGGACAATATCTTCATCGTCTGAGACACAAAGCGCGCTTTCCAAGATCTTTGGGGGATGCGCGTAGCTGCGTGCAATAAACACGGCGAAACTTTCCAGCACGGAATATCCTCAGGAAATTGTAATTTAATACTTATAATTACAGTTTTGAAAAGTTTATACCTGGGAAAACTTTTATAGAGAAAAGTGCGGAATGAATGCATTTTCTTCTTTGCGTAAACCAACTTTTAAATGACTTCAATAAGTAGTTCTCTTGTTTCTTAATTATAATAATAAAGTTTAAAGATTGTAGATGATAAAAGATTTTCATTATAATAATTTTGTGAAGTTTATCTGTTGGTTCTCGTAAAAGGGGCTATCAAGTGCATGGAAAGAATATCCTGGCCATGTTGTAACTTGTAATGGTATTACAAGACATGCTGGTAAAAATGTTATCCATAGATAGAAAAAAACAGTGTTTCCCCAATTCGTTCGTTTCGTTTCCGTGTCCGGAACACCGTTCTAGACAACTAATTTCCAAAAATCCGCCACTTTTATTGCAATCATTTCAAGAGACGACCATGTAATCATGTAACTAGAGACGATGACAGATGATAGATGAAGACGGAGAACAGTTAAAAACAACCCATACCATATGCTCAATTCGAACCCACGTCCTGGATGAAATGCGCTGAAAACCTGTGCCCCATCCGCTTGAATTATCGCATACGTCATAACTTCATCATCTGTTGCCACGTCCAACTCTGCGTTGGGTTGGCATGGAAGATAAGCCTCTCTATCTTCTTCTATCCTGCAACCACTCTTCCCCCTCAACTACATTCCAGTCCCCTCCTCGCATTTCCACATTCTTCTTATTCAAAGTCCCAATTCGTAAGCCATGTCGTTTTCCAAAATTTTCCGTCCGTTTTCCTAGGCTATCCTCTGGTTTCCAAACGATTGTGTTTTAAAAATAATAAATAATAATAATAATAATTTAAATAATTAATAATATATCCAAGCAAAGCATTTCGTGCATCCATAGTAATTTCTAAAGCAGTATTTATTTCTGATTCTCTAGTCTAGTCTAGTCTTGTCTAGTCTAGTCTATTGTCTAGTTAGTGCTCGTCGTTTAATATGCGCGGTCCAAGACTGAATAATGGGTTGTAGAATAAGGACTCGAGAGTTAACCCATGAGTGCCAAACTAGTCTGGAACTAACCATAATTAAGGTCAAGAACATCTCATCACATAACTCATATAATTCCAGACATGGAGTTAATGCAACTGGAATAAGTAACCGTAGTTGTGCATGGGGTAGGTCAACCCGAACAAGGGTAACTAATATCTCGCTACTTTATGGTGCACTAAACTAAACGGGACGTCGCTCGTTTATGGCTGTTCTGTTTCGACATCCAGTGGTGGCTCCTGAGACTGCGAATGTGTGCGAGTTTCGGGAAAATGATAATAAAAATAATAATCTCATTGCGAAATACCTGACGTTTTTAGTTTAAGTCGGAATCACCTTATTAATTCATCTACTAAAATACATCTACTCACCCAGTTACTAATATGAGGAACTTGGTTATTATCAACAGCTGCCCATAAGGTTATGACAAAGTATCAATTCATAGTCATATCTCAGTGAACTGTAACGGGTGGTTTCTGAGATCTTACTTGTAAGTTATGCATTATCTTTACCAATCATAAGCCGAACTACGTTAGTATGGGAACGCAGAATGTCGACCTACAGAAAGTCAGCCCCACAGAAGTAAAAGGAAGCCGCTATCGAACAGTAGGCGCGATACCTTTGGCGGTAAAGGTGATATGATAACGCGCTATCAGTACACCAATTAGGGGGATATCTACTGTCGACTTTCTGCAGGTCGACTTTACGGGTACCCCTAACCGTTAGTATTCATGTAAAACGATTTCAATCCATAATATTACCTATTTGATCAGCATTTTGTTCAATAAAACCCATTACAGCCCCGAAGAGTTCATATGTAACCGCTCACTTATCCAACCCTCACTCTCTCACTCTCTCAGCGCGTTTCTTAAACGCAACCTACCGAATAATTAATTACAAAATGTCAACTTAGTGACATTTCACATTTTCATGCCGTGACGTGTTTAAGGAAACAAAAGCGTAAGTGAACGTGAACGCGCTCGCGCGAGCGTTGACATTGACGCTCGCTCAAGGTCACACAACCCTCGTGACCTGAGGGGGTAAAATACGCGCTTAATTGTTTTGTAATAACTATTTAATGAGTTCGCTACGAGCTGGGTCATGTCGGTCGCACTCGCGGGCTATGTACGCATTTTTTTTTGTTTTGGAAACCATACGAATTTTTAATTGATTTCCGCAACGGTTTTCTCTGTAAAAAGTTAACATGGTAAATACGTATGCATAATAAATACATATGCTCGGAAATTCGTTGTTGTACATCGTTTTTTATGTTTTAGTGATTAGTCAAACGTGTCATTGCTTTGTGTGTGAAGTCACGCGACTATGATCGCAGTAAAACCCATCGTTACTAACTTGTTCATGTGTGATTTGATTGATAAAATCTAAATGTTGTGAATAGTTGAAACAGCCAGTTATACAGTAGTACAACTGTACTTTGCATAGTGCAATGGCAGTAAAAACCGACAGTTGTAAATTGTCACTGTTTCATTTATCGCACTTTATCTTTCTGCAATTTAATTTCTCTTTACTCTTTAATTATTTGACTCGTGTTTTGTACCGAGCTAAAGAGAGCACTGTGCCATACACTGGCATTTAATTGCAATACAATAAAAAATACTATTTCCATTCTGGTTGCAACAAAATGAACTAATTATTACTCAGATGATAGTTAGCATATAAACATTACTTTTGCTTTATTTCTTTAAAACTAAATTAAATTGAAGTTTAATTCGACATAGACCTATTCATAGGTTGCACGTACGTCACATCTTTGCGCGTGGCGGCCACATTTGTGATCAAACTTTGTCGTTGCCACGGAGAAACAGTTGAAACCTGTTGTGGTAGAACACAGAAATTCTTATTTCTTTATAATCCAGCCTGTTTTTGATGTACAATTGGTATGTGTGGTAATTTCTTATTTTTGTATTAATTATGTTTACTTTTTAAATTCTAAATTAGGCTTATTTATTAAATTTGAATTGTATTTGCCAATGATCTAGGATTGGTCCTCATCAATTGTGTCGCAATCATGGCCGCTGTGACGTCACGTGGGAACTATGAATAGCTTGACAAAAATATTGGTGTGTGACTTTGCGCCCCATTAGCATAACTTACCACACTGAATGAGCACTCATGTGAACGTAGCCCAATATTCAGACACTTGGCGTTGTGACATGTTCACATGAACGTGGCTTGACGCCTCGACGCCCGGCGTCGTCCCATGTGAACGTAGCTCCATACTCGGACACTCGGCGTTGTGACTTGTTCACATGAACATGGCTTGACGCTTCGACGCCCGGTGCCATCCCATGTGAACGTAGCCCAATATTCGGACGCTCATGGCGTTGTGACTTGTTTACATGAGCATGGCTTGACGCCCGGCGCCGTCCCATGTGAACGTAGCTCAACACAACATCTGTTGTTCCCCGTTGTTTGCTCGGGCTAAGATTACACGCCGGGATACCCTCGTTAAGTTAGTAGGCTAGCCACTCTCTTGATGTGTGGCTAATTGCTTTAGGTTAGGTTAGGTTAGGCGGTAACATTTTAATGAGCTTAAGTGGCGCGGGTGGCTGTTAATTTAATTATTTCCGTCAGGTAGGTTCAACGTGTTATAATATAGACGAGCCTCGAGCATCGTTCATTGTGTGAAGAGGGAGGAACTCGTTGGTCCAGTGGTTAGCATCCCTGCTTCCAATGCAGAAGGTCCCGGGTTCAAATCCCGCTTCAGGCAGAAGTTTTTTAACTTCTAATCTGGATTCAATTCTATTACTTCTTGGCTTAGATATAAGTAAACGGTGACTTTGGAGCCGTCCTAGCAACGAAGCACTCAATAAATTCAAAGTTGTTCTGAATCGGCCTTGTTGATTCTGGCATTTGTCCGCAGGTGTTCGCACTGTCCAATCACTGATTCATATGTTTCGTATTTGAAATATCGATCTTGGATTGGTTATCGCTCACTCGTCGATGGTGTTCGAAGCCTACAGGGTTGGTTCAGTCACTTTCAATTAAAGTCCCCCACTGCAAATCAGTTTAGTTACTGAGTGGGTAGACTCTAAATGTGAATTTATTTATTTATTTATTTATTTATTTATTGTTTTCCTCAACGGAACTCAGATCTCCACTTTAGAATAGATGATAAGCAATTCGATACAAAAGATCGTTTGACTTTAGAATTATATTGTTAGATTTATGATTGTACTTTGCATATTGTGTTGTATGCAGTTGTAATGGCACTAATTGATTTAGGTTCGAATTCACCAAACTTTAATCGGCCGATTTACTAATCTCGAACTGGTTGCCATGGTTTCAACAAACATTACATATAAATCCAATGGTGGCTTCTACCGGGCGCCATCTTATATCTTCGATTTACAGAAAATCGCCGGATTACAGTTTGGTAAAACTGGCCCGGAATGTAGTATTTTTTATCGATGTAATTTAATTGGCATCAAGAATAAACTTAATAGAGCAGAAAGCCACACATAACGTCACCTCACCCCGCCTCCCCACCCCCCTCATAAAACAAATGTGGGGGGCGTGACCCCAACCTCGGAGATTCATAGGTTGTATTAGAAGGGAACTAAGGGGCGTGTATTCGATTCCCGTACAAGGCAAAGATATTCACTCTGTGATTCATCCCGGGTGGTTTTCTATCGAATAGCATAACTCCATTAACTGATATGTAGACAAAGAACGAAGCAATATCTCGCACGCGAAATAATGTTTTCTTAGAGAAACAAAACAAGTCGCAAACGGGAAAACAATAACACTAAAGCACGAGGGAAGAAATTAGAGCCTCGCTCTAGCTCTAGCTAACTCTAGCTGTAGCTCTAACTCGCTCTATGTACGGGCGCGATATTCTGGAAGGTTCTAGTATTTCACTTGAAAGAGGTTCATTAGCTCGCTCTGAAATACTGCGATACGGTTTGGTGTAACGAGAACTTTTGGAATAATTTAATTGGAATTAGAACCAGACAATGGGAATGGGGCATGGTTTGGAAGAAAAGATCGACAAAATCTTAGCTTGTTAATGCAGCTGTTGTTATGTTTAACATTTTCATAACTTTAGGTGAAAGCAGTTTAAAGAAGTCAAAGCTTCAGTTGGTATGTGAACCTGTATGTTGGATCCTGGCTTATTGGAGCAAACAATAATTTTATTGATATTGTTATTATCTGCCATATTGAAATTGCTATATTTAGATTAAAATGTATGTGAAATGGGCATGTTTACTTATTTATTCATTTATCAATACACAATTTCAATTAAAAAAACCCACATTAAATTATTCTAAAACATAATCACACAAGTGTTTGAATTATTACTATTAGAATCATTTTTTTATATCTATGACATGTTGGGTTGAATGAAGGAAGGAAGTGGGTATACGAATTTGACCTCCAGTAGTTATTATCTTCAATACATTAATACTGAGAGATTTCAACAGTTACAATGAACGTTTTTCTCGACTAGAATTCAAGAAACTCATCTTTAAATAAAAAAAATACAAAAAATCACATTTAGAGTCTACCCACTCAGTAACGAAACTGATTTTCAGTGGGTGACTTTATAATAATCATGTTCCCATATTGTTTATTTTCCTTGATCGGAGTTTAAAACGTGAACAATTTCATAACTGTTATCTGTTCCCAAACAACAATTAAATCTTCTTAGGTATTGGAATATCGAGGTTTCAACTCCAGATACGTATTCATATTTCTTGTTATATTGTTTCTCTTCTTTTACTTGGCCTCGATCCTCTCATCTCTTAGCTTTCTACCACCAGAATAAAACAAAACGATGAAATACGTGCGTGTATTCACAAAGGCAAAACAACTCTTTGTACTTCTATTCAAAGTTCCGTTCAAGATCAAGGAGCTTAGAAGGAAAGCTCTTCCCGCTTCTTTATGTCCCTAGCCGGACATACACCGGAGATGGGCTGTTATATATCGTGCTACGGTTGGTAATTACCAAGTGGAGCAGTTTAAGTAAGACTAACCGACGCATTAGTTAACCTTGACTCGTGCTCGCAATTTACAATGACAGGACAGCTGATAGTTAAGCACGCCATGTTGTGAAACACTTGCCCCACATTACATGACCTTGAATGTTACGATGGTTTTAGTGACATCGTGCGCATTGATCGATATCCACTACGTTTCAACGTAAGGTTGTGTAATATTATACATCCTAAAGGTTTGACCTTAAATAGTTTTCGTTTCGCCAGCATAGGTTGGTCGCCATTGTGCGATAAAGCCGCATTGTGGAATATTATACACCTGATATATTCATATTCATTTATTTAGTTTCCATTACAAATTTGTACAAATTGTGTAGAACACGTCAAATTATTACTATATTTACAAAAGTGCATACACTTTACCATAAGTACACGTTTGTTCATACATCACTACACTTTGTCAATTTAACTACCTTCTGTAACCTTGTAAAATATGAAGTACTCGTCATTGGAATAAAACCCATCTTCCGAAAGCACAGTTCTGACATAAATGACCAATTATACTCGCATTAAGTTTTCTGAAGTGATCAGCCTCCACTGGCAACATATTTCTTATATAATATTGTAAGATAGTATAAGGTAGTGAGATATAGTATATATAAAATATTATAACTCTTACAACATGAAATTAAAAGCTAAAGAAGGTACTGATTTTATTCGCATTAACTTATCCGAATATATCAGTTCCCACTTCGTTTTAAAGCCACGTATTTAACCCAACATAATATGACCTTAAAATGTATGCTTGTACTGATATCTTTCGTCAAGTTTGCGTGCATTGACAGTATACACTGAGTTCTTACCCTTTATGGGGGGTGTATTCTGGGCTTTAACTGATTTATTTTAACTAACCATCAAGATATTCCTCTTTTAATGGCGTACTTGACCTTGAAGCTGCGTTTGCACTGATTTGTTCTGTACTAAGCCACCACCACTGCGCATCTCTCTGTTTATACCCGTCGGCTTCTACCCCGCATTCAGGCGGCGGCCGCTCTCAAAACACCCCCCGGAGAATTAGGCACGAAGGAAACGGCGTGGAAACAAATGATACGAGGTAACGGCTCCATAGTTATTCTCAGTTATCAAGTCTGCTACTGTGAAAGGTTTTCGCGTTAGTTTAGCTCTTAACGCGAGCTCAACAGTCGGCATTTTCTCGAGTAGTTTGTTTGTCACGTCTTTATGAGAGCACTTTAAACTAATATGCTCTAAGGCAAAGCTGGGTTGCGTTGAGGCAACTTTTAGTGTTTTTGTGACTTTTCTCTATGAACGTTGGTTATATTATTCCGACTGTGAAGGGTAGACAACAATAAAGTACAACAATATTGATGTGCGTCTTAACAAATCACCTCAAAAACTTGAGAATTTCAAGTTTTGTGTTCATAAAAATATTAACGAAATTCAAAATCGTAATTTTCGAATGATGTGCAGCTAGATATTAGCAAGCTCTTCAAAACACAATGCAAAATATATTGTGTTGGATTAAATAATTTCATCCAAACATAATACATGTTGTCCTGCATTTGAGAATATCTGCAGATCTTTGAATATCTTTCCCGTAACAATTCAAAATGTGAATATCGAACACCAGTTTAAAGATATGAAAAAATATTTTAAAACGTGACGCTTTTTGAGCTGTTTCGTACACTCATAAGCCTCGTTTTTCAATGACCAGTGTTAAAAGAAGTAGTTATATCTATTCATGAACCTTACCTAAAGACTAGTTACAACCGTAGGTATGGAAACTGGGCCTTAGTGCCATATGGCGTTGCCCTAAGCCTTCTACATTTTGTTTATCCAGAATCACCTAAGCCGATTGTCTTCTAAGCGTTCAACATGTGTTGTAACATACTAATCCTGTCCTGCTATTAGTTTAACGCGTCACTTCTCACGCACAGTAAACATTCCACTTTTACAATAACCCTGAACGAATTGTTACGCTCTTACGGGGTACTTACCGAATAGTTAGATGGTAACTGTACATTATTAGTTTTATTTCATTAACATTTGGTTTTGGTTTATTTTCTTCTCCTGTGTTTGAAGAGTCACGGTTTGTACGAGAGATAGAAACCCATTATTATTTAACTAGTGTTTCTTTTACGGGTTGGTAAGGGTCTCCTGAGAGAATGGAATATTTATAAGGTTAACGTGGCGGGGTTAAGTGCTCATTAAACAGCCATAAGATATACACACAGAGCTAACTGCGAACATCGTATGCACGTATTAATAAACACAAAATTTTACTAGATATTTAACTTTCAAAATGACTTGATAATAATATAGTTTTGTGGTTAAGAGTTGGTTAAATTTACCTAACCCAAGAAATTGTGACTTTTTAATTTAAAAGGTTTGAGGTTATACTTTCAAAACAATTTTCGTATATTTTATTATTGAAAAATTAACATACAGATTAAACTTCACAGCCAATACGCAAACCTCTTGAAGAAAACATTCAAGTTTTAAACTATTAGACCACATCAAAACTTATAATTTCAATTATATTAACGTGATTTTAGATAACAGAAATAATTTTTTAAATGCGAACTATTAAGAAATGTTCAACGTTGATATACTCATCTTGTGAGCTAGATACATCTTATTGAGTATGAGCCCGTAATCTTGCACCTTTAAGGGTCGTGTGAAAGTGTTTGTTATAGCGTGATAAGAAGGCCCTCGAGGGTCACTTTGTGTCTCGCCGCGAGGGTACATGAGTAGCAAGTAGGGCCTTGCGCGTGGAATGCGTTGCTGCAGCGGGGACGAGATATTGCCGGCATCTAGGAGGGGGGGGGGGGGGGGCGATCTACATCCCCCCCACCCCCCGGCGCCCCCGGGCTACAGAAACGAGGAAGTGGGAAGAACGGGAACAGGAAGCTGCACTGGAAACAATGTCATGTCATGAACTCGGCCAAACAGGGGGAGGGGCCTATGAATTTGAGAATCCGCTCACACCATCTTAAGGGTGAAGGGGAGTTAACGCGCTAAGTTAACGGTATTTTAAAGATTTCTTGGAAACGCTTTAAGATATTCAGAAAGTGATTTCTACGAGGAATTTGTTTTTGTATTAGCTGTAAAATGAAGTTAAAACTTTCAAATACTCAAAGAGTTTTATTTCTGTAATTTGTTCAATAGTTAAGAATTAATTGATTATTGAATTTAGAATCGTAAAAGTTGAAGTATTTGCGCGTTTTTAAATTAATTGTTTAGAAGATACAAAACTTTACTTCGCATAGGAATTTATTTTTAAATATTTTGAAGCGTTCTAAAGATATCAATAAAAAACCTTAACTTAGCGAGTTGTGACCCTTTTACCTTTAAGCCATAACCACGCACATCAAAAATGCTTTGCAGATACTTCGTACGTAACATGATGCAAACTCTTTTACAGCCCATTCCTTCCTTCAGCACGCATCTATATTTATAGACTTGAATAAATCATATTTACCTTGTTTTGTATGTTAGTTACTCTTGGAGCAGCGATCTTATATACTTAAGGAAAACATCAAAGGACCTTGCGGTATAAGATAACGTTAGATGGATATACACATTTCCAGCTTCAACATGTATATTTAGAGGTTTATAAATCATATTTATTTCTTGTTTTATAACTTGCCCTGAAAAGTAAGCATCGTGCATAATGTCTTACACGTGTAAACTGGTTAGAGCATGCCTCATACCTGACCGAAACTGTTTGGTTCATATAGCGTTAACTCCGTTTTTGTGATGTATATAAATAATGTTTTTAATATAAACATTGCACTGAAGAGGAAGATATGTAACTTCTAACCTAGATGTATAACAGGAACACTGGATTTCTCGCGACAACTCAGTATGATTGTAAATTGTATCCTTAAACATGAAAAGTTGCAATTATCACTCTACTGACCCTAATTATTGTACGGTCTAATACTATTACTGGGAACATGATTTCTCTCAACAAACTTGGAGTAACTATTAATTTGAAGAAATTTATCTTTAGATTTTATTTGGTTTTGCTTTATGTTTTGATTAATATGAGTGCACTTCTGTGTTCAAAACACAATTGTGAATATTCACAATATTACTGTGTTAAATGTGCGGGTAGTAAGTAATGTCTGTAGTTTTATGTCATTTTAACAATGTCTCTAAAACGTGTGTATCTTTAAAAATGAAACGGAGTTGTATAAATGGTGGAGGCGCCGGGTATTAGAATATATTTCTTATTTCAGTTCTTCCGCACGATCTATTCTATTTCCCTCTCTGTTTGTTCTTTAAATATCCTTATTCCATCTTACTCCTTCTTACCCCTTGTCTTGCGGTTCTCAGTTCATTCAAAATACAATAGAGAATCAAATGAAACAGCTTCGTTTTCTATTTCAAACCCATTCCCTTCAATAACAATTCTTAAGTAATGTTTACTTCTCGGAAAAGATAACTTTCACTTTCATTCAATCTCGTTGTTTAAATCTAGTGTTTTAAAGGCTCCCAGTTTTAAGGGTTGAAATAACAGTTCGTGTTCAGAAGAGAAAGGAGAAAAAAAAGTCGAGCTTAAACATAATTGCTTTCACACCGTTGGGTAAATAACCGTTTACAAAAGCAAATAACACAGTTTCAAGCGAAAAGTTAGAAAAAGAGATCTTATTTATGGAATTGTCTCGAAAGTTTTTATTAAGATTGTTGGAAAGTGTTAAAGCCAACGGCTCTGGTTTAACATTTGAACGTGGAATTTAACGTTCCTTTGTGTAGCGTAGCAGAGAAACTGATTTCTTGTGCGATACTGTTGAAATGAGTTGAGACTTTGTAACAGCTTCGTCAATTATTTTGCACTCACCGCTCAGGACTTAGGAGATCATGGAGCATCAACTAGATCTATATAGGCCTACATGATTTAGTAATTAAATATTGAAATATAAAATTTATATATAGTGCAAATGGAAAAGAAAAATTATGTGTAGTGCAAAGATTTACAAGGCTAAGTTAAAAGTACAAAAATATGTTATACATTTATATAAGACATCAATCATAAAGTTCACTTGTTACTGGAGTTTATACTTGATTGAGAGATAGAAATGATAATTCTTGAAAACATCTCTTTCAACAGACCTAATATAAGTATTCGTCGCCTATAGTTTATACTTGCACAAATTATCAATACTGAATAATCTTCGAACTGGTTCTTATATTATAGTATGCAACATTTCACTGAGTTATAGAAGTATATACTATATAAGTTGTTATTTTAATAAGAAAATCGTTCCAGATAAAACTCATAGATATCGATTCCTTAAATTGGTTTCCTCTGTGGTAAAATTATTCCCAAAATCTCCTAAAATGAGTTTCTCTCCCGGTCTCGTATCGCACATTGGCTGACGTAGATGACGCGTTATTGATACTGCTGACACGTGTCAGCACGTGGCTCGAGATACTGCAAGGCGGTGAACAGGAAGCGATCATATCGAGGGGGTGGTGGAGAAAGCAATGACGTATTTTGATTGCTTTGGCGTTTTGGTTATTGGAAATGTGAGGTCTATATGTGTGGGTTGTTTCTATCACACCGGACTAAAGCTAACTGACCCTTACGCCCACTTCTATATCGGTTGTATTGGTAATCAGTAAAGTCAAATGAACACTCAATTCAGCCACATAATATGAACACGTTTATGGGACATAACATAGAAAACAAGCAACAAAATATGTACAACATAAAACTAAATAAAGCATCTCTTGAAAATTACCGTTTTGTGATGGTAGGATGGAGAAGTGTTTTGTTGTGTTTTCCAAGATAAATGCCTGAAGAAAATTATGTCAGAGAGATAAGAAGAACCTCAACTCCCATTCTTTTTTTATTCCCAGGTATATCATTAATCCTTTTAATTTTGAGTTGGAAAAAGATGTATTTTAAGATTGAAGTTAACATAAATAATACCTACTTTAATTGACCAGTATTATACTAAATACTTTTACTAAGCAGTATAATTCAATGTGTATACACGCCAAAATATCTTTGTAATTATTTTATGTGTGCTCAGTGGTTTTAGCTTTTAATATACACATTGTATAATGAAATATAACAACTGTTATCAATGTCAGTAAGTAACTTATTGTTTTGTTACTTTGTGTTTCAAATAGAGTTACTATTCAAGATAAAAATGAGCGCAAGCTATGTCCCTCTCCACTTAAATGTATATTTGATGCCCTTGAAGTTAGCTTCGACTTGACACCGCTTAAGAAGTTTGCTCCGCTCACACCCTCGCTTGAGCTTTTAACCTTCGTCGTTTAGTAATGGCTATTCCCACCAGACCAGTTCATAGTTTGCCTCGTCTTCTGCGCGGCTACAGGTTCATCAATAACTCAGACCTGATGTGGGTGTTCGACTTTGCAAACTTCTCTGAATTATACGTAGTTCGATGGTGCGTAGGAGAAGTATTCACGACATAGCGACACCGATAAAGTTGGTGCTTCTTTTTAAAGACTGAAACATTTTTTTTTTATGCTGTCCTACATATATTTTTTTGTGGACCACAAGGATCCAGCATAGTTAGTTCGATCGGAAAAGTTTTCGTACATACTTTATTTATAAATGTATTCATTTATTTTATAACAATTTGTATCGAAATAAAAATTGGTTTCCACGCTGAAAAGAAGTGATTTGGTAATTAATATTAGTTAAGCTTTAAAAAAAATGTGTTTATATATATACACACACACACATACATCTGACTGATACTTGCAAACCACATTCTTTCAAATATTATATTCTTGCAAATTATGACCAAACATGTCAATATTTTATGAATTTATGACACTTTACAATTGAATCGACTCATAAGCTATCGTGCCTCAACACTTATTTCAATTTAAACTTTCATCTAAAAATATATTACCTTTGAAGGTGTTTCGTCAACAATTTCAACACTTTTGTTTAAAGAACTCGCGTTATCTTTTATGCTTCATTCGTTTCTATAAAGAAAACCAAATCCCCCTTTTATTAACAGAACCCGCCGAGTTGTACCTCACATACTCTCCACGTGGCGTCAATAACAGCCAATCAGAAGACACTTCTCCCCTACGATCACAGCTCAAGGGCATTCAGCTGAACGGACGAGGGTTCATTTATTTTTCAAAGTGGATTTCTCCCCCCCCCCCCCCCCTCCCATTCCCACGTTACGAATCTAGGCCGCGAAATTTATTTCTGCGATCAAATATTATTGCTCGTCGTCAATGCTGCTATTAAAAATATTTGATTTTCGTCGAAGTCAACTTTCTTTGTGTCTAAAAAGTTATCGTTACGTAATTGAAAGAGAAGCGAAACCCGATATAGGTTTAAGTTGCGCAGGCAATGCTAATTGATCGTTTTTTTATTTTCTTCTGACACACATTTAAGCCCCACTTATTTGATTTTCTCTCTAATGGACTTATTCATTGAAAGAAAACTTGAAATCAGTTAATAAAATTGCCGCGTTTCAGTTTACGATCTTAATTATCTGGGTTATTTCCGCGTACCCTCAACAATAAAAGAAGGGAAAATACTTCCATAAAAGCATTTAAGTGGAAATATTCAACTCATTTACTTGGAGTTCATTTGCTGCATGTCTTTCTTCACAGTATCGCAATATTTAACAGCCGTAATGCCTATAAAAGATATACAGCAATGTTTTATTTCAATTTTCCGTATTATTATAATTGCCTATAACTATTGCCACTTGAATATATTGTTTGAAATTAATAAATTAATTACTGAATTGAAAATCGTAACACTAACCGTTTCAGTTTTTAAACACATTGTTTAGCTGATACGAAACCAAAAGCCGGTTATGAATCACTTTCCAATATCCTGAATAAAATTCCATTAATTGTGCGTGGTTCAATGTTGTGTGCTACCCATTACCATTAACTTATGTCACTTTAGTATAACATTCATGATGGTTTGTGAATAACACATTAAAGTGTAAGCAATAAACTCGCCCGAGAAACTTGCCGAAGACTTGCCTGTGTCTATACGTACTGCCGGACTTAACATGCTTCCTGCGTGGACTGTTGGGATTCTTAAAGTGTAAGCAATAAACTCGCCCGAGAAACTTGCCAAAGACTTGCCTGTGTGTATACGTGCGGCCGGACTTAACATGCTTCCTGCGTGGACTGTTGGGGGATTGGACAATTATAAGGTCTAATAAAGAGTGTCACGCCAGCTCGCACCCGCCACTAGAGGGATTTTAATTTATCTAGTGAGCCGACGCGTGGGAATCCCCCTGTGGGCTCTTAGTCGGTAACTTTTCATCGTGCGTGCGTGCGTGCTTGCTCGAAGCGTTGGTATCCGTGCGAAATGGGTCAGCAGAGGAACAAGCAGTGTTCAAGCGGTTTGTGTGGACAATCTGTTCATGTAAATCAGGTCAGCTGTAAGACAAAGAAATGTTTCCACGTGAATTGCGCATAGGCACGTTATCCGTTAAAAGTGATTCAATAATTATTTTTCAAGGTTGGTTAGAGCATATTGGTGAAAAATTGGTAAGATGTTATTATTAAAAAGTGAAAAGTGTCATAAACATATGGATGCGAACCAGGAAATAAATAAATCTAATTCAAAGGCACGAATTGGGCATATAGGCACGTTATCCGTAAAAATTGATGCAATAATTTTTTTTCGAGGTTGGTTAGAGCATATTGATGAAAAATTGGTAAGATATTATTACTAAAAAGTGAAAAGTGTCATAAATATATGGATGCGAACCGGGTAATAAAAATATCCATTCAAAGTTGGTCAGATTCTTTACCTACACATATAAAATAGGTTATCGATGAAAAGTAGGTTAGATACTTATAAACTATTGAAATATAGTTAGATAAAAATCGATAAAACATTAATTAATAATTTTAGCCTTGCAAAATGGGTCCGGTTATATATGTGAGTAAAAAATGGTTTAGAAATGTATCGATACAACGGTTGTTCAGGTTGGAATTAGTTTTATCATAATCAATAGTTGATTTTTGTTTGAGGGGAGTATTGTTTAAGATCCCCGTCAGGAAAGAGTCTCTCATATTTGGAACTTAAATCACTAATCTGTCACATTTGGTTGAATAGAATCTGTCTGGTAGAGTCTCTGTCAAGGCATGTTATTAGAAGGAACCATCCTGTATACAAAGTATAGATTCCCACTTAGGTCCGAATGCATAGTACAGACTCAAGCCTTCCTCAACTCAGCCTCTACTCAGTCTCACCCAACCACCAATCACAGAACAGCATGTCCAAGCGGACGGCTCTGTGATTGGTGGCTAGGTGAGGCTGAGGAGAGGCTGAGTTGAGGAGGGCTTGAGTGTGAGCTATGCATTCGAGTCTAAATCTTGGGGGGAGAGTTTCCTCAGCCGCAGATGAGAGCTATACTACTACTTCTACATACCTACAAGACGGGAATCTACAATCTGTCCCTGCTAAGTGAATTACATCAGACCCGGCTTCTTCAGTCCACTCCCACAGCCTTCTGTGCATAGCAATGAGACTCGTCCTATGCTAACACGATAGCCTTGTCTGCTCACTCGAACTTCAAGAACCACTCATGAGTTGAAATCCCCATTGCAATCAACTGTTTGTTTATTTCCCTTAAACAATCAACATAGTTGGAATTAACTTTACCTAAGAGAGAATATTACGTGAGCACTGAACAGCATTGTGGGTGACCAAGACATTTGCTCGACGCTGCCAAAACAAGAGAAAACAATTCAGTGCATTTACAAAGTTCTTACTATAGGCAAAGAGGGCCTAACTCGATAAGTTAAGAGCGAAGGATACCTCTACGTCAAAAACCACATACATTTTTCATTTTTGAATTATATCTCAAGATTAAATACAAAATCGGAAATCTGAGTAATGATAGCGCTGTGGTTTGGTAAGCCCTACAGACTGAATGATATACATGTATCTAACATTATAATCAGTATTACTGTGGTTTTTATTTCATTAAATTACTAATGGAATAGGTATCACAGTCATACTGATTACAATGTGAGATTCATTTATCATTCAGTCTGTGGGGCTTACCAAACCACAGCGCTATGATTACTCAGATTTTCGATTTGGTGTTTCAATCTTGAGATATAATTAAAAAATGAAAATTGTCTGCGGTTTTTGACGTAGAGGTATCCTTCGCTCTTAAGGGTTTATTACAGATTTCTTGAGAACGCATCAAGATTTGGAAAAAGTTATTCCTACACAAAATTTGTTTTTGTTTTTGATTTGTTGATTGATTTGATCAGGTAAACTGTTTCTGTTTGTACCGTTTACTCACATTCGAGCAGAAACAGTTTGAAAGTTACTGGATTGAAGCTGATGGCTACAGTTGGAAACAGTTTACAAACAGCCATTCAAATAAATACGATGCGTTCGATGTGGCCCAGTGAGTGTTTACCTTACTCTCTTTACGCATCGGTTACAGTTGTTGTATTTACACACGTACGTTACAGCCTACACTTTAACTTTGGAAGGTACCCGATGGTCTCAATTGTTTATAGTTACAACAAAATAAATAATGTTTGATTATTGGTGGCAATTGCTAAAAAGTGCCTTAAACATACAATTATTTTAAATCCCTATATTTTAGGAGGAACATTTTCTCAGTCTTGGGTCATACTTGCGAAAGTGGTCAGAAACTCCGAAAAGTCGATATTCTTGAGAAAATAGTCGAAAACTCCGAAAAATAACACAGTTTCTAAAGAAAGTATAACTAACCTTGTCTAAAGTTACAATATGTGTGATTTATTAATCATATTCCGGGTTTGTAATGTGTTGTGCTAATTCATTATTATGCGCCAAGTTGAACACTTAAGAGTCTTTGATACAAGTAAGAGCATCTCCTTCTACCCTATTTAGTACCGCGTAACTTTGTGCAATGATCAACCCTTATAGCTAAGTAACTATTTCAAGTGTGGTCGATGCACACTGACATGAGTGCATATCTAATTACAAACTATTTAAACTATATTAGAGATAGATAGTTTAGAGAGGGTCTTCTAAATGGCAACAATGACAAGTATGTACTTGATGGCCGGTGTATCATGTTGACATGACCAGAGCGCACTTGAAATATATGTCATGTCAACAATGATGCACTACAAAGTAGTTGACTACAATACCCACCATGTCATGTGCCGCACCTGAAATAATGCATCAACTGAAACAACATGGTGTCTAAACACTTAACGGACATTCAACGATTTTATGTCAGTTCTATTGATCCTGTTATGATATTATTTACATTGCAAGACGGTGTGATGATTTACGAAGGTTGTCTATAAACTTGGAAATTACTTAATGGAGTTTAAACAAATCTTTATTCTCTGTGGTTTCTTCGAACAGTATTTTTCTTACATTATTGGGGCTTGTCGTTGATAAAAGTTATTCTTGTTGTTCCAGTTATCTGACCCCATTTAGTTTAAATCTTGCATATCATATTTTTGAATATCGTATCTGCAAAAGTGGATACGCAAAATAATGAGCATCTATTAGTGTCAGCAAATTATACTTAATTATTCACTTTTTTTATAACAATGCACGGGGAGGGTTAGAAAAGAAATACCTTGGCGGAAAAATACACCCCTCAACTATCAACACTAAAAATGGAAAGGAATAAAATGATCTAGATTCTCATGATGGGTTGTTTCTAGCAGGAAACAGTTAAGGCAGTGAACTGTGTTGATTGCTGGGAGTTTAATTGAGTGACCGAGTGGCGACTGACCCAGTCTATATCATAATGATACCCTAGTTATACAGCGTCTTAATGGCCTGACATAGATTGTGCGTGATTTAATGGGAGTTATCTGTGTCATCAGAGACAAGTGATTGTTGATGAAGGAAAATTGAAAATAGATGTTTACTCCTAATTAAGAATTTAGTTTGGCTTTGAAGCTTGAACTAATTCCATTAGTTTTAGATTCGTGTTGTTACTTTATTTCAATACTTTTTCATTTTTGTTTTAAGTTAATGTCCATCCTTGTTCAGTTATTAAACTGATTTACAAAGGACAATAAATAGAATTAGCCGATACAATTGACACAATAATAAAACCACTGGACAAAATTAAATAGCAATTAAGGTCACACAAAGAATAAAACCAACTTCTATAGAAAAAAGAATATTGAAAACTAAAAATAGAAAAAATTGTATTTTTTAACTGAACAACAAAAGTGTTTGATAAACACATGAAATACATAATAAATACACAACATAATTTGTCAACACTTGTTTGATTTACGGCTGAATTGCATTAATCAGATAAAACCCTAAAAATAGGGGTAGGGACTCGAAAAGCCTCCATCAAAGCCTACATGTTTATCATTTTACCAAAATTGCATGCTAAAATGGGACCCATACCATATAATTGTTTCGTTTCATTTTAATCTCATCATTTATCTATTATTTCGGTTCTCTTTGCTAGATCTCCCAAGAATCCAAGGTCTACTGGATTTATATCTAGCGGAGTAATTGCGATCTAGTGGCCAAGAATCAAGCTCGAGTATCGAATAATAAAAAAATGAGAAATTTTGGTGGAGGTGCCGGGTATATGTTATATTTAATATTAGTCATTTTCTGAGGTTGGTACCACTATAGGTTAGTCAAATGTTTATTTATAATACCAACAGAGTGGTTCAGAGGTAAGACACGAGTCTCTAGTTTGGCAGGTAGCTGGTTCAATACCGGCCACCGGCAATCCTGACTGAATATACTTTCCGATGTTTTTCTCGGCCACAAGGCAAATCTTGGTATTGAGTTCTCTCGGCCATTCTTTCCCAACTATCCAAACATTCTAATATATCCAGACAGTTACCTGAAGAGGGGCACATATGTTACAGCCATAGATTCCAACAGAAAATTATTATTATCCTCCTGGTAGTATTTCCTATCAACGTAAGTGAACCACAATCTATAGCTGTCATTGACTGATATTTGTAACATAGCACCTAATGGAAGTTTTGTAAACCTACAAACACATTGAACATTCATATAATTTATAGCTTCGTGTTCCAATCAATATCTCTATTTCAGTGCCAAGTAAGTTACCACCTTGAGGTTTGCGTGTTGGAAATTGTTGTTACGATTAGCCTCGATGCATAAACATGACTCGTTCAAGCCAGCAATCACTCCATCACAAACAAGTGGAGCGTTATCTTCTCGTGTCAAAGCGTGCGAGAGTGAGACGTTTGAGTGAAACGTCTAAACGCCGACCGAGAAGTGGAAGTGAGTTATTCGAGTGAGTTGGGTGGCAGAAATTTAACACTTCTTGATGCGGGAATTGACGTGTTGAACATAAATAGCCCTTGCCGTGCATGGTTGTGTCGTGGCATGCAATGCCAGTCCCGTGCCATTATACTACTGTATCTTTATACATATTTCGGAAATATTGAGTGGCGCTTATATTTTAGGATAGATAATATTATCCAGAGATTATTTACCGCCTTTAATGATTTGTTGATTTGAGTATGTAAAAAGTACCTGAACTTTTCTTTGGGACGGCCATATTTTACCCGCGTGCAAAATGTGTGGTAATCTGTGGCTTATATCAAATATGGTTCTACGTTTTATTTGGTGTTTAGAATTCTTCAGCTGATTATTAGCAGATTACTAATTTCAAAGACCGAACACATTAACATATCTTAGTTTTGAGTGATAAAGTATGTCTATAACAGAAATTCCTATGAAAAATATATCAGGGAGATTAGGTTTGGAGCACTAAACTAAAGTTGAGATAGATAATATGTGAATTTGACCTGATCTCTCAAACACCCACACCACCCCCCCCCTACCCCCCCCCCCCCCTTCCCTCACATCCCCCCTTCATGTGATATGGTATCACATATCGCTCGAACAGCTCATTT
The DNA here is from genome assembly GCA_945910005.1 of Isoperla grammatica. Lineage (NCBI taxonomy): Eukaryota > Metazoa > Arthropoda > Insecta > Plecoptera > Perlodidae > Isoperla > Isoperla grammatica. The sequence continues at coordinate 6,187,278 of OX246741.1, forward strand.
TAAAAATTGTGTTGATTCCAGTTCCACTCTTTTACTTCTCCATATTCCAGTGTGGTAAGATAGGTTTTTGTTCGTTGGAGGTGCACTCAAAAAAGAAAAAGACAACAACTCAAACAAAGCCTACGTGAGCCGCAAAAACGTCGCACGCAAAGCGAACGTGTCTCAGACCAACCCCGATGGCTCTACCGACAATCAACCCCCGGGGCACAGAATGAAATTGTTTTTTCTCTAATTTACCCCCTCTTCGCCGCCTTCCTACGCAGCAGCGTCTAAACGTGTACACGCGCGACGTCGCCGACATCAAAATACTGTTCTGGCACGCGCGACCACCATTCAAGGTCAACACTGACACACTTTCAAGGTCGAAGCTGTCATTATCCCTTCGCATACTTGAATCGCGTGCTCGAATAATTGCTGACAGTTTGTGGACGTGCTGGAGTGAGAGGGTAGATCAAATGTAATATAAACCACGGTGCACAGCGGTACTTCTTCAAGACTGAGTGGTGAAACCCTCCCCTAGCGGGGTGACCTTCGAAAGTCATTTGGAGCCATATGAATACGACTTGATTGGAATGAACTATGCCCTTCGTGATTTTAGGACAATACGACAATGATTACTGTTGTTTAACGACGTACTTAACGAGTTTATCTATTCTTTCTCTCTTTTACTCGTCTTTTACGTCACGCTGAGCTGACCTTGATATATATTTTACACCCTGTTGGGTGGTTGGAGGTAAGAAGAGGAATCAACAAGTTTATAGCAAGAAAATGAAATGTGAAGTCGATTGAATTGGATGTGAGGTGCACCACTTATCATTCAGATTAATTACACAGGTTTTATTAGCAGTGAAGGGTAGAAATGTAAGTTTCCTACGGGTCTGTGGTTTACCGTTTGTATAGCGTGATCCACCAACCAGTTTGTTCTCTCTACAATTCCTGTATAGTACAGGCATATTTAAACTGTGGCTTTTGAGCCGTCATTGCAGCGAAGCACATACTACATTGTAAAATGTCCCTTAGAGAAAATCATTTAGAACTAGTAACTGAGTGGGTAGACTTGAATACATATTTATTTTATACACCTACACAGTAAAGTTCTTTTGTTTAATTTCACAGAATATTTGGTTTTTGTAACGGTAGATACTGTAATAGTATTATCAACATTATGAACTAGGGTATACAATATTTCTCAGAAGCTTTTAACTACAGAGGGTATTTGTCGACAAGAGAGCTACATAATCGTACGTTAGTGTATGTTGGGCGAAGGCAGGGGAGTGGGGCGCCCACTACATTGTCATGCACTTAAATAAATCCGTACAAAGTCTAGATTTGTCTGTTTCATAAGTTTTTAATGCTTTAAAGTTCGAAGAACAGTCGTAATTTTTCGCAATTTCATTTCCTCGTATATATGAGTAACGATTCGTTTATGTGGTCGTTTATGTGGTCGTTTAGCGGCATTTTATCTGTTCGACCGTTGAGTCAGTTCGCTTAGAGCACTAGCGCTCCCACGGCGAGCGTTGGAACCTCTCATCTCTATGACGACATAGTGGCCGTTTAGCTCGGGGCAGAAGTCGAACATCAGAATCACATTACCCGGATATAGGTCGATTTGGTCGACTTCCGGTCGGTGAGATGGAGTCGAAAAACAATTCTAGAAATCTAGAAGGCTTTGGTTTTTACGAGATTGCGCTGCACCATGTTGCGATGATGGTGCTGCCCGGTGGCAGGAAATAGAACTAGACGCACGTGAGACTTTTATTCGGGAGGTCGTTGGTTCGATTGCAGACGTTGGAAATCATGAAGATTTTTGTATTAAACATGTTTTGCGTCTGTATCTGAAGAAAACCATTCAATATTCTAAAATACAAAACTTTAGGTACAACTAACAGAAACTGATATAATCAACGATAACAATAGTATGAAGATATAAGATGTCATTGGGACTAGACTATAGCCTAATATATTAGACCCGACATTGACCGACCGAAATTTGGCAATATTGTTCTTCACAATTGGCAAGGCTGACAATAAATAAGGATAGTTCTTTTTATAGGGTCACGCTATGGCGGCCCTCTTTATAACTGGAATATGCCTACTTCTTTTGCTAATAATTTCCCAAAAATATTCATTATCCCTCATGTTATATGCATATTATATAGCCACTTAAAATTTAGTATCAATAAAACATTATATTTGGTAGTCTAAAATTGACACTGGAAATACTAATTGGGCAACGCTGCCGCTACACATGCGGACAACGATCATATTAGCTTGACCTGTAACACAGTTGTATGTGTAGGTTTAACATGGCCTCAATGTACAGCACGGTCACAAAATGGGAAAACATAAAACAAAGTATTTATAGTTTAGTGAAGTCAAATGTGTCTGTTCAGCTTTTTTGGGCGTAAAGGGAGTGACTGGCCAATTTGGAGCGAATAGGGAGAGTAATTGGGATTTACGAGCCAAAGAGCTCAGAACCGAGTCTGGTTTGTTAACAAGCTCTTTGCATATGTAATACATGAAACATGCATTTCAAATGTGCTTTTTTAGAATAATGCATTGGGGAATTTTCAGATATTAGTAATGTTGCTTTTTATCGACATCTATTTTATTTGAGAAAGTCTTACATTAATTTTAGGTAGAACTATTTTTAAGTTTCTGCTTCTGATGCAATTGAAACTCTGTATCTGATATGAAAATGGGTCTAATCAATACAATTTAATACGACAAACGATTCAATGAAATATCATGCAGAATGGTGATACCCAATCAATGTTATGTTGTCATGAAAACTCATTTTCGAAAAAAAGTTTAATACTTTTTTAAATCTATACATTTTAATGTTACTCAAACATTTTCCATAACTTTTCAACCACAATTCAAGCAGTTCTCGCTTGTCAGTTCGTTATGTTGCATAGAAGTTTGTAAGTTTCCTCGGCTTGAAGTTTGTCTGCAGCTTGTCATAGACACTCGGAGTACTCGGAGTACTCGGAGTAACGCAGCGAGCGTAATTGATTGTTCGTGTAAGATAGAAATACTGAACAAAACGCGGTGTCAATCATCTCACTTTGCACTTAGACGTTTCATCGGATGTCTAATGGTGTTAATCGCAAAACTTCTATCAAAACTCACTCAAACTTACTAGAAAGTTGCATAAAGTATAACCGTGATGAAAGTTTAGCTCTTGAAAGTTGAAAAAGAAAATACATCGAATTAAGTGATGAGATAGTAAGATGTAAACATATATTATGTTGTTGAAAAAATTGTACTTTTATTATAAACATAATTTGGCTAATTTATTGTTCTAAAGCTAGTTTACACGTCAAGCCCATTCACCCTTTTTTTAGTAGGCAATTGTTGATAACCAATATGAATGGGTTTGTTTTACTAAGACTGTTTACTACGCTTTTAAAAATGAACTGAATTCTGAAAATTACTTATACTAACTACTCTCAATAGTCCCCCCCAGCCTCCTTCCCCACTCCCTCGCAACTGTTAAACATTTATAATAAAGATTGCTATTGAAGTAAGTCTCTTCGTGAGCAGCAGTACTAATCAAGGTAGAAGTGCAAGTTTGTATAATCACACTAACAAGGTTTCTAGCTTCCTCAACGATTATAGTATATAGTATGTTCCCCTTATTATTCATACGTACGTTAATTTCAGAACAATTTTGATCTGTTCACGGGTCGAGGTGGGTCCCTCCTCGTGGTGACCGGTGTCCGCAAGGAGGGCTCCGTGCATGTCTTTTTCATTCCTTTATTCATTTCAAGTGGCCTTCATGTTTACTTTACCAACTTTATTAATTTGTCTTCATACTTGCCCACCCTCTTTGCAATCCAAACGAAAACGACCTCAACCTCCCCCACTTTATTTTGTATTCCTTAATGGCGACCCCACGTTGTGCATTGGATCTGATTCTGCCGACGTCACAAGCCTTAGTTGTCGAGTACGTCGTAATACCTAACTGCAATATGTTCGACCTACCCCCCTCCCCCCACCCTCAACACAGCAGTGTCCATGTACGTACAACATCCCTCTTCTCACCCAACCATCGCAACACCTTCCCACCACTCGACAGCCTAGTCAAGAGTGCTCGTCCCCTGAGAGTCCTCCACACATTTCCCTATTGACGGAGAGGGGTTACAAGTGGAACTGGCACTAGATATTGTTGCTGGGCTTTACAACGAATCTCCAGGAACGTCTCGGAGTGTTTTATTGTGTTCCTTGTAGCATTCATAGTCGGTCGAGGTTGTTCGTGATCGAGGAAGGTCTAGGACGAAGGGACATATGTTCGAATCTGCTGACCCATCTCGGCCCGGGGTAGAATAGGTCCAGAGTGACTCTGCTAGTCGCAAGAGGCGACGAAAGGAGACCCTGTCTCTTTCCCTCCACTGTCCCACTGAAGATTTCACCTCCCACATGGCCCTGCCCTCCTTTGCTGGACTCCCCTTATGACGACTGCCGCGATATAGATGGACCTGATTCGGAAGACGTCATATGATCATAGCTGTCGAGTACGTCGTTAAACACCACCAATCATCATCATTCGAATCTGCCATTCACTCTCATGTGTCTAACAATGACAGTAATACATGAGTAGAGAAGTAAATTCTCTCTCTCTCTCTCTCTCTCTCTCTCTCTCTCTCTCTCTCTCTCTCTCTCTCTCTCTCTCTCTCTCTCTCTCTCTCTCTCTCCCTCTCTCTCTCTCTCTCTCTCTCTCTCTCTCTCTCTCTCTCTCTCTCTCTCTCTCTCCCTCTCTCTCTCTCTCTCTCTCTCTCTCTCTCTCTCTCTCTCTCTCTCTCTCTCTCTCTCTCACACTCTCTCTCTGCCACAAACCCACGATAATCCGAACGCCGCTACAATTTAGTGATCTCTTTGTCTCCCAGTAACGAATGCGATTGCCCTACAATCCAGTGACGTCGTTACCTCTCTGGTCTCCACTCGTTCATCGCCCAATAACGAATGTGAACAGACCGCCCCTCAATCTGACTTATTCTCTTTAGAGCCACGTTGAGATTTAAGGCAGAGAACAACGAACCGTAAAATTACCCACACAATTGAGACGGGTTTTCTCGGTGGTGTGTTTAGGTCTCATTTCAACCTTACAGTACCACCCTCGTGCACGCCAGGGTCTACCCCCACAATCCGGCCGCGCGGTGAGTGCAGCGGTGGCTCATAACTTATACCTGTCGAGATGTCAACTATTGTGATTGTAGTTATCTACTATAAAACATTCTACAATCACAGAATCAATCAAATTTTTAGGAATCCAAATTACGTTTGTTAAATGTTGCAAAATATTGATTCTCTTGATGTTTAATGTGATGTTGTAAATAATTACCGTTTTAATAAGTTTCGTCTTGACAAATAGACTAGATTCATTCTGGTGGCAAGAAAATAAACTTCTATTAGGAGTGGAATAGCAGTCAATTTTCATTGTTGTTTTATTGTTATTTTTCATCAATGGCGCCGAAAAGGAGGTTGCTTAGTAGCGCTATCTATGTTAGACACCGCTGCACTCACCGCGCTGCACTCACCGCGCGACCGTATTGTAAGGGTAGACCCTTGGCGTGCAAGGGGGTTCAGTGCAAAAACGACAGAGCAAGGCCAAGATAATATACACTGTACGTGCGTGTTACTCGTATTTAATCGATACCGATAGATTTGAATAACAAATAGCGTTGTTACCCTTTTGTTGACGATCGTGACATATTCAGGTGTACGTGACACTTAAATTAAACATGAAAACCTTTTTCAGTCACGATTTAATGGCTGTTTTTGTTTATACAGGAAGTGGTTTTGTAAGGAGACGGTTTCGTGCTTAATAGGCTACAACTGAGGTAACATGGTTGATACATAGAAACGAAGTTGTTTGTTTTTCAAAATTATATTTTTTGCTTAGGGTCAACTGCCTGAACATGCCTGAGGTAACATGGTTGATACATAGAAACGAAGTTGTTTGTTTTTCAAAATTATATTTTTTGCTTAGGGTCAACTGCCTGAACATGCCTGAGGTAACATGGTTGATACATAGTAACGAAGTTGTTTGTTTTTCAAAATTATATTTTTGGCTTAGGGTCAACTGCCTGAACATGCAACATGAAAAGCATTTTAATTTAGTGTGCTGGAGTTTTCATACATTTATAACGCTGGAAACATGGGGCAAATATGAATATGAGGTAGCAATAACTCTTCTTTGCAGATTATCTCCCCCATAAAAGCACATATGAAATCACGCATGAGTTTAATATGGTTGAAAGTACGTTTAAACATTAGGTTATAATTATTACATCATAAAATATTTTTCAATTTTAGTAGAATATCAGATAATCATGTGCTCGAGTAAAAAATTAATTGTTTCATCTAGAAAACATCTCTTATTCTTAAATATTGTTATTGGCGCGATATTGACTTGAGAGACATCGCAATGAACGTGTGGGAATGAAAAACAATACCATTTAGGTCAAATATTTACTTTTAAAATAAGTATTGAACTAATACTTTCACCACGCATGCGAGATCTTGTCAAGAAATACTAGAGAGATAAGAATTTGTTGTGGCGTGACTGGTCTCGTTTTGGGAGCTCAAGCAGCCGTACATGAATTCTTCACAGATTCTAACTGTCTAGTTATCCACTTTTGATTACATAATTCCACCAATTCTTAACACTTTGGCCAACATCTTACATATCCGTTTTTATAATACCAACAGTACAAAAGTTTATCTATACATTACGTATTTTTCTCAAAAAAAAAAACGACGAATACAAAATCGTGAATGTGCAATTCGCCGAATATACAGATTAGATAAAGTAAAAAACCACGAGTGTTTAAATTAGTGACAGTCGAAAACCACGAATGTGTTAATAATGAACGTATGATTAAATAATGTGTAAACTTACCTATAGTCACGCCACAAAAGTTCAGTACCCCAATGTGCACATAATACACAGCTTACTTTCCGTAAGGTTGGCCATCGTGTACTTGTAACGTTGGCAGCTCACTTAGCTGACGTCACAACTTCTGCTTGGAACATTGTCTACTACATTGGCGGCCCTCCAAGGGATATGACTTCTACTCTGTGTGTGTGGGAAGAAAGGAAGGAAGTATTCAGTTATGAATTACTCTAGAAGAATGATTGTCCCTTCACTTGCACGCGTTAAGGTTCTTGTGCACCGCGGCCTTCTTTATCTCCTGTCAGTGAGTGAGACGTTTCTTGTGACCTTGCCACGGTCGTGTCGTCATGGATCATTTGATGACGTCATTATGTGGAGCAGGTGACGAGGCTGGAAGGTTGGTATTGTGATAGGTTGCGGATGACGCTTCCAATATTCTTTGACACGACGTCCAATAAACAATGCAGGGTAGAGATCTTTACAAGAGCACACCAACAGGAAAATATTGGACAAGGTGTTATTAAAATATTTGTTATGGCAATAAAAAGTATGTGTAGAAGGGAATTTTTTAAAAATATTTTTAGTATTTACGCAAGATACGCCAATGTAATTCGATCAGGGATTATTAATGGATATTCATTTGTAAGCTTCAACAGTGACATGCTATTATTTTTTTCATTACATTTTGTGTGTGTGTGAATTGTAAATAATCAAATATTAAGGAATTGAAAAATAATAATTTTTAAAGTTCAGGTACTCTATTTTAAGTTTCAATAATGTAGTAATAAAATCCCTAAATATTTTGTTTCGTATAGATTTTGTAGTTCCGTTGGTTTGAGGTTCTAAATTCCCTGGCCAGCCAATATCCACTCTTTCTGTGAGAACATCAGAGTCAGTAATAGTTTGGTGTAAGGTTGCAGTCTGGAGTAATCTTTATATCTGCCCTGAATAGTGCTACACTGTATCCAACTGCCTCTCCTCGTCATTTTGCGACCATGTTCCCCGATATGGGTCACACCTGTCCTCTTTTAATAAATATATGTCGTGAAATTCGCGTCGTAAAACTCAGTGTGTCACCTAAGACTAGATGTAAATCCAGATCAAAGATGTAAGTCAGCCATCTTTTATTACAATATCCGTAACATTACATTACAAATTTATGGCGAGTGCTTGAATGAATGTGTTATGACTGTGCGGGCTAAATAACTGGCTTTTGCAGCATGGTGTTTCAAAATGAGTACTTTTGGTTGAAATAAAAATGTATGCGTTCATTTATGGTTATCAAAGACTTACGATGGATCTACGGTTTTTGGTTTATTATGTTTATTATGTTATTATGTTTATTAGTTTTTTATCGAAGCTACGGGGGTGTGAATTGTTACAAATGTGTAGGTTTGTTTTGTAATCTGGGCTAGTATAAAATGTATTATGATTTAGGTTTTTAGTTTTAAGCCCAGTATTATTAGTATTATGACCGGCCACTAAACATTTAGTTCGGGACTAACTGGTTCTCTCCGTAGAAATCATGCTTCTGATTGGTGGTTGCTATGGAGAAAGCAAGTTATTCCCGGACTAAATGTTTAGCAGGCCTTCATAATACCAGGCCTTAGTGGATTAATATAATATGGATTTAATTTAAATAATTACGTTGATTTTAAATCTTGCGTGCGCTCAAAGTGTTAAATCTAGATACGTAAGATTAATGAATCATTATAACACGTGTGTATAATTTTATCCGGCGTTTTGATTTGTAAAATAATTATCACAGATCAACCAAATTGTTCATATAACGCCTGAATTTTATATTCTGGTAATGTTTATCTACAAATGACAAATTATTGGGCACAAAATGAACTAATTATACTTGAAGAAAATAGTAAGGAACATAGCTCATCTGATAAACTAGATGAAGCAGATGAAAATGCATTTTTCCTCTGTTCGTGCAACGGTCCCCACATCATTTCAACTTACCTTGAATTGTTTACAGCGTGCTCCCACGTTTCCGCGAATAATATCTGAACAAAAGTCTCGTATTTTTGGAAAGTTTTGAATATTGTAAATCGAATCAGACAGCGGACGAAATAAAGCTCTTTTCTATTTCAAACTACATTTCGGATTTCTTTTATTAGGTGAATAGTTTACGTTTTCGATGTAGGCTGTAACTGGATTTTGCCGGAATATTTTTCATATCTCCAGAGTAACTTCTAGGATAAAAAGAATACGAAGTGCTTCAGAGTAAAAGAATGGTTGGAATTCTTAGTTGTAAATATGTATAGAATTATCCTCTACGCATTTGCTACATATGTTAATTTCACGACAAGTATTTTGTTGAAGGTAAGCATATGATTAGGCTAACACAATAATTAAAGTCTTCGTCTTTATAAAATTATAAACGAAAACATTGTGATTTGAAACTAAAATGTCAAACCTTTCAATGAAATGACTAGCAGGTATGTGGCGACAAAAGAAAACTTCCGTTGTTTTAATATTAGATGCCTTGATTGTTTGAAAGAAGTCCCTTAAGATATTTTTATTGAGAGCGCATACTATGTTGATTATACAAGAAATTGGACTTAAAAATAAAATTAAAGTGTAATATTTCAAGTTCTTTCTGCAGCCTTTATAAAAAAACAGAATCTAAATTTCTTTACATAGAAGAATTTAGTTTCATTACATTTTTCATTAATAGATTAGACAAATAATATATTACCATGTATTACTAAACGCTGTCTTTATGTTATTTAAACACCATTCCTGGTCATCTTCTAGGTTATGCTAAATCACATATGACGTCATAATAGCCGCTGTGACGTCACGTGAATAACATGAATACAAAGCAACATGAAGCATCTTTTATTTAAGCTCTTTGCTGATTTACCCGGCGCCTCCACCAAAACTCAAAAAACTTGCAGGTTTACATCAAACTCATGAGAATCGCAAGAAATATGTTGTCTAGATCAATACAAACACCACTAATTGTTAAAAACAAAATACTCTCTTATGTTGAAATATGTGAATGGAAACCAGAAACATCAATGTCTTATCCTGGCTGGGAATTAAACCAAGGTTGTCGGTTAAGTGCCTTGACCACTAGGTCAACAGTGCGGGAAATAATAACACCTGTTCACAAACCATGTGTTTTTTGTTTACCTGAAAACAACAACAATTATAATAATAATTACTATGTAATTCTCCTTTGTAGGTACTTGAATTCAATTAGCTGGCTACTCAGGGTTGGATAATATGGTAATGCGAGCACAGCGTAATGCGTCCTACACTCGTTACTGCTACATTAGCTAAAACGAAGCAAATGCAAATACGTGGAATAATATACATGTATTCACAGCTGCTGTATGATTCTCGAGGGTGTACGCTGTAAGGTATGCGAGTCAAGGGAAATATAATTTACAATCAGGTGTTGGAAGGAACATTGAGTAATTTGCAGACAACATTTTCCATCGCAATGAATCCAACTTATATAATTATATTATATTTTTCTAGAAAATCCAGTCACACATTGGTAACATGACTCGCGATTTACTTCTAAAAACGTTTACAATGCTGCTGACGATTGTATTGTTTCAAACGTATATACCTACATAGTGATTTTACACTTTGCTAAGCGTTGTAAACCATAATACTATTATATGAAATCGTCAAAAGATATAATAATAACGTAATGGTTCGTTTATTGTGTGAGTTCATTCCTACTTCCAATCCAGAACGCCCAGGATTCGATTCCCAGCTCGGGCTGGGGTTTTTAACATTGGAGCATTGTACTGGCGTAAACGTACACGGTGACTTTGGAACCATCATAGCAACGAATCACATAATAAATTGTATAATGTCCGCTACTGAAAATCAGTTCTTGTAACTGAGTGGTTAGACAATAAACAGAAATGTATTTATTTGCTCCTTCACGACTTTCTGATTGTAATGGTACAGACAAGTAACGGGAAAATAGGAGTATTAGGAGTATAAGAAGTGTAAGTAGTGTAAGAAGTGTCCGAATGCGATTTACGACTTTCCCTGAAGTAAACAAGTCGTACAGATGTTGTTGAACCTATTAAAGAACCGACAAAAAAACTAATTATTTAAAACACTTGTCGGGTATTCACCACCGTGGAAATAAGTGGCTGAATTGGTTTCCAGCTTGAATTAAACAGACGCATGTCTCCAGAGCCGAGTGCAATTACAGCTCAGGGAACTCAATTACAAGACCGCTGCCTAAGTGGTAGACAAGGCGAAACAGATTAGCCAGGTTAGGTTAGACAAGGGGTGGCCACATTTTAGTGACAATATCTACTTTTCGTTTGTGGATTGGCGCACAATCTATATTTTCTAATTTTTTTGTGAGGGGGTGTAACTATTGAAAATTAGAAGTTAAAAATATAATATTGATTAATTAATTAATTATTTGATATATTTAATTGATTTTACCATTAATGGGATGGTTGGATCTAGATATCTGCTTCTAGCTTCCGATAATTATTTTTAACATAACTTCATTGTAATCAATCAGGGAACAGATTTTGTTAGAAATTTCGTCAATCTGAATGTCCTTTAAGGGGAAAGGAAGATATGATATAACTGGCTCAACAGTTTTAGATTTATTTTACATTTATTTAAATATTGGCAATAACACATGATCTAATGGAGAAATTGATACGATCGACTGGTTGGGCACCCCTGGGTTAAACAGACCAGGGTTCCGTATAATTCCGCCCCTAATGATTTCCTTGACACGTTCCTTCTCTGAGTAAGAGAGCGCTCTAAGGGTGAAAAGAGCGCTCTAAGAGAGAGTGAACCGGCGTGCATACATTTCTTATTAAACTCAGAGCGAAGCTTTGCAATTTAGGAGCGTGGTCGTGTGGGTGGTTGACGCTTGTTTGTTGTAGTTATCTCGTGTCTAGTGGGTGAGGTGGGAGAATGCAGCTAAATGACACCGCCACCCTTTGTGTGGGGTAACATGTAACGAATACCTTCAATCCTCAGGTCTCTACAGTAGCATTGTGTAGGATGTAACAACACAACTAATACATCGAATGCTTCCTTGTGTTAGATAAAACAATCATGTACAGACTATACTATCAAATAAACTACACAAATGAATTACCTAATGAATAAACCACAGATTATCAAGTAATTTACATTGCACATAAAGTTGTTACAATAGCTGCTACCAAATCAAATTCATAAGCTCAGCAATACTCACTTAGGCGGTCTTCAAAGCGATCTTTTATATCTTTATCTTCCAACGTATTTCATAATTTAAATATATCTAAACATTACAAACTATCTCGCCATTACAACCTTATGGCTATTTGTATTTGCTAGTTTCATTGTGATGTCTGCTTTAGTATATCAAGCTAATTAAATACTGTGGTTCAAGTGTTTAAATTACCATTGGTAATAAGTTAAGCGGACGCCGCTAGTTCAAATGTTACCTTGTTCACATATTCATCCGTGTATACCATCGCATTATACAGTATAATGCGGAGTATAATGCAGCTTATATACTCATTGTTTTTAGATTATCTTTCAGTCCGTTTAACAGAATTTACAAGCTTTGAAACAAATTGAAGCAAACTGATTTCATGTCTTTCTCGTCTCGGACCGAATTAATGAATAATAAGTAATTAGCAACGAAATAGTTTTTAACGTAATACAACTAATTTACACATTGGTTGAGTCTATCCTTCAGTCCAGTTGAAAAATTTTGGAGCTAGCATACTACATAGGCCTATTTATGGGTTTTACATTTCTAAATTTTTTGCGGAATTAAGTGGGCACCACAATTTGACTTTGGCTATTTTTTAATTTTATATGCCATTCAACTGCAAGGCTTGGGATCACGAGACTGTCTTGATGTAAGACCGGACCAGTTCTTTATCAATGGCAGCGTATTACGTAAACAAATTTAAATACAGCTTTTCTAAGATATTCATAATGTAAAACACCACTTACGTTATAAGATTCACAGGTTCCGATAAATATTCAACGAGATATTTGCGTAAAAGGTTTATGTTAATTTACCGGTACAACACTCAACCTTATCGTGAAATAAAATAATAACCTCTACACTCACACAAATTACAAAGATATGTTTTCCTCCACCAGGCGTATCGCGACGTGACGTCCTTTTATTCTAGAATGTTTTATTGCGAGATAAGGGTTAGAATGTGGTGGACTTTTATTCTCTCTCATTCTAGAGAGTACTGAATAACTACAGTAGGGAGGCGAGAGCGGAATGCCCAATGCAAATGTGGGTCGGTCACACCGCGCTCCACATTTCACATTTTAATACCGACCGAGATACATCTTATTCCACGCGCTCTAAAAACAAACTCTTCAACTCGACACAGTTCTTTGTTTTTTTGTAAAAACAAACATTATGTCATTTTTGTGGCGATTTAAATAAAAGAGAAACATCGCGGAGAGAATCCTTTTGGATTTGAGTAGAAGTCGTTTGCAAATGTTTTGCGATAACGGTCGTATTTTTATGTGACGTCATCGATCTCAAGCTGTCTATTCATTTTTCAGTCTTGATCGTGAACAGAACTGACGTATTTTTCGTACAAATGATCCCGTGTGGATCTTGACAAGGAAAATGTTCCCCTCTTATTAAGTGATTGCCACCATTTTTAGGTAGGACGCCATTTGAAATTTTATCTCGTTAAAAATTGAAAATTGAGATTATATTTGGTAACCGAGAAAACTTTGCAACGTTGGCATGATTTAATCGGGACTCCCTTCTCGGTATAATTTACCTCGAGTATGCGTTTCCTTTGTCGCGTAGCGGCAGCTGATGTGAGCGCAGTGTTGCCAGGCTTAAACTAATGTGTTTTTTATGGGGAAAGCCAGTTTTCTTCCTTGAATATTTTGTTGTTTGAAAACGCGGTTTGTGAAATTATTATTTTGAAATCTGAGGCGGATACAAATGCAACCTACGCTTAGAAACTCAAATCTAGTAAATGTGTCGACAGCAGTTTTTAAATTCAGTTTAATTTCAGGAAGACGTGTCATATTAAAATAAAAACTGACTGATTGAAAAATGATGCCCATTTTGTTATGTTCTTTCAGAGAAACGTTTATTCTATGTCAAGCGGCTGACAGTAAACTAATACTTATCTCTATTTCAAGATCTCAATAAGATTTATTTTAGATTTTAACTGAGCTCCTCGAAAATAAATCTGTTATTTTTTGTATTTTACCGTTAAATATTTCACCCTTATAGTATATTTATTAGATCAACCGAAACTAACAAGTAGTATGTCTCACTTTCATGATCTCACTCTTATAGCGAAGGTCATCAAACTATAATATGTTCATGATGTTATGTTTACATGTTTGTCAACTTAAACTTGTTAAACTTAAATTTTTAATTTAATTTTAACTACGATCTTAATGTTGAATTTTACTGACCCTTGCCAGTTGAAAACTTTAGTAAGCAATAGTTTAATTAAAATAATGCTTTCTAAAGTTTCTACTAGGACTATTAAGGTTTCTTCTTAGAAATTGTGGCAATAGCTTTTCCCATCCGGACTTAATTATGTTTATACGGCATCGGAAGCTCATTTCCCGTTTTCGCAAATGCAATTTCGTAAAGGTAATGATCTTTTAACCCAGTCGTACTGAAAGAATTGTTTTCTTTTTTCTAGGTAAGTCCTGCCGGCTTGGGGCTCTTCAATTAGAGAAATGGACGCAATCAACGTTGGCTGAGTACACACCATTAACCCCCCCCCCCCCCCCCCCCTGGTCATCGCCGCAGCACGCGAGGGTCGCAGATAACAAGTCAGGTAGGCACGGGTCAACCGGTTGGAGACTCGATCTAACGTACGAGACCGACTCGTTTCCTACAAGACAGAGTCGTAGATTCTTGGGCCCGGATTCACAAGAGGTCCTAAGTATTGTTTTGGTCTTATCTCTAAAACTGGCCTAAATTTGAACCTCTTATGAATCTAGGAAAATATCTGAGAACAGACCTTAAAACATATTATTGGAATTTTCATTGTGTCCTTGTTCGTACCGGCAATTAGTAACGTCTTCACGTGACCTGGATCTGGTTTTACAGGAGGTTCAAAGTTAGGCCGGTCTTAGAGCTAACACCAGAAAAAGACTTAGGTTGGAATTCATAGTCGGCCCCTACACCTAGGGGCACCCATTGTTGCTATGGATTTGTTTTGTTTATGGGAAATAACATGCAAACAATTGTTACCTTGGTAACAATGGGCGCCCCTAGGTGTAGGTGCCGACTATGAATTCCAACCTTAGGACCTCTTGCGAATCCGGGCCCTGGAATCTTAATTACCTTCAACGAGGTCATGGGCGCGGGGTAGTGACCAATCACAGCGGGGGATTAAAAGGTTTGAGATAACTGCGTTTTACTTCTCGCATACTTTCAAAGTTTGCTTTAGGTTACAAGGCATACGAACAATTAATGGTGTAGCGCACTAGCTTGTTACTGAATTAAAACAACATATTGTAAAACTCAATATTTTATCCAGATGTTAAAGCTGCTTATAATACATACGAAACATATTAACATCCAGTTTGTTGTGAGCCTGGCATATCATTTATCCAATATATATTTTATTGAGTACTTTAAAAGTGTGTATAATGTGTAATAAACAAGAATAATTGTTGACAAAATATAAGATTTGGTTTGGAATGAATGTTCATGAATCCAAAATAATTCATAAGAGAGAGAAAATCATACAAAATATAGTTTTGTAGATGGTATGGTAGGACATGAACTCACAAATTTTATTTGCGATTTGAGTGTAATTTTTATGAGCCACTTCTGTATGTATCTGGATTAAACAAACTTCTCGTTCTAAGTGTACGATCTCTACGTGTATCATTGATTGCCCGTTTTAAAGCCGCTTTTTATTAAATATGCGTTATTGATGGGAGAAACGAAAAAAGCTCCATAAATTAAAGCTTTACCATAAAGCCATTATTCATATCACCATAACAAGACTCGCGACAGAATGAAAGGGGGGATAAAAGATTACCATCAAATAAAACCGGCATTTAATCAGAATTAGAATAATCAAACTAGCAAAACATTTCCTAGAAAGTGGGCGACAACCAAATGTAGATCATAAAAACTACCAGATGGAACGTTTTAATTATAAATAATGAGTAGTAGCCGCTTAGTTTATAAAGATTAATGTGTATGAGCCCCACCCCTAGGCCATATAAATAAAATATTGCCCACGCTTTAGTATCTGCTACGCATGTTCTTGTGAAAGATATGGGTTTGTGTCCGGAGCCAAATTATTGCCCATTACCCCGCGTAACGAGCATAACTTGCAACTCAGTATCGATATGCAGCGTATTACCCTAACTGCTGTGATCATGTTACCTCATTAGTCTTAGTATTCTCCCCCATATGTCGGTCATGTACTTGATTAGTTTGATATGCGGAACGTACAGTTAATTACGTGTGATAGTGTGTTGTAATGTAGATTATTTTAAAGCTGAATACTAAAATTGCACAGTGATAATTTTATCAATGTTGATGTGTTTTCTTGCCCCCGTTTTCAATTAGTTTCAAATCTGAATAGGAAATACATTAAATACACAAAAAAATAAAAGCACATTGAGATAGGGAAATGCACGAATCTACATTTAGAATCGTATTAACTTGGACATCATTATTGGTATATTCTTTACATAAATAAAATACCGTACTAATTTGAGGGTAATGTCATTTATTTATTCATACAACCAATGTAACGTCAACCTTTCTTAACGCTCATATTTGTAGTTGGAAGCTTGGCGTGATTTATGCACAAATGGTCTCAAGAAAAACTCATATTATCAAACAATAGATATTTCAAGAGAACATAATTATGTGTCATAAAATTCATGTTTTTTAATCGTTAATGTAAGTCACGTTCTTATACAGCACCTTATTTTAAGCGCAATCGTTTAAGCTTTCATTTCCAAGCATAGCTATTTCTGACAAATTACCTGTCTAAAACAGAGCACAATAATGATTTCGAGAGGTCGATTTTCTCATGGAAGAAAAACAAATACCTTATTTCAATTTCGCGTTTCCTCCCTAGTCGTGTTTCCTACTTGACTGTCTTGAGTTGCGAGGCCAGAGCTTTACATACATTCAAGTTTCTTCGGTAACTCTCTAGACTTGTTTGGGTCTCACGTAGATACTTTGTCTTGATCCACCCCGTTACTTATACCTACATAGTATCCAGTATTCACTCACTCTTTCACCCAGTTCTGGATGTAAAGTTCCTCCGATATCCCTCGAGACCGGACCTGGTTTTACCTCCGTTGTCTATCGTATCTCGGCTTCGTCTACGGTTCATTTCTATACACGAGGCAACCTTGTTGATGGGCGGGGCTTATATACAGCGTTGCCATTCTCCTTTGATGGTTTTATATAGCATCGCCATTCTGCTTTGATGGTTATATGCAGCGTTGCCATTCTCCTTTGATGGTTATATACAGCGTTGCCATTCTCCTTTGATGGTTATATACAGCGTTGCCATTCTCCTTTGATGGTTATATACAGCGTTGCCATTCTCCTTTGATGGTTTTATACAGCGTTGCCATTCTGCTTTGATGGTTTTGTACAGCGTTGTCATTCTCCTTTGATGGTTATACACAGCGTTGCTATTCTCCTTTGATGGTTATACACAGCGTTGATATTCTCCTTTGATGATTATACACAGCGTTGATATTCTCCTTTGATGATTATACACAGCGTTGATATTCTCCTTTGATGATTATACACAGCGTTGATATTCTCCTTTGATGATTATACACAGCGTTGATATTCTCCTTTGATGGTTATACACAGCCTTGCTATTCTCCTTTGATGGTTCTGTCAAAACTAAGGCTGTAGGTCGACCCACCATGCGAAGCTCCCAATTTCTGTCACTTCAATTTGCTTGAAAATTATCAAAAATAAACCACAATAGATCATTCCATGGAGGATTTAATGTTTTTTCTTATTTAATTTTCTGTTAAAATAAGTATTTACGTTATTAAGAATGAACTTATGTTAATTGTGAAAACAGTATTGCAACAACACACGAAAAAAGCTAAATTATTTAATTGAAGTAAATGGGAATATTTATTGGAACAGAGAAAAACCACAAGAAAAAATACTTAATTGATGATGATGTTTTGGTTCACTACTATCACAATTTGAAAATTTTTAAAGTAATTTGAACCGACAGCTATCGTTTTTAAAAGGGTCTTTTAAAGGTGTGCACAGTATATTGTGCCTATTCGTCTACTTGAATCTATGCTAGGATATATCTAGTGTGTCGTCTCTTACCAGATTTCGGACTAACAGTTCCTTCAAGGAGGGGGCGAACCTTCGTCTCTCTTAACCTGCCACATCGTATTTAAAGCACAACCCATTGTCGCCAACTTACCGCTATCAATTCAACTTCGTATTCAAATTAAGCGGACGCTTAAACTATCTGAGAGCGGCGTTTCAAGTGGCTCCTCTCAGCTCTACTGCTTACTACCCTGGACACTTGTAACGGTTAATCTTTCTTGGTCCTTCGAGTTACAACTTCTCGTTGGCTCACATAGCTTTAGAGTTTAATCCATGCAAGCGTCTGTAACTTGTTGTATCACCCATGAATATAAATGAAACAACAGTGAATGTACAAACGAGGAATGTGGAACGAACATTCATGTAAATATAACAACACTGTGAACTGTACAGCATAATTCTACATTGTCGTGTGGTAAAGTTGACGGCAACTTTGCGCGAACAAAGAAATAACTGTTCTGATGTTGTATGTCATAATAATAACTGGCTGTGGTTGTGGTTTAACCAGCTGTGCGACGATAGACAAAGTAAGACAACCGTGTAACTCTACAATTACCCACTAGCAACAGGTTTAATGAACACAAACTTAGTAATATCAAAATGTTGTTGTAATAATGTGTGTATCTTTCTTACGCAGTATTGACTGTAGAGATAATAAAATGTACAGTACTAATGATCATCACTATAAAAAAACTATTGTATAATATACATAAAATCCAACTAGTTCTGGTAGTAAATAATGTTTTTATCGGTTATCTCAAACAACAACATGTATTAAAAATGTGGTATTTTTTAAACATTTTTCATAGCATAAGAATTTTATTAAGTTAAAGGTTTAATTTTTACATAAATTAAAGTAATCGTGAACCTGTTAGTTACTGTATAACAATTTAATTATAATATAATTAATTATGAAGGTTTCATTTTTACATAAATTAAAGTAATCGTGAACCTGTTAACTGTATAACAATTTAATTATAGTATAATTAATTATAATATATATATAACAGGAGAATTAATTATATTATAATTAAATTGTTATACAGTTAACAGGTTCACGATTACTTTAATTTATGTAAAAATGAAACCTTCATAATTAATTATATTATAATTAAATTGTTATACAGTTAACAGGTTCACGATTACTTTAATTTATGTAAAAATTAAACCTTGATTTATAATGCTGTATTATTTAAGAAAAAGAAGCAAAAACAAGTAAATCAATAAGAATACCAACTATAGCTCTATAAACTTCATGCGGCCAAGTTTACTTGTTCTGCTGTGGAGGGTTCTTGAAATATGACTAAAATAATACCGTTCTACGTGATAGTAAATTCAAAATACAATTTCTCCTTATCTAAAACTTAAGTTTCTACTATGTATGTCTAAAATTGAAACAACTCAACATTGTGAAACAATGCTAACTCGTGTTTTGCTAGCGACAGTAAAATGAAATTACTTCTCAGTCTAAATACATGACAGTTTCACTCGAGCACTTTATCATGCTTGTATTATTTAAAGGTACAATGTTAGCTATCAAAGCACCTCGCTATGATAACTACAGTTATTATTCTCTGGAATTGTTCGCATTGTTAGACTAGTTTTAATCAAGCTAATCTCATTCAAGATCCGTCTTCTGCGTTTTGTGTCGAGTGCGTAAGATGCTTCTATTTATCTTGAGAACTAAGGTTCGCTCTAGAAGCGAGATACATAAAGTAGGTCTGCATTGCCACTCTAGGCTTTGCTTGTTTGTTTTATGTCTGTTAGACATAGACAGAAGGCAACTACGATAGGTTCAACTTATTGACGCAACTTGTTTGCACAATTTCTTGACCGTATTTAATGACAGGGATTTGGATACTGCAGTGACACGCTAAAACATGCTGACTCGACATTTATGAGCATAGCAATGCCAGTATGTTGAGGAAAGCAGGAACAAGTTAAACTATTTACCTGCAGCATAATATTTATCTGATTTTTATGAAAATATGTATTAGGTTTACGCGCAGAATATCTTTGTTTCAAATTCATTCCATTGTTCCAATCGATTGTTGTACATCAACTTATACAAACAAACTAATAGAGACATTGTTGTAATGGCTGGAATTTTGATACATAAAGACAAGTTAGGTACAGTAATGTTTTAGGTATTTATTATGTATTCAACTAGACTGCTCACGAGAAGTAACGACTAGATAAAATATGAAATTACTGCTACAAATATTTACACGATGCTCTAGGAAGTGTAGCAGTAAATATATTACATTCTTAAACTTGTTTCTTTACAATTAAGCACTGCAAAATACTAATGAGTTTAGAAATTACTCTGTAGACTGAAATATGATCTAAATACACGTTTGTTATAATTCATTTCGATTGAGGAAATATGAATGTTTAGTCTCCCAACTCATACATAATTCTATTCCTAAAACTAGATCATTATAAATTATCTAATTCCCACTCTGTTGCAACTTCAAATTATTCGAACGTCTAATTACATCGTTTGAATTAATAAGTTTAGTGTTTGAAACATATCTTGAAAAAACCACCATTGAAAACCATTTGTGTATTACTGATTGCAAAAGGATTACAATTTTTTTTGTCTTGGTGTCGAGATTTATTTCTATTAAATTGATCTATTTCTCAAGCACAGATCTTAGTTTTCATCCGATCGAATCACATAACGTAAAACGATCGCCGTCTGTAGTTGTGCAAGGTGAGATTATTTCTACTTGTCGTCTTATTAGATGGATGTGAAGCAGCGCAACGAGATATCGTCTTGCGATCAAAGAAAAACGAGTAAAAGAAAAAAACAGTAAACTGAAATCTGATGGTGACGTGATGAGAAGTTGGTGTTTTATTCTAGATAGACGAGCCACTAAAACGACGGTTAGCTTATTCTCACCATTCCTAGACTCTGGCCTGGTAGTGATGGAGTTACGACGTGGGGGGGGGGGAGTGAGAGAGAGAGAGAGAGAGAGAGAGAGAGAGAGAGAGAGAGAGAGAGAGAGAGAGAGAGAGAGAGAGAGAGAGAGAGAGAGAGAGAGAGACCCGGCACCTCCACCAAAGACAATGAATCGCACTATCCAACCAATTTGCGTCCAGCACAGTCAGTAAATCCAGAGCAAAAATTTTATTCTATGATTAAGACTCCATGATAATCATATATCCAATCCATATCTGAAAACCTTCAAGAAAAATGTTTCAAAAAATGAACTTACATTTGGAATGTAATTATTTTAATTATTCTTATTTAATTTTTTCTTATTTGCTATTTATATTCAAATTTTTTCACTAAGGCCTATTCTGTTACTTTGTATTCGTATCCTAAAACGAATTCTTCCTGAATTCAAACTTGTTACGTTGAATGTAATGTTATATTGAGTGAACAAGTTTGAATTCCGGAAGAATTCATTTCAGCACATACAATAAAAAGTTACAGAATAAGACTCCTGGTGTTTGTGTTACCTCAAGCAAAGTTATATTAGTACTGGCTCTACGGTAGCCCACGAGACTTGAACCGGAACGTTGCTAATTCGATTCCCTTTACCGGAATTCCAGATTGAACGTATTTCCCGAAATGTTTCGCTGTAAAACTTCAAATGTTGGGATGATGTCCTAATAACATCTCCAGACCATTTCCTCACAAAGCAATTGTTCCAAATAAATACAAAACTGGCTGTCTCGACGGACCCAAAATGTACCAATGTATTGGATAACGTTAGTAGTACGTTTGTCTGTCTGATCAAATTTTGTTCCAATTTAGGATTATTTCTATAACGTTCTCGAGGCTACACTAAATTGCTCTCAAACGTTTTCAGTGCAAGCTACACAACAGATGAGAATATGTTCTCTCTCTTTCTCTCTCCCTCTCTCTCACTTACTCAGAATGCAAGAAGTAATAAACTTGCAAGCAACATTTGTTCTAATCGTCTCTGCTATCATAAAATCACTGTATACGGCTGCTTAGATTGTAGTTTATAATCTCTACGTTTAAATATGCATGTGTGCTACATTCTCTTGTTTAACTTTTTGTTTGCTATATTAGTTTTGTCTTCAGATTTAATAACAACACTTCTTTGTGAAACTACGACATTAACCTACTAGCATTTAGTGTAATAACCTAGATGGAAAATACGGTTCTCAAATCCTTTACTTTTCTTCTGATTGTGGTGTTAAAACTCATTGAAACGTATAACTAAATTTATTAATTAATGGGTATATATTTATCATTTATACAATAAAATCTTTGCACAGAAATTTTGGAAAACATGATTTTTTTCATGAATTAATATAAATTTTATAAGATGATATTAAAAAAAGAAATTGGGTTTTTATTATATTATCCTACTTCGATACCTATGTTTCGATGACTGCTTAAATCAGAAACACTGGTTCTGAGTCTCTTATATAAAGCACACAACGTGATTAAAATGTATATGATATTTTTGTCGTCGGAGTGCTTAATAATAAATATATATCGAAGAGTTCCAAAGCACTTCATTTGGAATTACCTCTAAGATACTCCCAGTTCACGAGTGTTTAATCTGGTTTAATTATCTCAAGCCAAACAAGGTGCAACCTTGACCTACTATACAAAGTTATACTTCCCTCAATTCACAGCCCTGTTCATATTTGACAGTTTGCAACCCGAGTCGCAGAGAACAAACACAAACACGAACACAAACACGAGTATCTGTTCCGTCATTAGTAAAGTGAACAGCCCAGTATTCCCTCGCTTCGGAAAATGAAGAAAACCCGTTTGTCTTCGTCACCGCTAGAGAAAGAGAGACGGAAAACTCGCGATATACACTTGGGAAAAACGCGGGAAATAATAAAGCAACACCTCTTCGACATATCTGCGGTCCTGGTAATTATCGAGGAAAGCATTACAACTAGCTGGCGTCTGAGGGGGGAGGGGGGGGGGGGGGAAGGAGGGGGGGTATTTGCATGGCGGCCCGAGCGAACCACACGTAATAAGATTGATGCTTTATCTGTCAGACGACGTTTGATCCGTTTATAACCAACCCCTTCAGGAGAGTAGTCCGTAGCTCTGTCTCACCCTCCCGGAAGGGATGTTTGAAAATACATGATTTATGTAAATGCTGTTAGACATGTTCTTATGCTCGATCTGTGTTATTCACGCGCGTTCTGGAATGAGATTTAGTTCAGTGGTGGTGACGTCATGACCTAAATAGGTCGTATTGGGTTCGGAGACAGATGATCTGCGTTATATGTGGAGGTGTTCCTGTGTGGCTGCATTTTACACATGTTGGTATCATCACCAGCTTACATTGTTGGTATTATTTTGTTTTCTTACTTTTCTTACTATTATATTGCCATACAATTTTGGCGAGGAGAATGGTTTTAACAAATCGGTTGGTGATATGCTTATAGTTTTCTTATCGTGCACTTTGTTGTATAATTTAATTCAATGTTTTTATAAAGTGTTTAAAGGTTTGGCTACAAAATAAAAATTAAACTTAACCCCTCCATCCCTCCTCCCCCACACACACACAACTTTGCATTTAACCTAAATTTCTGCAACTCGATGCTATAACCCTACGGCAGCACAACTGTAATCGATTTAGAACTCTCCCAATTAAACAATTCGGTAAAGTAAGTTTCAAGCTGTCAGTTTTTAATTAGAGCTCGGATATTACATCCAGGAGTGCAATTAGCATCTGTTCGCGCTAAATCTCGATATTAGTTGGACCGAGCTGTTAGAATCGGAGAAATGGCCGCGGTAGATAGGGCGGTTTAACTTGTCTACCGTGGCTATACCGAGCTTGTTCTAATACACATGTCGTCACACAGTGACCCGTCTCGGCCCGGGGTAGAATAGGCCCAGAGTGACTCTGCTAGTCGTAAGAGGCGACGATAGGAGACCCGTCTCGGCCCGCGGTAGAATAGGCCCAGAGTGACTCTGCTAGTCGTAAGAGGCGACAAAAGGATACCCTGTCCCTTTCCTGTCCACTGTTCCATTGAATATTTCTCCTCCCACTTGGCCCTGCCCTCCCTTGCTGGACTCCCGTATGACGACCCACGCGACGTACAATGGATATGGCTTTATTCTTCATCGTCATCTCATCTTCATTATCACCCGCTCATCGTCTCGTTTAGCCATTGTTGCAAAAATATGAGACGTTAAGCCCCATTAATCAATGCGTCACACAGCGATTGGTTTCGTTGTATTTATACTCAATACTTCTTGTACATGTTTTTTACATGTTGCTTAGCTAGTACAAAACCATTCCGCGAAGAAAACGCTTTATCAATATTTTGAAGCGTTCTCTAATATCAATGAAATACCCTTAGTTTTACATGATTTAATATCGCCAGCTACTTATTGCCGCTAACTACCCCCTCACGAGACTTCCTTGTAACTTCATCCCCCCCCCCCCCCCCCCCCCTCTCTCTCTGTGTTGTGGTTAAACCTTTCCCTCGTCTGGGATTCCATCTGGTTCTGTCTCCTCTTATTGTTCCCGAGATGCACCGCGCGCTTTGTCACCCGAACAAGTTCTCTGCTCGACGCAATTATATTAGACTTGTATTGTTATCGTCGCCGCCGCCTGAGATTTTCACGTCCCAGAATTCACTCTCGATCGAGTGAAAAACTCGCGAGCACTTTCCCACTTATGAATTATGTATGATCGGTTTGATCGGGGTCGACCGGCTTCTTTGCATATGCATGTTACCGCGAGGGCGTGGGTTGTCGGCCCTGTGGCTCACCTTCCTGCAAGGCCACATCTGCGGGGGCTGAGGTGACTTGGGCCCGGTATTCTCACTGCTAAATATTTAGAGCGGGCTAACATTTCTCTATGACAATGGCAACCAGTAATCAGAAATATGTTCCAAAAAGAGAAGTTATTCCCGGTCAAAATATTTCACTGGCCATTATAATATCGAGCCCAACTAAACCGTTGTAGTAAGACCCATGGCTTTTTTTTTTTTTTGCTAATATGTATTTTTTCTTTTTTATATGTGTGATAAAAATATATTTATTTTCATACCGTGGAAATTACCAGTACCGATAAACAAGTGCTCTTGGCGGTTCAGATTTCTATTAAATAAATATAGGTAACATACAGTGCTATATAAAGCTTTTAATTGTCCACAGTGTCACACTTTATCCGCAGTGGCCTCTGGCAAGTCACGTGTACGGCAACAGCAGCTGATTATATTTATCAAAATGCAGATATGGTAATGTATTTTACTGCTAAAATAGCGGCCCTCTGCTACTTTCAGGAGCTAGTTTAAGATACACTGATTTACTATCAGATTCACGTCCAGTAACTCAGTTTATAACGGTTGAACCAACTGGATTGAAAGATCATTTTTACTGTACCGCATTATCAAATGCAGTTCCTCCTACTTGAACTCATTTGATAATGGAATCTGAGCTAACAGAACCATCCACCAACAATAAATCAACTGTATCTGGGACACTCTGAGAGCACTCGGCTTCTCTTATCATACGTGTCCCTTATCAACGGTTGGACCCTGGAAAACACTAGCCCTCTCTGTTCTGTTATCATTCATACCTCTCTTCCCCTCACCCCTTCAACCTACTTGTTGTTCAACCAGACAGATACTGCGTTGTCTATGTGACATGGTAAACAAATAAACATTTGCAACAAAGATAAGAGTTTATTGAATAATAGATGTTTGTGGAAAGTTTTACATTTTCAAGTACCAGCATTTGAATTTATGTAGGGCGAAATTACTGATTTCAAAATATAAAACGCAGAGTGTATGTAAGAACGCCTCGTTTTTATCGGCAAGTAATAAAAATAGTATCAAAATTCGAAATGGTTTATGAAGATGAGTTGCTATCTAGGCTAGTATGGACCTACATTTTTAGTCGAAGAAGGGATGAAAATATCATGATATGTACAGAATATGTACTATCAATTTTATCACTTTTCTAACTTTTCATAAACGGTTCATAAAATAACATATACGTATATATAATAATCTATAAATATAAAAAATGATGATATTTAAATGCTACAATGACTTGATTAAATAATAACTACGTTTCATTTCACTACATAACTTTGTTTGGCTCGGCAGCTTTTGTTTCTGACGTCATTAATAATAGATTCCATAGTTTATTGTATGTTAATTAACAGTTAATTCACACACAAAAAAGTTAATTCACATCTTTCTGTAGTGCTTTACTTTGTTATTGAAGCGTCCACATGTTAAAGTATGTTCGTTACATTTATTATCACTAGACGAAAAGACATCTCGCCAAGAGAGAGAAAGAAGTTGCTAAGAGAACTCACACGTGAATCTAGGCTAATGTAGATCTTAAAAACTTTAAATCTATTCACATATTCAGCTCGAAGATCGAAGTTTTTCTTTGAATTATATACGTGATGTTATAAAAGGTCGATTTTAAAACTCACTTCTACGTGGTTTACGTAAGAATGCGATCAGAATTGAGAATTTCAAAGACGCTTGCAAATGTAATAAAGCTGTAATTGTACGTTTGTCATTTTTATTTGAAACATTCATATGTATGCGCATTGAGCAGAGATATCAACAACCAACGACCTATTGGTGATATTCAGATTTCAGCCGGATGACAGATGAGCAGATTTTATTATTTATCACTTCAAATATCGATTGTTCAATATTCAGAATACAATTAAAGTTCTATCAATTACCACAGGAACAGCTGTTCTGCGCTACTACGAACTTAATCGCATTTAGTTCACTACATTATAACTGCTTTGTGATCGTATTTGTAGCTCAACATTTACCGATGGCATTTATATAATATTTCATCTGACTATCCCAAAAATCATATAAATATAATAATATTTGTATGTGTTTGCTTCGTTTTAAATTGAGTGACTTCTCAAAGTGTTATAAATCGTGTGTTTATTAATTTACTACAGTAGTCAATCGCGATCGCAGAACCTAAATACGCTCCTAGCGGGAAAACTTGTCCCTAGAGCCAAGGAGTACTGACGTAGCGCGCGCATCATCTAGCTTTGTGCCGATTGGACGACATTACAACTCGTTGTAAACAAATACCGTCACAAGTACTCTTTGTAGCCGCCATTTTAGACAGTGACGTTATCATAATACGTCCTTGAGATGGCGAATAAGTACGAGACACGTTACATCGTCAACACCAGCCACAAACAAAACAAGATGGTGAGAACTATCACACTGTTACGGTTATGTTAACTGACGGAACGAGAACGTTCCGCTGACCTTATTGTTGCGAAGGTGTTCCAGTTCCAGTTCCTGGGTTGTAACGGTGGCGGTGGTCAATGGGGCAGCTTGGATGTTGCCCTCGTCAAGTGACGCGATGGAGGTTAGTTTATCATCATTGGGTTCGAGGATATCTCAAGTCATATCCCCAGAGAGTTGTGTAGTGTACGGTCAGTTGCAAGAACATCGGTTGGAGAGTTATGTACAGTCAGTTGCAATAACATTGGTTGGAGAGTTCTGTAAAGTCAGTTGAAATAACATCGGTTGGAGAGTTGTGTGCAGTACAGGCAGTTGCAATAACATCGGTTGAAGAGTTGTGTGCAGTACAGGCAGTTGCAATAACATTGGTTGGAGAGTTGTGTGGAGTACAGTCAGTTGCAATAACATCGGTTGGAGAGTTCTGTACAGTCAGTTGCAAGAACATCGGTTGGAGAGTTCTGTACAGTCAGTTGCAAGAACATCGGTTGGAGAGTTCTGTACAGTCAGTTGCAATAACATTGGTTGGAGAGTTATGTTGTCAGCTGTTGCAATAACATCGGTTGGAGAGTTGTGTACAGTCAGTTGCAATAACATCGGTTGGAGAGTTGTGTGGAGTACAGTCAGTTGCAATAACATCGGTTGGGGAGTTCTGTACAGTCAGTTGCAATAACATGGGTTGGAGAGTTCTGTAAAGTCAGTTGCAATAATATCGGTTGAAGTTGTGTGGAGTAAAGTCAGTTGCAATAACATCGGTTGGAGAGTTGTGTGGAGTAAAGTCAGTTGCAATAACATCGGTTGGAGAGTTGTGTGAAGTACAGTCAGATGCAAAATAACATTCGTTGGAGATTTACGTAGATGTACGGCGGTTAGTTGCAAGAACACTTGGCGTAGTGTAGGTTTGAATGCTGTACAGTCTGTTGGAAGAACATTGAGTGTACAGTTGCATGCAATACATAATTGTATGATGATTGCTATCGCATCTAAATATATCCATACAACACATTCCACGTGTTTAATTGTAATATTTTACATTATATGACTATATCAATGTATAGTGTACACTCACATTGGTTCGCTCCATGTACGAACCAGGTTTCAATTACGGTAAAGTGCCCCATTTACCTTCATAGGTCCGTTTATATTCATCCTCAAACAAACTACTTTAAAATGGCTGGGTTCAAACGCTGTGCACACTATTTGAAGAAGGGTATCCGTATAGATCAAGAACTCGATCAATAAATATGTATTTAAATAACGGCTATCAAACGTCTTTGGCATTCGACTCAAGGAGTTCAAAGAGTTTTACAAATCCGCAGTAAATTCGCCTAGAAAGTGTCTCATTTAAATTGTGAACAGTTTCGTTGAGAGGGGAAAGTTTTCGTCTTGGTCGGTGGCATCTGTGCAAACACCTTGAGATTGGACTCTCTTCTGCCGAACTGTTTGGCCGCCCTTAATATGCGGGGCTGTTGGTCCAACTTCACGATAACTTGGGAGAGTTGTTGGATCTCACGGCGTGGTTCTGTGTGGGCCTGTTTCGAGTTGTTTTGATTGCTAAATGCTCGAATTGGTTCATTTTGTTCTAAGATCTAAAAGTTTGGGATATCTTTGACATAACTTTCGTATGGTCAAAAAATATCACATTTTAATATAAATCGATTGAAAAAGTAGTGGAACATGTTAAGTCCACCTTAATATCAAATCAATTGACAATGTCTTCTCGCAATATGAGGTACTTTTTGTATATAACTAATATTATATTTAATTTGCCATTCAATTATGTTCATGGCTGGTTGTAAGTAACAAGAATGTTAGTATTGTAAACCTCCAGTGTTTTTTTAAAATTTCTTTGCGTTTCTGTTCAATTTTAATACTTGCTAAGATTTAGTTTGATTACTGCTTTTTTTATACGTTGCTGTGGTGGTTACAAAGTCAACGTGTGATAATTTTTTTAATTTTTTAATTCCTTTTAATTTCCAATAATACCCCGGTCAAATAGCAATTTTACCCGGAATTAATTGGTACATAATTTTTTTTATCAGAAGTTGTTTGCTATGTATACCTTCATATTCCGAAGAAAGTTTACCGCCGTCCGACCCCCCTAATTAACGTAATTAATTAAATTGCTAAAATTAATTAATGCTAATATAATCGTTATTTTCAAAGATTTTTCTGATATTGTATATTAAATACATTAAGTAAGGCCTTTTGTAATAAGAACAACATTAAAAACCTGTATATAGATATTTCGGCAAGCATTAATTAATTAATATCAATATAATAACATTTTTAATAAAATGGTTCCCGTGTATAATTGGTATTATGAAATATATAGTTGATAGTTGCAAATACATAAGTATTAACATATGTAACTACTGTAGAAAGTTTACCGAAATAAAAGTAATATTCGTATGATAAATCAGCATAATTAATTAATACATTTATTACCGATGTTTAAAAGGAATACATATTTGAATGTATGCATTATGGGTATCAAAAGAAAGCTGCCGATACGTGGGTTTTAATATCGGTATCTCCAGACGAAGTAAAAAAAAAATATTTTCCTAGGGGAAGGAGGGGAGGGGGGGGGGGAATGCAGATGTTTCGTTAAACGTATCAATCGAAAGATATTAATACGTCGTTTTTAGGAAAAGTACTTTAACAAGGCGATAAAAAAAAATGTACCCTAGTACTTGGCTAGTATATTGGTGAGGAAGGGGGGGGGGGGGTTGGGGGTTAGGTAAAAGAGCGCCTTGTAAACTCAATTTTAATGTTTACTCAATTTCATTGATGTGACTTCATAGATATGAGGTTCGATTACTCCGATACAAAAGACCCGTCACGGCTTGGGTTAGAATAAGCCCAGAGTGACCCTGCTGGTCGTAAGAGGTGACGAAAGGAGACCCAGTGATATTCCCTCACCCCCACTATCCCACTATCCCACTGATGATTTATTCTCCCACTTGTCCCTGCCCTCCCATGCTGGACTCCTTTTATGACGATTGACGACCTCGCGATGTAGATGGACCTGATTCGGAAGACGTCATATGACCTAAGGGGTCGAATAATATAATCCGATACAAACTTCTAGGCCCGTCTACCAAGATTCACTTTGCAGTGATTCACCAGGCAATGATGGTAGAATTCTCATGGTTAGCTGACTCTACGTGCGGCATCATCTTTTGCTTGAAGTACTGTTATGATAGGTTATTGTCTTGACCCGATGTAGGAAGCTTAGTGAATCTTGATTTGTTAATTACACACCAATAATATGGCCACTTGATTGGGTTGGTGAGAAAATTATTTTTGCTGCTCAAGCAACAGTCATGTTTGGCTCAACTGGATTGTAGTGCGTTTATTACCATGCCACTCCGTTTAAAATGTTTTTATTTTTATTTTGCTGTTATTGATAGCCCATTATAATCACCATCAACTACTACAGTGGTATTTTAGTATTTGCTTTTGATGTACTAAGCATGCATATTGCATAGCAGCTCTTCATAAGATTTGTCTCCAGACCAATGTATAAATGCCCTCCATAAAATACAAAGCAATTGTTATTTATTTTTTCATATTCCATATTCTCGTATTCATATTCATATTCGTGATCATTATCGGGGTCGGGATGGATCGTTACCGTACATTTACTTATGCTAAATCATTACGACATAAAGATTTCATTGTGAACAGCGCCATAAGAACCATGTCGGTTAACTCTTCTATGATTTCTTAATTGCGATTGCGATCCCGATACCGACAATTGCGGTTGGGGCTTTATATTCCAAACAGTATACACAAGAGAAAAATTTTGATCTTGCCTTGGAACACTCAAATAGTAAAATAATCTGAAGTTAGTGTTGCCTCTGATGACTCTCGAAAGACGCACGAGAGTCGTTGGAAAATCAGCAAAGGATCGACTCTATTGTATTTCCACAAATGAACGACATTACAAATTTAGTTAAATCTTGGTAGACGGGCCATAAGTTTTGTATCGGAGAAACAGGACCTCATATTTATGACGTCACATCAATTGGTGCCAGATCCAGTGATGCAAGTGGTAAGAAAGCTCAATGATCTTTTCCCCTCCACCTATCACCCAATTACAAGAGGTTTAAAGAGACAATAAGGTGAAATTTTTAGTGTTCAGCAAACATTTTAAAGACTTTTATTAAAATTAAGTTATGCTAAACAAGTTTTCCATGGACGTAGTAATCTTGTTTTTTCTTCTTATTATAGTATTGATTTAACGGAAATTACTGTTCTGTTGTTGAAGTGTGTCAGTGATACTTGTTCGTTTAGCTAAATTTGAGTTTATTTCACATCGGGTCTATTTGACTATATTTTGAAATGTTATTTATATCTGGTATTTTAAAACATACGAAACAAGTTAGTTATTGCTAGAATGTGATGTATATACATAAACAGTAAGTAAGAACTGGTATTCAAATAAGTACCAGTACGGCGCTGCGGCACACTTTCATCATTGGTTAGATCACATCTAAAATGGGTTCATAAAGCGCCTGTTTTATTTACCCTCCGCCACCCCCAACCGCCCTCCTCCCCAATTTATAGGCCAAGCACTAGGGTTCATTTTTTTAATCGTGCTGTTAAGGTACTTTTCCTAAAAACAAGGAATTTAGCGTTTATTTTATACGTTTGACCCTCCAAAAGAAAAATTTTGTTTTTTTGTTTTTAATTCACCCGGAGATACCGATATTAAAACCCACGGATCGGCAGCTTTCTTTTGATACCCATAATGCATACATTCAAATATGTATTCCTTTTAAACAATCGGTAATTAATGTATTCATTAATTATGCTGATTTATCAAACGAATATTACTTTTATTTCGGTAAACTTTCTACAGTAGTTTCATATGTGTTTACTTATGTATTTAAAACTATCAACTTTATATTCCATTATACCAATTATAAACGGGAACCATTTTATTAAAAATGTTATTATATTGATATTAATTAATTAATGCTTGCCGAAATATCTTTATACAGGTTTTTAATGTTGTTCTTATTACAAAAGGCCTTACTTAATATATTTAATATACAATATCAGAAAAATCTTTGAAAATAACGATTATATAAGCATTAATTAATTTTAGCAATTTAATTAATAACGTTAATTAGGGGGGTCGGACGGCGGTAAACTTTCTTTGGAATATGTAGGTATACATAGCAAACAACTTCTGATAAAAAAAATTCTGTACCAATTAATTCCGGGTCAAGCCTATTTCAGCTTCTATATTACCGGGGTATAACTAAAAACACTCCAAGCAAGACCGCTGGTATGAAATTTTGGATTTTCTCATTTGGCAGCGTGGACCCCTCCCCCCATATATATAAATAAAAATGTGCTACATATAAAATTAAGTTCACTTATCACAATTTTCATAGCCTATATATATTCCATACAGCAAGGTTATAGTAAAATTTGGTAAAACGGTTATCAATCGTCTCCTGTAACCATAGTAACTACCTACCAAACAACTTGGCGAATGTTCCCAATACAAGATATATAACTGGAGAGAGTTCGTGTTTTTTATTTTTATTTGATCTTTCTATTTATTCTGTGTAGCATTTCAGTAGTTCCCAACTGAAGTGCAAGACCAGTCATGAGAGTAACGTGACGTGTTGTGCAAACACACACAACAGTCTTCACTGACGGGAACACGTGCGCCCTTGTTGCGCGATAAGGATTGTGTTCTTCCACGTGACGAGATTCAGAAGGACGTGTGGTTGTTATGTCTTTCGCTCGGCTGACTCTAAGATCTTTGCTGCTCCGCTCGGAAACATCTCCGGCTACGCTAAGATCTTTGCTGCTCGACTAGGGAACATCTCGAGTTGTCCGGTTCAAGCTTGGAGCTTCTTTATGTAGCTACCAAGAGCGAAATGCACAGTCAAGTAATGTGTGTATGGTTTCTACGGAGTTTGTTCTTCTTATGGAAGAAAGCATGTAATAAAACAATACCATAGCAACAAATCCTGTACTGAACTTGACACTTGTCTCTGCCAAAGGGACAAATCTCCGCTAGTAGTGAGCGAAGTAAGATCGTTGAGTAAGATTAAAAACTGCGAAAGGCGCATTATTATTTCTATCTAAACTTATCTTAGATATAATTTTTTTAAACTTTATTTCACCTGGAATTAAAACTTCCTCCTAAACACAAAACTAGCTTAAAAGCTACGGAATACTCGCACGGCAGTATTATATTTAAATAGCTATGTAATATTGTTCTTTCCACGTAAAATCAAAGGTAATCTCTACCACAATATTATAAGAATTATTGACTATTACATTATTGTGAAGCAGTGGCGTTGCTATACGTGTGCAGGTATAGCGTGTATCTCAGAAGTGATTGTTACAATGAGCTTTACGCTAAACACAAAGCAAAGCAGAGCAGCTTAGCAAAACGTATCCATTACTCACAGTATTATGACTGTTTCTCAATTAAATGTGTGAACTTTGAATTAATCAAAACATTTTGCTAAGAAAGACAAATTTCAAAACACTACGAGCTCGCTTTGTATAATTTAAATAACGTAATACTCGTAGCATTTAAGACAAGTGTTGACACATTTTCGTCGATGTTTCTCACGATTATGTCTGAGATTAATTAAATGTTTCATTATCCGACTTTCTCAAACTTCTCTTTCGTTCATTCGCTGCAAACAAACACTTCCCCGCCTCTCGGCTTCTTTGATAAGTTCTTTGCGTGGTTCGTGATTAACTAGACACAATTTGCTACCATATTTCATCTTCCGAATTGCTCACATCGTTAGGGGGCATTAATTCTATTTAACTACGTACATTTATCTCTACCAATCGGATGCCGCGCCCATTCGTGTTCTGTCTCTCTCCCTCCAGATGTAATTGATGTCGTTTGAGTTTCTTAACCTTGCACAAGTAATTGTTATGGCTGGGATTCATTCCTTCTACTTGTCGATAGGGCGTGCGTGATTTGATGTCGTTTCTCAGGATGTCGTTTACTGAGTCTCGTATTCGTGATTGTGATATATTTAGATTGGTATTGTGTTTGCTGAGTAAGTATACTTGCTTGCATATTTGCAGGGATTGAATTGCGGAAGTATATAATATGAATGCAAAAGCATCAATCAAGCGGGAAGGTGTGCATTTGTATGGTCTGATTATGAGAGAATAGGAATTGTGACCTGAGTTATAAAATGTATTAGCATTATCATCATTACTTATAATATTAATTATATTATTTATTATAATTAAATTAATAGTTAATTCAGTTTGCGAATATTTAATAAAACACCGTATTAGCTCGGGCGGGTCGGGTGTCATCATTATCTTGAGGGTAATTGAGACGATATTTATCTTGTCATAAACGGTAAATATATGCACATCCGTTTAGATGTGCATCTAAAGAGAAAATTGTTATTTAAGGTGCAGAATTTAGTTGTTTATTTTTTATTTCTAGAATTCTGATGTGTCTATTGTGATATAGGGTTTGATTTATTTGTCAGGGATAATGCCAGTTGCTAAGAATGACTTGAAAAAATATATTATTTTTTCATTCTTTTTTCACTTTGTTTACTTCAAATGTACTTTTACAAAAAATACTACAAGTTCTTAATCCTCTTGGCAATCTCTTTATATGTTTGTTCTGGTCGCGACTGTACGCGTGTTATATTTTTCTTGTCAACAACTGTACTCTTGTTTCTGGTCTCGGTTTCAATTTTGAAACGTTTTAACGGATGCTCTCCGTTCAGTAAATAACTTTGTTCTTTCAATTTCACGAGCTTAATAAAAACGGCTCGTAAATTTATTTTATTCTGGGGACAGAATCTCGACTGCTGAGATCAAGACACTACTCGCATCGCGGATGTAAACTGTTTTACTTCAGGTAGTAAACACTTGGGCGATGCCGATCATAAATATCATGCTAGCCTACCGTCCTCATAACAAGTAGGTTGATATTCAGTTAATCTGCTTACTCACATCTTCTTTTTGTTCTCCTTATGCCAACAATAGGCTTCTTGCTTCTTGCAAGCTTGCTTTACAACAATGAAACAAATGAAATGAATCGATGAACAAACAACAATCTGTCAAACAATAAAATATTCTGATTTTGAAAACAAATCTTCAAAACAAACAAGAAACATACAAAACTTTCACAACTTGGTTGCCCATCATTAAACGTTTTGACTGGTGAGCAGTTACTATCGCCATACCTCGTTTTCTTCATAATGTTGTAATTTTATTATTTTGACAGCTCGTTGTTTGTCCATCAGTTGGATTCATTTGTTACATTGTTGTAGTTCGGCTGTGACGTCAGTTGCAAGTTCCCTATTGACACATGGGTCATAAAATATAAACAATTATTTAATTTAAGTAGTTTCGAAACTTTTAATTCGGGTCTGTCGTGATACGCCTCGTGTATTCTCTTTGCAGAGTTATCCACTCATCAAACCTAATCGGTGTCAGGTTGTGAATGACAATTGACACGCCGGATCCCGACAGTCAAGAAATTAATGTTGTGACTTGGGTCGCGAAAACCTGCAACATGTTTTAATTTAAGTAGTTATGTTGATGTAACTTTATAACAAAAAACTATGTTTTCATTTAGTTTTCGTGCTTAATGTCTAGAAACTCGAATTCCCATATAGATATGTGTAATGTTACAAAATAAATAAATAAATAAACTATCATTCAAATAGGAAAATTGGTTATTCATAACTCAAAAACCCGTTAACTTTATTCATAAATACGTGAAACTACATTATCCAATAAAAATCAATCAGCTGAATTATAGTAGATTTCTGTCATTTCGTGACATGAGACAATGTTTTTAACCGTGTTCCGTATATATGTTTGTACAATTTTGAACTACTACGATTCTTTCAAAGCGTGTCATAACTTTCCCAAAATTTGAATCGCGTGTTGCTTACGTGAAACGCAACCCTTGTAGATATTATCAGATCAACGACACAATAACTGATAATTGTAATAAATTATCCTCTTTAAACCACAATTTTTCTGCTGTTAAGGGTGTTTTAATGTATAAAATATGACTTGCTTCATGTTGATAACCTACCTTCACGTACAAATAATTTCATGGAAATGAAAAATAATTGTTAAGTTATTTCGGCGTTATTGTGAATCATTAACATTTTTCTGTAATATCACAACATGATATATGTCTTTGTCTCACGTAACTAACGGGCTGTTACCTAACCTGGAACTCACTTAAAAGTTTGCGTCAGCAGTGTTTGGATGTCGTAAAAATCTTTAAAAACTTCAGCACTTTGTTTGGGTTCCACAGGTGGTGGCGAACATCCCATGTTAACGTGTGTTGTTGGGATCTTTACGGTAGTTTACTGCAATAACTCATGTTTTAAACACCAAGCAGCGTCATCAGTCGTCAGATGAGCGTAGATATCCGGGACTCGATCCCAGCAGACTGCAACGCAGAAGCATCAAACCATTCAATCAAAATTGAATTAATGTTCAAAATTAAACTTTTGGATGGATGTAGCTACAGTGAAAACTAAGCCCTGAAATCACGATGTTGTCCTAGTTAAGCAAATTTTATTCACAAAATTCGTCGCTGGATCCTACACACATTCCCAAATCAACTATATTAAAGTTGTGTTTTTATGTTGATTAATATGCTCGTATTTTATCTTCGTGAGTTTGCAGAACGACACATACTTGATTCATGATCACTAAGATGTGTATTGTGTATCTCCAGGTCCAGTAAATTAAACATTCAATGAACCCAGTTCTCTTGTTTATCATGTGGGAGTCAATTAACCACTATATTTACAGGCCTAGTTAATTATATTTCACCTTGGTTTGTGTTTTAAAACCAGCTGAATTATTATTAAATTGTAATTCTACTTTTTTAATTGCAGCATACATTAACCAATACGTTATAACCTCTTAAACCTGCCACAGTAAAGCAAAAATCCACACTCAAGTCTTGTGAATGCTGCCATCGACACTTTCTGGATTAAACCATTACCCTACGAGAAGCTAAATTAAACCACGTTAATTAACTCTGCTAGAACGAGAAATTCTATAAAAATATAAAAACCGTTGCACCTGTTTTCCAGTTATGAACCCGAAGACTTATTTCGGCGCTTACAAATCAATAACGTATACATGGATATGTCATTTCGTGCAAATCATATCCACGATTTAGTACGCTGGTAAAATAGAAAGCTGCGACAGTTTTGACACTAAAACTGTGACAGATAATATCGGACAAGTTACTCGTACAGTCGTTAGAATATTTTACGTTTAAATTAGACACAGGAGCTCATCTGGCGTTTCAGATTTTCATTCATTCCCCAAACCCCGTTTTCATTTTTTGTTTGTTAGTCCGTGTGACAGAATTCCGTAAAGTCTTTCAGTTATTTAGCTTCTACGTCAGTTAGAAATATTAATTTCCATATTGACGGAACGCGTCAGTGATATGAATGAACTGATATCGATGTTTTAAATGTGTGTGACGAATACTGAAATTAAAAGAAAACTCAAATCCTGATATTTATTAGACTGTTTTAAAAATAATAAATTATGCAAATTAATGTATATTATTTGTGTGTTGTAAACAATGATCTTGTCAAATTTATTTGGCGTTTTTACAACCTCGTTAATGACTTTCTCAAGTCTTTGAACATTTTAAATTTATTCGTAGAAACATATGTCAAGATCTCTAAAGAACTCGAAAGTCTAAGGGAAACCGCAACATTTGATACACACTCGTTATTTGTATCTCAATTTATATATCACCCCCAAAGCAATACATCTCATTCTTCCCTTCTTCGTAGTTCTCTCATAAACAATACAAGAAAATAACAGATTGTGGTTT
Organism: Isoperla grammatica; assembly: GCA_945910005.1. NCBI lineage: Eukaryota > Metazoa > Arthropoda > Insecta > Plecoptera > Perlodidae > Isoperla > Isoperla grammatica. The sequence goes on from OX246741.1 coordinate 6,225,561, forward strand.
CTTCAAAGTTGATCATGATCGCGAGTAATATCAAATGTTTTATTTTTTTTCTGAATGGTCTACTTTCCGACATTGTGACATAATTTGCAACTAACTTTTTAGAAAGTTTTCACTAGTTCCGACAACAAGCTTGTGATAAAAACCACAATACTCATCAATCAAAACACCATCTTGGGTGTTGTTTCACCTTGAAAGGTTATTTTTTGTCGCTGAATAAAGTTGGAAATGTATGTCACTTCATTACACGTGGCATTATTGTAACGCGTGAAGAATATATTTTCTCCTACAGCGATCAATTATTTTATTAACTACATTCCTACTCTTGTAACATCAAGAGGCTTAAAATATCATTCACATTTGAGCTAAACAAAAACGCACGTACAATACCCATTTAATACATTTATAAAAATTTAACAATATCATTCTTTTATTACTACTATTTAATGCTAAGCGACGAACTCAACTATAAATTTCCCCACTTTGTCGTCTCTTACGACAGGCAGAGCTGAGATATCCTGGATATATTCTAGCTCTGGAGAACCAAGTAACCCCCCACCCCCCTAAAATATTCGTATTTCACAAAGCCACACAACTCACGTGGATATTTAATACATTCCATCTGGGTCGATAGATTGAACCTAAGTTCTCATCTCGCTTTCATATCCCTTCCCCCAAACCGAGTGTGAAACGTTTCCGTGTGTGGAGGGGGGGGGGGGAGGGGGTGGAGGGGGTGATTTCTCGCACCATTGGGTTCCACTTCCCGCGTCGGCGGTCGTCGGCGAACATACGGTTTTATTGGATTGATCGCCATCATGGGCGCGGGGCAACCGGATCCGGCTCGGATTTCGCCGGCGCGGAATTTCAATGAAAGAGTATCTATCGTGGCCGTTTGCGTTCTCGCCGTCGTTTCGTTTAGGGACGCGTTCGTTTCGAGAGGAATCTAGACCGACTAGAGGAGAAACAAATGTTTTTTAGATCGTGTGTGACCGGATGGAGGAAGGGAGGAAAGTATGGAAGAGGACTGAGGCTATAGGAAATACTTTGCTTGTGGAGGGATAGAACAAGTATGTGTGGTTGGTCGGTCTTGTGGATTCATTCCTGTGTCCAGTGCAGAAGGTTTAGGATTCGTTCCTGATTCGACCCAACCTCAATATTTGACAACATCGTGATTGTTATCGTAATCCAAAAATCGTGAGAGTTAACTTATTCGCAACTAAATCGTAATGTCTTAATGGTGAAATGTACGATCCCGATTCCGATTAAGATTAAGATGCAAAACTTACGTAATCATGACGAATGTTTGTAGAAATGTTAAATCTCACTATTAGCTCCGCTAATGGTCTACTAGTGTCATGTTTGTCGCTGTGCATAACTTCAGTCACGTTCGTTTCATTATAGCTCAAGTTTAAAAATAAAATACTTGTCGGGGTGTAATGGATGCGAGGTTGCCAGGAAGTTGAGTGTTGCAATATCGACACAACGGACGCTTTTACCCTAGCTAGTCATTAATGGTGTGTGTCTATGCTAATAATGTCTTGTCGTGTAGGATGTTCTGCAGACAGTCTAGAACAGTCTAGAACAGTCTAGAACTTGCTGTGGGCATCGTATTATCATGTTTTGAATTATATTATCCTCGTCTGGGCCCGGGGTAGGTTTGGCCCAGGGTGACTCTGATGTTTGGAAGAGGTGAAAAAATGATGTCCTCTAATTTTCTTTCTATTGTATCAATTTTTATTGTTCAGTACATTTCTTTACAATCACGTATCTTTTGTCATATCTTAAAACAGGCATACAGTTTGAAAACAGTAACAACCCCAGATTATTACAATAGTTAACATTCATGAATGTACCTCTACTTTCCAATTTACAATTCTACCAATTGCGTTGATCGTGGTCTTTTTCAGTTTACAGCAAAATGTATGTACTGAACTTAAGAGCGCCTCTACGATAATTTTTTTGAAGAGCTTTCCTCTCTCTTTTAGCCCTCAAGTAATTATTTTTCTTAATTTTGAGGATAAACGAGCATTGATTATATATAAAGTAAGAAAACATTTTTACGGTGAACCAATCCAACGTTTATTTTCACAAAATAAATGTCAACATTTCGACGACATGTAGAGTCGTCCTTTTCAAGACATACAAAAACAAATAAAAAACCAAAACAACCAAAAACACTTACATACAAAATCAAAATCACTTCCACAACGCACAGCGAAACATCACTGGGTAGCTCTAGCAAGCTGTCTGTATTTATACTTCTAGTTATGGGTCCCCCCAATTTATTTTGTGAAAATAAACGTTGGAATGGGTTGACCGTTAAAATGTTTTCGTACTATACATTTTGCAAACAACAAAATCTAAGAAATGACATATATATATTTATATATTAAAACCACACACACAATTGTAAAACGATACCAAGGTCACTTACTTTTAAAACCGGTGATTTTTCAGAGTAACCCGTTCCTACTCCTTCCTCAGACCGAGGCCAACTGCCTGAAGGAGGGAGTAACATCTGAGGAAGGAGTAGGAACGGGTTACTCCGAAAATTCACCGTTTTTTTTTTTTTAAGTAAGTGACCTTGGTAACGTTTTATAATTGTGTGTGTGTGTTTTAACATTTATTCCGGGTCAATAAGTTTCTGCGTGTGACACATATATATATATATATATATATATATATTTGACAACGCCTCACTGTTTCATCATATCCCTAAGAACAGGGATGTGAACGTGTCTGATTGTCTTAGAGATGCCTGAACGAACCCAAGTCACGCATGTTTGCCCCGGAAAGAATGAGAAACATCTCTAGTTGGAAGACTCGGTCGCTACTTTCCATTCAAATTAGTCTCGTCCGTGATTTCGCCCGAAACAAAGTTTTATTGGAGTGAATTCAGTCAGCATTTATACGTTCGGCGCGCGCGAAGCAGCTAAGACTAAGACTAAGACTAAGATCTGGCGTTTAGTGGAATCAACAGCGGCCATGCTGGGTGGTTTACAACGAGACTGGGGTGGTTTACAACGCTCGATAGAAAACCGTCTACAATGAAACTTTAATTACTTTTTTATTGTTCCTGTCAAGGATTTGTGTGTCTACTTAAGGAATTCTTTATTTTTTCAGTTTTGCATTTTCTATAATAAATATAAAGGTGATCTACATAAGGGGGAAAAATATTAATATTGTAATATTTATTGCTGCGTTTTTAACACATTTATTTTGTATGTTGTTATTTATTGGTATATGATGTGTATTTATATGTTATGTCCTCATTTGTAAATCAATAGTATGTATAACTGACTGAAAAGGGCACAAAGTTAATAATTATGTTTATTGTTTAAATATGTATAACCAAGATATTAAACTTTTACTACAAAAATAATGAAATGCAGCTAGTGATATTTATAACTTTTTGGCATCAGATAGACAACAGAAGACCTTTGGGCAATTCCCATACATCCAATTTCCAACAAAATTTAAAACACGAAACAAACAAACTCAATAGATGATTTATACTCCAATAAATCAACGATTTCTACAATATTTGGCTCTTTGAAGAACAAACACATGTCTATATAAAAGACGGTCCACTTTATTACATTTTACTTTCGAATGTTCTCCTACTTCTTGTTCTTCTTTTATTTTGGCTTTGATCCAGAATAACGATCCCCCGATAAAAACGCGTCTCTCGGAAGAGGAAGTTGTGATATTAAAACGGCCATGTCCACTCTAAGAACGCGCGAACGACGCGTTAAAGATGACGTCACGACGAGCCAATCTCGTGAAAGTTCGCCGCGTGCTTTTATGTCGCCAAAGTTAGATTCAGTTCGCAGTCGCAGTGTCCTTCCCTCCAGAGAGAATTGCGAGCCGCGACTTGACTCTTGTTTTTTAGCACCTTAACTTTCTAAAATGGGATTATACAAAGTTCTACGAGACCTAAACTGGATGGACGAGGCAATAACCACACTAAACGGGTTATAAAGTTAAGTTTGTTGGCGTCGTGATGATAAACATGCTCGGTGCGGTTGACGTGGTCTCTGTTGTACGCGGCTATAATGTGGCGGTGTAGTGGAATAAAACGTCTTAAACGATCGTTTAAGCAATAAACATTGTACCTTCGAGAATTATTTCATAAATACTTGAAAATTGTCATATTTATATCATTAATAGCAAGTTCAGTTGATGAGGACTGAAACTAACAATAGATAGCGCTGCCAGCCACCTCCATATTGCGTCATTGATAATTTAACAATGAAACAACAATGAAAAATTGATAGCTAAACTCCTCCTTATGGTAGTTAATTTTCTTGCCACCAGAATGCATATAATCTATTTTTAGTAGCCAATATTGTTGAATGTAGCTTGTTGTAACCTGTTGGCACATGCAAGTTGAAACAATTAATTAATCGACTCTTGGCTAACATGTTGCGGGTATTTACTAAAGGAACATGAAAGTTAATGTTGGCTAGAAGTGAATTAGCGTCAACCATACTGTGGATAAATTTACCCGTTTGGGTCCGCGGTAGAATAGGCCCAGGGTGACTCTGCTAGTCGTAAGAGGTGACAAAATAGACCCCCTCAACTGTCCCATTTATGATTCTTTCTCCCACTTGGCCCTGCCTTCCCTTGCTGGTCTCCACTTATTATTATTTATTAATCCAACAACAAAACAACTTATGACGACCCCTGCGATGTATAATGGATCTGATATAGGCGTGTTTTTCTTCATCTTCATATTTCACCCACTCATCGAGTCTATTAGCCAAGTAGCCCAATTACATTATCATCGTGAATAACTTTAAAAAGGCACTCCACGTCACTGTAAGGTATCTAAGAGCAGGGGATGCAAATAGTTTCATCAAAGCAGACAAACACAGACACAAGAAGACGCGAGCGTTGAGGATGCAATGAATGTTTGCCATCAGACTAGGAGTATAATTGAAGCACCTCTTGTGCGATAGTCTACACACCTAACCGAAGCTCTATTGTGTCCTCGTTTGCTCGGCTGTCATCGTCTTTCACGTCTGTAAGCTCTGAGCTTCTCAAACAGAGCCGAGCAACGGAAGATCGATGCTCAAGGCGTGAGGATTCTAAACACTAACCGAAAGACAATTATTTTCTCTCCTCCCCATGCCTGCAGCCTTCATAACCATTTATTACACGGCTCGCTGTGAACAATTTATCAAGAGCGGATGAAAAAAGAAGAACACACTGTCTTGTTTCCGCGTCCCTATAATCCCCACCGACTTTCAACGGACGAGAACGGAAATGTAGGACTCTTAGTTATCCCATCGACCGACTGGTTATATCAACATACAAGAAATGCGTCGTATAACTCAGCCTGAATATAGTTTAGAAACTGTAAGAATGACGGCCCCCTCCTTATCCCCTCCACTGCTGTACCCGACCCCCCTCAACTCCTTGAAGCAACAAACTGAACAACTGAAACAAACTGATTTTCAGTTACGTATTTCATTTTGTCAGGTTGTCACGGAGTTGAGGGGGGTCGGGTAGCTGTGGAGGGGATAAGAAGGGGGCCGTCATTCTTACAGTTTCTCAACTTTAGTAACGAAGAGTCAAACTGGTTCAAGGTTTTGAAATGGTGATCTTACGCGCAATTGTATTTTGTAACAGCTAATCAATGAATGTTTAAACATTAAAATATTGTTATTTTTACGATAGTTATTTCTGTAAATAATTACTGAACTAAAAATCGTAATATATGAACATTTTTAAATTTATTGTTTAGCTGATACAAAATTAAAATACGCGTCAGATCGTATTTCAATATCTTGAACCGTTCTCAAGATATCTACAAAATACCGTTAGTTTGGCGAGTTCAGTCGTTTTCATGATTATCGCGAATGAGGTGAGCGAATCGAAGATAATCCTTTTTCACTCATCAACGCATAAACAAAAGTTTAATAACGCCGTATATAAAAATATGAGCTTTCATCCTGATTCCTGCTCGTTAAAAGTTCGGCCAGAGTACCGCAAAGGTTAAGCGTATTATTAAGGGTATGCGCGACTTAAAAAATACTGTTTTTAGTTTTCAACAATTTTATATATCAGAACTCTTTCAGCTTTTCATATTCTCACGTCAATTTGAGTGCGTATTTAAAAAAGCGGGACAACTCGAGTTCTAAGAACTTAGATCAATACACGAAAAGAGACATTCTAGAAAGTATTCGCAAAACAAGAGTGTCAAAGAATTATTAAAAGTAACGGCCAAGAGTCGCAAAGATTTGCAAGAGTCTTGGAATTCTAGAAAGTCGCGAAAGAACATTTCTCGGAAATAACTCTCGCTTCTGTTATCGCTACACACATAACGCTTGGCAAACTTAGGTTGGAATTCATAGTCGGCCCCTACACCTAGGGGCGCCCATTGTTACCAAGGTAACAGTTGTTTCCATGTTATTTCCCATAAACAAAACAAATCCATAGCAACAATGGGTGCCCCTAGGTGTAGGGGCCGACTATGAATTCCAACCTTATTCCACAATATACTGGAATCGTAAACAGAAAGAGACGCGCGTCGTATCGTGGTCGCACAGCGCTGGATTGAGGGGGGCGGGGGGGGGGGGGGGGGGATTTGCTTTCAATCCCACAGCACACAATAACAGGCCGGCATTAATCCAAACGACCATGTTGCGGAGCTGTGTGAAGACTCGTGGAGCAAAGCGATGCTTACTTCTCGGCATTCTTACAATGAATACAAACAGATATGTATGATATATAACTAGGAAGACGCTCTGTGTGACTCGTTGATAAGCGATAATATCAACCCCCGTCTACGAAAGTTTCGAGTTAAAGCTAACAAAGCTACCGCCATTGTTTAATATAAGAATAAGAATCTGCATCATATTTGTTAAAAAACAACAATCAACAACTTGAAACAAGAATATATTTGTTGTTGTCTTAGTTAAGACGCGTTCAGACAGAATGACTATGGATTAAGACTTACAATAGAGTGATTAAGCCTTGGGAAAACAACGTACTCGGAAACATCCATCCCCAAATGTATTTCAACAATGCCAACAATCGAAAATCAACTTTCTTAATCACTCGTTCTTAAAGTCGATCAATGAAGTGAACTACCCATTCAATACAACAACTAAACTATTCAAATTAAATGGACATGAAAAAATACTTTTTTTTATTCTAAATTATGAATTTCAAGAATTATTACATGTGAGTAGCATTTAATACTGAACTTCTTGAAATTATATATTTTTTTTTATTAATAAAGTATATTTATAGTTTCTAATTTCAGTAGATTTGACGTAAAATGTACACACCAACGCGAATATCTCGAAAACGGATCGCTTTCGATCATCTTTTTCAAACGTATTCATGTTAGTCATGAAGTTATCTACTTTTAGGACGAAAAGTTGTTACAATATATTACTTTTTGAAGGTGCTACGCAAAGTTATACGATTGAAAGTGTAGGTTTTTGTTCAGTTACAATGTATAACATAGGGAATTCCAACGCATTTCAGCACTCAATAAATAAAAAACTAATAGCGGTAGGTGCATATTTTTTTCTACAATATTCACAAGCTTAATCTCAACTTGCAGTACATACAATTTGAATGATTTATATTACATGTTCAGTTATCATCGATCGACTTTAAACACTAATCACTATAACAGTTTGTTAACGCTTAAACATAAATCGTACACTTCAACCCTGTTAAACCTTAAATCGTTAGTCTTAAACACTAGTCGTTAGTCTTAGTCATTTTGTGTGAACCCGCCTTTATTATACTTTCCGCCGTTGTTAATTTATTAAATAAGAATGATAGTGCAATGTTTAAGAATTTTCGTTGGTAAAGTTACTTTACGTAGTCTATATACAATTTCTACATCCAATACATATCGGATCGTTTTAAAAGTAACATATTCGGGAAGGAACGACATGCCTCACATTATGGCGCCATTTTCTTTTAAAAACATATCTCTGCTTATAACTAAATAACTTCTTGAACGATGTTGCAACACACCTAATGGCGTTTAATCGACATCGAAGCTTGAAGATATTATACGGTACTTTTAACGAATAGTTCAACAATGCTATTAGCAATCTTTTACTAGAATGGGCTGTAATGAATTCCCAAACAGATTTATCTATGTTTGACTAGAATAACAGACTAAGACCGAAATTAAACGAGAAATATGTGTTTACATTGACTAGGGCGGTAATATTTGTATGAACGCGTAAGTTGTTTGTATTTGAAAACATTATTTATTCAAAAGTAAACATAATTTTCGTGCGTGGCCGTACCGTTATTAGTGGCAGATATTTGTAATGCGGAATTACCCGTTATGTATACATGTTCGTATTTGCTGGGTGGTTGGGAAGTGAGATATAGTCAGATTAAGAGAGATGTGTTAATCTTACAATTAATTAATTTACGAAATATAATGGGCGGCTATAATGCTAACCTTGGAATAACCTAATACGTATGTATTACTGTAGATATATATCATAAATAAAAATATGAACATATAAAATGCCAAATACAGTAATTATTAGAGCTTATCATTCATGTTATATACTAATTTATATTTTTATACAGATTAGATCAAAATAAGCTTTATTTAATTAATTATGTGGTTTTTGTACTAATCATTTTCGAATTATTGGTGAGTTTTGTATAGCATATTAAACCACTGATTACATAAATAACATCCTAACCATCTCATTTCGACAAATAATTGTTTTCCCACAATGTTACACGCACAGATATACATTCATGTAATATAAGAAACTACAAATGCAACAAATTTACACATTCTAATTTAATATTTTATTTAACAATTTCATCTCACAATTCACCTACATCGTTCATAAAAAAGAGAGAAATAAAAAAGAATTGTGTTTCGTATTTGAAATATCGATCTTTAATTGGTTATCGCTCACTTGTTGATGGTGTTCGGAGCCTACAGGGTTGGTTTAGTCGCTTTAAATTTAACTAACCCACTGAAAATCAGTTTCGTTTCTGAGTGGGTAGACTCTAAATGTGAATTTATTTTATTTATTTATTTAATTAGAGGGATCGGCGGGAGTACCCGTGAATCCATTTGCTATGGTAATTACTTATTAGAACCTTTGGGTTAGTTTCGTCGCCCTGAAAAACAAATTACCGAAAGCTTTGATATTGAGCCTCTAGTATGCATAACCTAGGGTACGTCTGAGAGCTTTGAGGATAGAGCGAAGCGAAGAAACTTGGCAACGCCGGAATCATCGAGAGTGCATCCAAAAAATCGGCAAGTTTATGAGCCGGCCCCTTTAAAATATCGAGGTCACAAGTCATGGGTGAGAAACTTATTGCATAATTCAAAACTGTGGAGAAGAAACCCTTCCAGCCATCGTCCATTACCCAACCCTTGTCTGTGTCTATAGTGGGCCCCAGAGTGTATGTGTGGGTGTGAGAGAGAGAGACAGACAGACAGAGAGAGAGACAGAGAGAGAGGGCATACCACTCTGTGTTTAGTGAGATACCCCATAAGTGTTGCCAACATGATTATATATCCATTCTAGTTGTGCACGGTCCTACTTAAATGCGTTGTTTATTAGCCTACGTGAATGGAAATGAACAAATTTCATTTGTCACTTTTTATACTCTAGCACATACACGCACGCATATAGATGCTAGTATTGTCGATATCATTAGTATGTTCTATTTACATTTTCTGAAAGAAATGTGATACTTATTTGTTGGCCACTATATTAAACACATTAACATTTGTTTGTTGGCGTCACGATCATTATTAGTATTATTACAATTATTTGGTGGCGATTATTTATAAACATTTCTACAGAAAAAGCAATATAATAGAAAATAGATGGCACTAGCGCCTCAGAAGTTTTCCATATAATTCCTGGATGCCATAAAGGTAAAGGTTTTGCAAGGGTAAGTTTGTATTCTGGCTTCCCTTTCACTGACTTTGCCATCTTACTAAACTAAATTCAACGAACGTATAAATTTCAAATTTCACAGAGGAAATATAGTCAGCTATTTATATCTTGTGTTATGAGTTACAGCAACTATTTCAACCTCTACGAGCAAAGGGTGTATCACCGCTGAATTATTAATGTTAATTTAAGTAGCGTAGTAGGTAAACCTGAGTAAGTTAGCGGTTTACCGTCTAAGAGCGCTTTGAAATCCTAGAAGTGCAACTTCTCATATCACTGAGATAACATCGTAAAGTACAGTATCTTCGTACTGAAACTTCAAATAACCCCCTCATAAACCCACGAGAACTACTTCTACTGAGAAAATTACAGATTACTCTGTAGATAGAATGCAAAGATTGAAAGTCTTCAATGATTACATGTAAAGATTACAATATAAAATAATATAATAATGTAAATGACGATGGCAATTATATTATGTTTTGTGTGGCTCGTGGACGATGTAGGTTTAATCCTAAAACCAATGCAGAAGGTCCAGGGTTCGTTTTACTGATTGGGCTGACGGTTTTAACTTTGAATTAACTTCAATCTATCTAAACATTGACTTGGGTGACTGTAATTAGTACTTGTACCTATGCAAACGGTGACTGAAATCAGTACTTGTAACTCTATTTATAAAGAAAATACGTACAAATTTAATGAATTTAATATTTATTTATAGAGAGAGGTATTTGAATTTTAAACACGCTTTTACATGACTTAAACACTGCTTGTAAATATGTCAATGTATTGATTATATGACTAGATTTACGTATTTAAAAAAATATTCTGTCTCGTAGATTTTTGCGTCATTTTGTTCCAGTGCATTTTCGTTATTATTTCTTCGCTCAAGTCTCAAACCGCTACGTGGATTTTATTTTTATTAAAACAATAAGCTTCTATTTAAAACATCTGCTACACGAGCTAAATATATCCTCGAGTCTAAACACTAATTACAGCTTCGTAGTGAGGTTGTTTTTAACATTGATACATTGTTGGCTATATTAACCTTGAAAATATCTGATAACAATTCTTATAACGGTGATAAAAGCAAGACGACGCAATAAAAAGTTGAGTCGTGCTATTAAACGAAACTACCATGCGTAACCCACCCTAGATATTTGTTACAGTAACCCTCGTATCAGATCGCCGGTATCTGCAGTGCAAGCTGGATGGCATCTGTCACTAGGAGGCCTACATAAGATTGGACTGGACTTGTTTATGTCAGGCTTAGCTCATGACGCCTCACTTTAGACCCGAACTATGCACACTGGACACTGCTCTAACGCTAAGGCCATAGATATAAAGCTAACGAAACATGTATCGTATTTGTAGAGAATCTGGTAAAATTACTGGCGAAAACCAACCCATGTTATGAACGTTTTTGAAAAAGTGTAAACAAATCATGGATATCAACTATAATTTCTTATTTTTTGAATAACTTGTCTCCATTGTTTGTGGAACGAGAAGCTTATTTGAACATTGTTTGCCAAATGCAAACGTGTCATTGTACTAACAGATTTCATTTTATTATTAAAACTAAAATACAGCTTTATCTAACGTAAGTCACGAAAGTTATAAGAAGAGCTTTAAAGAATTCAGTTTGTTTGTGGCTGTGGAAAAAATTGGCATAGTCAGAATTTATATTAAACATTTTGTATTTTTTCCATTTTACTTTCTATACCTTAGGTCTAACCTCTTAACACTTCTGTATCCCCCCCCCCCCTCCCCCCATCGCCTACCACGTGATCACATTTCTTTGTACACAAACTTCGAAACAATCAGCAGGTTCTAAATAATCCGCGGACGCCTCGCCTCTCATTACACTGTTCAAATATACCTGACTAACATTCTCATTGACAACATTCTGTGAAAAACTGTAGCTTTTAATAATTTAAACCTGGTTCTCAAGTTGCACGCCTTTGATATTTACATATTTCCCAAGAGGTTCATCTGTGTTTTTGGTTCTCGAGTAGAGAGATTGAAAGTGAAAGCGATCCCTGGTGAGTGATGGAATTCTCGAAGACGCTTCTGTGAAGAGCCCCAAACTTACAAGAAGCTTTAATTATTGATCAGCCTGTCTAGGTTTACTCAACATTGAACAAACATTATGTAGACACTCGTTTCTGTAACAATTAATCGTTGATTGAAATATCTTCTTCTTCTTCTCAAATGCCCACATTTGGCTATTATGCCATCATGCTGGATCTGGTCAACCAGTAGAGACACGCTTCTTTCTCCACCCTCTTCATGCCGCTCGGCATTGCGTCACGTTCACCTGCCAGTTTTGGACATACAAACAGGTGGCTCCTATCCTGCTCCCCATTTCCACACAGCTTGCAGGTACTCGTCTCAAACACCCCTATTCGGTGGTATAGTAGCCGCCAATTTAGTAGAGCGCTTCCTCGAGCCCTATTGTACAAGCATTATACGCATCTTTAAACTCGACATTAAGGTGGACAAAAGGCTGCAATTCCAACCGCAGATGGAATATTGCACTACCCGTCTGGACAGAGAAAAACATCGACCTCAACTGGTCAACGGGTTTGCACACAGGTATGGCCATTACCCAAATGTTTTCATCGCAGGTAGTAACATTACCAGCACGTTCTTCGATGCACTGAAGCGCACTGGAGGGTGTCATTGGTAATGACAGGTTTTATTATTCATTGACAGGTACATGTTGTCGCATAACAGTTCAACCAAATACAAAGAAAAAGCCGGCGCTCTACTAAATTGGCGGCTACTATATATAAACGAAGGTATCGCTGCCATTAAAGTACTGAGATAATTTGCCTATTTCCCAAATGTTACTAGGCTATAATGTTTATGGGGTCTTACATTTTAATTCTTTTTGGCGAATATTTAAACGACATATTTGTTGAAAGCAATTTCTTTCGAGAATCTTTGGTAAATAATAAACAACACATTTTTATTTATTCAAGATAATAAGTAAAATATGAAATATGCTATAAAAACTTCTTCAAGTGTCTGATTCGTTTGTAATGTAATGATTTTCCTAGTGCTAAAGGAAACAACACAATATTATAGAACCTCTTGCAATAGGTAATAGAAAAATACTTATCGAAATATTTAACTTAATAGTTAGTAATCCTGTATACTCATATTTAAAAATTTTGAATAAATTTGGAATGGCGACATGGAATAATAACTGCCGAAACGTCGAGATTGTCCACAACGTGTAAAACACGGCACCTCCACCAAAGACCTAAACGTCTCGAAGACCAAAACGTCTCAAAGACCAAAACGTCTCAAAGACCAAAATGTCTCGAAGACCAAAACGTCTCGAAGACCCAGAACGTCTCCGATCACCGGATATTATATTATTATTGTCTTGTTTCACTAATGCTACCGGACTCTATAGTTGGTACAGGGTCGGATATTGATTGATGGCTATTGATAAGTCGTACCTGCACACACACAGCAAAGCAAACTGAAAGCAACGGATGTCGTGAATGCTTTGGGCCATTTTATTTCATATCATTTTATTGATAACTCACAGTTGCTCACAAGGCGGGGTAAAGATTGCAACCAAATAGAGAAAACATTAAAAATGAAGCAATACAACTATCCGAATTGCCAACGGATGAAATAATTCACAATGTATACAAGGTAAGTCCAGACCATTCCCCGTACGGTATGACGCACCAATACAGTCTTCGATTGCTAAAGAAAATAACTTTTAGATGAAGTAATGAAATAGAACATTGTTGCTCATATAAAAAATCTAATTGTATCAGCAACGCAACTGAAAATGAAAACGCGGGTAATTATCAATTGAGAACTTTTATGTCGTAGCACTGTTTGAATACGAATCTTTGGTCTTTAGAACATAAATTAGCACTATGTGCTGTGATTGTAAAACTACCGTGTTGTATTTAAACATTGACCTAGCTATTCCAAATTATTATTGTTTTCATGTGGTAAATGATGATATTTTGCATTTTATCACAATATGGGCCTTGAAAAAATCTTTAGTGCGGTATTGTTTGAAAGTTTTTGCTTCTGAAACTGGTATGGCGCTTTCAATGGAAGCGTTTGAAGTCGTGGTAGTTCCTAGCCTAAACCAGAGATAGCGTTGGCGACACGTGACGTGAACAAGATGGCGGCCAAACAGTTTTTCATTTCGCCCATAGGGAGTCGCACATCTTTCACGTAGGGAATATTATAATATCTTTGCCCATCACTATGGAAACTTTTCGATCAAAATTAGAAAGCAGTAGACAAAATAATATTTTGAGAATGTGCAGCTCAGTGATAAAACGTTTGGATACAAATCTTATTATTTATTAGTAAAGGTACGTACGCTCTTTATTTTTTTGTATATGTTTTGTATTCTGCTATTCCACCTCGTTGGCTTCAAATGACCGCGCTTAGAGTAGGCCTGCATGTTATTGACGGCAGGATAGGTTGCATTGCGGCTACTAGGCGTGGTTCAGTCGTTATTTACACGTTTTGACATGTGTTATAGAGTAGAAAAATGCTATTATGGGCGAAAACGACAAGTTTAATGTATAAATACGCTATATCGATGCGGAATCTCCCATTTAAAGACATACACGAAGTAGAACTGACAGATCTTTTTCTAGGAAGCGGATGGTAAAACAAAACATTGTTATTGTGATGTTCCAAAGATCTTGTTACGTCAAAGACGTTAACAAGTTGTTTCAAGCAAGGTCTACTTGATCGTCTAGCAGGGAGTTGAACGAGCCTCCGCTAGGGGAGATCAAGTTGACCTTGGTTTCAAGTCAAGGTCGTTCAAGTTGTGTCAAGATCTGTTGTGGGTTATTATACTTCACACAACAATACAATTGTGTCGTTATGATATTCATGATTAATTGATGTTCTCTTGAATCTGTTGTGAGGAATAGGGAATAATCATGCGTCATCTTTTTTTAGCATTTTACTAGATTATGATTGACTTCCTGAATACAAAAATATTTTATTTTGATGACATAGAATAAAGTTTCATTTATAAAAACGAGCTGAAAGTTTCACACATATTTATGGCGGGAAAAACGGGGCATACGTCACTTTCCTTGTATCAGCAATCAACCAATCATAAACTGATAAATAAAATACCGGTAACGCTTATTTGGAAATTATCATATTCGAAATCATATAAAATCGAATTAATGCCTAGTACGCCTAATAATTAATTTTGAAGCCCAATTTCTATAAAAACAATAATACCAAACCTAATTTCATAGAATATCAGTAAATATTGGGTGTAGTTATTCATATAAAGCAGACTTGACAACGGCTCGAGTACGAATTTTGAGAAGGTTAGCTTGATGACCTTGAAAATCTGATTGTTTCGTCTAGGAGGCGGTGGCAAAGTCCAAGGAGGTTATATGCAAAGTCATTCATATAAGCAGTGATTTTGAAGGATTGTGACGTCACATACCGTTTAAAAATAATAGTGCGGGAAACAGATAATCCAAATCTTTGAACATTTATAGAAGTATAATGAGTTAATTTTAAAACTTTTAAATTAGGTTTCTGATGTCTTCAGATGAATAACAATATATTCCACGTACTTTCAGAGCTGTAGAAAATTCATGCACATTCCCTATTGATTGCGATACATAAATAACATTGAAACATTTTCGTGATACTTACGTAGGCCGCTGTATTTTCATGCCGATGGATACAAATATGAAACCTCAGTTGGAAGCTTGGCTATGTATCCGATTTAAAAGTAGATGTTAAAACTTGTTTTGAGTTTATCGTGATTTCTCGTACGGGATAGGGCCTAATAAATGATTTGCTATCTTAAGAATAGTAACTCAGGCCCAGGGTACGCTATGATCTATGTGAACATTGTATGCTTATTCCACATAATGCCTAATTACCATTTATCATTATACCTCAGTAGCCTAATGTTTACCCATCAGTAAACAGCTGAGACGTGTGTAGTTTGCTAGGCTTGTTGTAAGGTATCTAGTGCTTTGCAAGGTATTATTTTAAAATTAAATCAGGTATAGTAGGCTATATAGTTTCCGTTGGTTGCATGTTCAGTCCAAGATGGAGTCGGGGAGCGAGAGCGCGCATACCGACATGTGCTGCTACCGCTGCAGCCGGTGTAAACTGGAAGTTTACCGCAGCTTCATCCAGTACGACCGCCGCGACCGTCCGATCTGCGACCCCGACTGCGACGGCTCCAAGCCGAGCGCGTGCATCTGGTGCGACGAGGTGATAGTCGGCCGTCCGATGCTCATGTTCGACAAGAAGGTTCATCGCGAGTGTTGGCAGTACTGCGTGGCAAAGTTCGGCTACGATGAAGTACTGCGAAGGTACGCGGGCAGCGACTGGGACGAGTTTCGGGGGCGCGACGGCCATGAAGTGGTGCGAGAGGTTATCGAAGAGTTCTTCGATAAGTTCTGCACGGAGATGGTCAGCGACGAAGAGGCGCCTTGCCCGGAGGAGGAGGAGCGGCCCGTGACGGAGGGCAAGGGGCGGAGGGGGAAGAAGGGAGACGAGGAGTGGGAGAGAGCCATCACCAAGGTGTTGCACAACAAGAAACACACGTCGTTGCCGAACATTGCGTGCACCGACGAGCTCGGGAGCGTCGACGCGAGGGTGGCGAGCAGTGTTCGTGGCGGCCACACTGACGACCCCTACGAGGAGATGTCCTTGAAAGAGATGCTCTCCGACGACCGGACCAACGCGTTGCACCGGATACACAGCGCCGAGGAGCGCAAAGAGTGGCTACAGGCCGTTCAGAAATCCGTCCGCGGAGATGCGTTCTTTAATCGTGAATCGTGGGCGGACGAGATGTACAGCACGATCTCGCTGAACCGCGAGCAACGGTCGCCCTCGTCGATTTCGATCGCGAACACGTTCGAGGGACAACGTAGCTTCGTCGACGACATCATCGAAGAGGCGGTGGCCGTCGTCGAGGAATGCAACGACGGTGATGACGTGTGCAAGACAATCGACGGAAGGAAAGTCGTAGACTTTGAAAAGGTTTATGAGAGAGCGACGCGTAAAATGACCAACACGCTAACGATGAGCGCGAGCGGAAGTACCGAGGACGCCGACAGACATAGCGAGTTCAATGTGATAGGTACGGGTAAACAATCTCTGACCGATCAACTCATCGACGAGGCGGCAGGTAGTTACTACGTAGAAAGCAGTGACGACGAGTGTCGTATCAGAGACGAAAACGCGTGTCAAGAAGGAAGAGACGTGGCCGAACAGGTGAAAGTGATGTTCAACAAGGAATGGAAGGAAGCGATGGCTTCTCCCGCCGATCGCGAACTCATCACGTCGCCGTCAATGTCCAACAGTTGGGTGACGCAGCGCGTGGACAATGCGAACGACGGTGACACCGACCTCACAGAAAGCACCGTCACACTAAACGGTGACGATGCGAACGCTAGCGAAACCGTCGTAAGTGGTGAGAAAATCGACGGCAAGAAACCGCCCAAGAAACGCAGGAAACGCAAGAGACAGAATAACGTGACAGACGACTCAGAAACGAGCGCCAAACAATCGAGCAGTCACGAATTCAACTCGAACGTTGACGATCCGGTTTGCGGATCTGGAAGGCGCAACAGTACTATCGGAATGAGTAGAAGCGATCTCGTCTTCGACGAAAAGAAATCCGACTGCTCTCGCAGTACGATCAACCTTACTGACAGTGCTCGAACTACGACGAATATTACCGACAGCGCTCGAAGTTTAACAAAAGTTACCGACAGTGCTCGAAGTTCAACGAAGTTTACCGACAGCGCTCGAAGTAAGAAGAAGACTGCTGACACCGCTCAAACTACGACGAATATTACAGACAGCTTTCGAAGTTCAACAAAGTTTATCGACAGCGCTAGAAGTACGAATAAGGTTACTGACAGCGCTCGAAGTTCAACGAAAGTTACCGACAGCGCTCGAAGTGCAACGAAAGTTACCGACAGCGCTCGAAGTGCAACGAAGATGACCGACAGCTCTCCAAGTGCAACGAAGATGAACGACAGCGCTCGAAGTGCAACGAAAGTTACCGACAGCGCTCGAAGTGCAACGAAAGTTACCGACAGCGCTCGAAGTTCAACGAAAGTTACCGACAGCGCTCGAAGTGCAACGAAAGTTACCGACAGCGCTCGAAGTGCAACGAAAGTTACCGACAGCGCTCGAAGTGCAACGAAAGTTACCGACAGCGCTCGAAGTGCAACGAAAGTTACCGACAGCGCTCGAAGTGCAACGAAGATGACCGACAGCTCTCGAAGTGCAACGAAGATGACTGATAGCGCTCGAAGTGCAACCAAGATGAACGACAGCGCTCGAAGTGCAACGAAAGTTACCGACAGCGCTCGAAGTGCAACGAAAGTTACCGACAGCGCTCGAAGTGCAACGAAAGTTACCGACAGCGCTCGAAGTGCAACGAAGATGAACGACAGCTCTCGAAGTACGAATAAAGTTACCGACAGCGCTCGAAGTGCAACGAAGATGACCGATAGCGCTCCAAGTGCAACGAAGATGACCGATAGCGCTCCAAGTGCAACGAAGATGACCGATAGCGCTCCAAGTGCAACGAAGATGAACGACAGCTCACGAAGTTCACCGAAGGTTACCGACAGCTCTCGAAGTGCAACAAAGATGAACGACACCTCACGAAGTTCACCGAAGGTGACAGACAGCTCTCGAAGTGCAACGAAGATGACCGATAGTGCTCGAAGTGCAACGAAGATGAACGACAGCTCACGAAGTTCACCGAAGGTTACCGACAGCTCTCGAAGTGCAA
This sequence comes from Isoperla grammatica, assembly GCA_945910005.1. Lineage (NCBI taxonomy): Eukaryota > Metazoa > Arthropoda > Insecta > Plecoptera > Perlodidae > Isoperla > Isoperla grammatica. Next base: position 6,244,278 of record OX246741.1, read on the forward strand.
CGAAGATGAGCGACAGCTCTCGAAGTACAACGAAGATCACCGACAGCTTTGAAAGTGCGCTGAACTTTACCGGCAGCTCTCGAAGTACGATGAACCTTACCGACAGTGCTCCAAGTACGACGGATATTACCAACAGGTCTCGAAGTGCAAAGAACATTTCCGACAGTTTGCGAAGTACAACGAAGATTACCGAGAGCTTTGAAAGTGCGCTCAACACTACCGACAGTTCTCGAAGTACGACGAAGATTACCGACAGTTCTCGAAGTACGACGAAGATGACCGACAGTTCTCGAAGTACGACGAAGATGACCGACAGTTCTCGAAGTACGACGAAGATGACCGACAGTTCTCGAAGTACGACGAAGATGACCGACAGTGCTCGAAGTGGGATCAACATTACCGACAGTGCTCGAAGTACGACAAAGATGACCGACAGCTCTCGAAGTGGGATCAACATTACCGACAGTGCTCGAAGTACGACAAAGATGACCGACAGCTCTCTAAGTGGGATCAACATTACCGACAGTGCTCGAAGTACGACGAAGATGACCGACAGCTCTCGAAGTGGGATCAACATTACCGACAGTGCTCGAAGTACGACGAAGATGACCGACAGCTCTCCTAGTGGGATCAACATTACCGACAGTGCTCGAAGTACGACAAAGATGACCGACAGCTCTCGAAGTGGGATCAACATTACCGACAGTGCTCGAAGTACGACGAAGATGACCGACAGCTCTCGAAGTGGGATCAACATTACCGACAGTGCTCGAAGTACGACGAAGATGACCGACAGCTCTCGAAGTGCGACGAAGATGACCGACAGCTCTCTAAGTGCGACGAAGATGACCGACAGCTCTCAAAGTGGGACGAACTTTGCCGACAGCCCTCGAAACGTGACGAACATTGCCGAGAGCGGCGTCGAAATCATACTTACCGAAGAACAACTCGACGAGCTGTTCCGAGACGCCCTCGTCATGTCCGACGACCCCGCTCGTCTTGGAGGGTTGATAAACGAGTTTAAAGCGGCGGTGGGCGACATCCAGCACACCACCAACATGTGCCCCCAGTGCGCCAAGCCGAACGTGTCGACGGCGACGGAAAACGGCCAACAGCAAAGAACCACCGATCGCTTCGACACGGTCCTCGCACAACTCATGGACGAGGTCAAAGACCTTAGAAACAGCATCTTGATATTTCGCAAGTACGCTCGGCCGGATCACTTTTACGAGGCGTCGGTCGACGACGTCTTGTTGTCGACGCCACAAGGGGAAGTTTACGGTACGGGTAACGTTCTCATCATCTTCGACTATGGCGAAGAACCTTTGGAAAGCGATTCGGCATCTGTCTACGAATATCTGGCTAACATCCACCAAGAATGTGACAGTCCGCGCTGTCCGCTACATCGCAGAATCAACGACGTGTATCCCCTGAGCGAGGGCAACATCAGCATGGACGACGGGAGTAACCCCACCGACGAACCGAGGACCTACAGAGAAGTCAACGATGAACCCATCTCGCCGGTCGTCTCACTCCCCGAAACGTTGTCGTCGATGGGTCTCGAAGACATGTCCACGTACAACGAGGCATTGTGGGCCGAACTCCAGAAGGGTAGTGGTGTCGTCAGCGGCTCTTTGCAGGGGTCGAGTAGAGTTTCCGACGATGTTTTCTGCACGGAGGCCGAGGCGCTAGCGTGGACGGCGATGTTGAACGCTGGAACAGGCGAGGAGGTTTCGTCCGCGAGAAGTGGCGTCGACCTCACGGATAAGTCGCAGAATAACGTGGACGATGCGCGGGTGGAAGAAGGAATCGATATTGATGTCAACGAAAAGAGTGAAAAGAAACCCCTCGCTTCGAGTATACGACCGTCGGGCGACGAGGGAGTAGAATCGACGACGAAACAACAACCAGAACCGACGGACGCGCAACTTCTCGATCGTCTACGCTCGATCAAACGTATCAATTTCGACGACAGTGCCACGAATCTGCGTACGACGACGTCGAGTCGCGGCGACATCGTCGTGCGCAAGAGCGTGAGCGACAGTGACGTCACCTCGTACGAGTTGTGCGCGTGCGTGACGCAGCCCAGTGACGCGAGCTGCGGTTCCGACACGGAGTGTACGTGGAACGAGGTGAGACAGATTGTCACCGAAGACCCGTCCGCGCACCTCATGCATTCGGCAAGTGTCGGCACCAATCGGGCGCCCGTCGAGGTCTACCAGGTCGCCATCGAGATAACCATCAACAAGAGGGATCGTAAGAAGGACGAGGTCGTTTCGTCGCGTTCCAGTATCGATATGTTGAGTTTCTTTCAAGAATCGGACAAGATTTCGGATAGTCCGAAAGCCGAGTTCGAACACAAGATTCTGGAAACGATCACCAAAGCAGATGGCGACTTTGAGAAGACGCAAGCGGACATTATAAAGGATCAAGATGTCGATCCTCAAGGTGCGAATATTATACCCGATTTTGAGACAGGTAAACGCGAAATTGTTGCCGAAATTGGTGACGGGTCGGGCCCACAAGGTGAACTGTGTAAAAAATCTAGTGGACATGAAATTGATTCTGATAAATCAAGTAAGACAAATGTAACTGGCAGAAGATCAATTAAAGAACTTAAAATAAACTTTGAACGACAAAGTGACGATCATTTAGATCTGAAACAAGCTAGCGAATGTACCAGTGATGGGGATTTGTCTTCTAGTATAAATGCTAGTCCCGATCATAGATTGAAACAAACTAGTGATGTGGATTTGTTTTCTAGTGAAAATGCCAGTCCTGATCATAGATCGAAACAAACTAGTGAGATGGATTTGTTTTCGAGTGAATATGCGACTAATCATCCTATATCGAAGCAAGCTAGCGAATGCACAAGTGCTGTGGATTTGTTTTCTAGTGAAAATACCAGTCCTGATCATAGATCGAAACAAACTAGTGATGTGGATTTGTTTTCTAGTGAAAATGCCAGTCCTGATCATAGATCGAAACAAACTAGTGAAATGGATTTGTTTTCGAGTGAAAATGCGACAATTCATCCTATATCAAAACTAGCTAGCGAATGCACAAGTGATGTGGATTTGTTTTCTAGTGAAACTACCAGTCCCGATCATAGATCGAAACAAACTAGTGATGTGGATTTACTTTCTAATGAAAATATCACTACTCTCCCTAGATTGAGCGAACATAAACTCGTTGATGAATCTAAGCCCGACGATCTATTGCTCAGTAACACCGGCTCACACGAGGATCTTCCTCGAGCCGATTTGACTGAAGCAAAATCTAAAGTTGAAGTGGAAAAAGAACGCAATGAAAGTATTGAACAATCGCCAAGTGAACAAGTGCAGGAACCATTGGTTCTTCTCGAAGAGAAGAAAGAAAATATCCCTTGTGAAATTTCGAATGAGAATCTTCCTTCTGGGCAACACAACAACGACTTAGTTGATGTCGGAGTATGTTCTATTGTACAGGGTAGCATCGAGCCCAACAGCTCAATCGAAGTTGCTGACGATGACTTGCAGCAAGAGCACATTTATATTGGTGCACCTGGATCGAAAGGGGAAGCAATTCCACTTGAACCTGCCAGTGAGGAAGTTCACGTTGAAAGTTCGGTCGGTGGTAGCGGAGAGGTCGCTTTTGAAAAGTCCGAAGCTTACGAAATTGAAACCACCTCGAGTAGAAAGAATATCGTTAGCCCGAAGACGAGCCGACAAACTATTGAACAAGAAACTACGCCGAAAATGCCGGATAGTGGTGACCAAACTGATAAGGCCGGAGTAAACGTAGGTGAGGACGACTCTAAATCATGTGAAATGAGTTCCGATAATGTGAGCCCGGCGGAATGTGTTGAAGAAGAGTCACAAGATGTGACAAGTGAAGAAAAAGGTGACACACATTCTAGTGAGGTCAGCGTTTCTCTTGGAGCGTCAAAAGAACCGGAAGCATCTTTAAAAACCTTGATCGACGATGACATGGTCACAGCAAAAGAACCGGAAATTGCGATTCAAACCTCACCGCAACCATCAGTCATCTACGACGTAGCGTCAATATGTACGCACAATATCACTAACACTTTCATGCAGCCAGATCTTGTAACTGAGGTGCCTAAAGAACAGAATGCTGGTATTGAAACATCAATAATTGCTACATCCACCGATAACGTGGAAACACCAATAATAGCAAAAGTAGATTCGGTCGATTCGAGAGAAATCCATGAACACTTTGATCGTTGCGGTTTTGTGGCAAACGACATTGATTACGAAAGCTTATTAGAAGAAGAAATGGGAAGTGTATCCCTGTGCGAGGATACGTTAGAACTAGACCCTTCTAGTAACACCGGTCCCGTTCTAAGTAGTATTCACAAACGAACAAAAACACCCGATTCTCACGGAGCAATCCCCAAAACCAACCACGACGAACAACCCGTTTTGAGTCGTCTTGAAATCGACAGCGAGGCGAGCCGACGCGATAAGCAGCTGTCGCGCAAAAACTCCAACGTGACGACAGCAAGTTCTGACCGTGAGAGCTACAAGGGTAACAGTACCGAAGAGGAGCTCGAAGTGTGTACGTTGCTCTCTGGGCGCGAGTACGGAGTCGATCACGAGTGGTCGAATGAGCCGATTATCGAGAGCGGCGACCTAGAAGGAGCGTCTGTACTAACGCTGGTTCGAGGTAGCTCCACACGCGTTGACGTGGGCGCCAGTGACGTCATTGTTGAGGCACGCGAGGATCGAGTGGCCAGTGAGGCTTCAACTGGTGGAGAACAGTTGATGGAAGCGAGCTCTAGTGATGTAATAAGAACAATACTGAAAATTGATGAAAACAAAACCGAAGACGCTGTGAATAAGAAAGATGAGTTGACGAGAAGAAGAGAGAAGAATACGAAAGCGCTGTTGAACGAGAATCTTGACGAAATATCCAGACTGGACGATGACGCGAACGCAGCCGCGCCAGCCAATGAGAGCGTCGCAGTGGTCAAGGTGGGTAGCGAGGACAGTCAGGAGGTACCGGGGAGTAAGTCGAAGAGGAAGAAGGACAAAAAGGAACGTAAGAAAAAAGATGGGAAGAAGAAGGGAAGCCCAACGTGTGTTATATTGTGAGCGTGGAATGAGTTAACGCATTTCGAGGACTTTTGCTAATCGTATTTAACCAATAGTTTGATAAATTCGTATGTGTTGTTGAAAGGTTGCGGCTATGTATCTGTTTTCGTGTGTGAACCCTATAGCTTAATAACGTGTTATTAGAGGGGTACGAAACATTGATATGTATGTAACCACATCACTGATAGTAATAAAATGTGTGTTCAATAAATGTAGGCTATTTAAATGTATTATTAGTAAAAATATCTACTTTTTGTTAAACCTTTATTGGGCAACTTGGCAGAGAATGGCATAAGTTCCAACTCTGAGTGTTCGAAAGAAGAAGAAGATGATAAAGTTATTTCATTAGCTTATCCAAAAGGTGTGAATTACACACGACAATCATTTAAGTCGTACCAGGATTGATGAGTTAATATTATTCGTGTACCTTTAGTTTATTTAAGCAAAACCAGTCGTTTAAATCCTTTAAACAAAGCACAGTAAAAATATCTATTTTTTTTCTAAGACAAATATATATATAGAGTTTTTTTATGACTGAACCTGAGTAAAATAATATTCTGTCCAGGCTTATTCATGTTAATGCATATTAATTGGATTGATTGATTGATATTTGGACTTTGTCTCATATTTTTGCAACTTGGCTAATCGAGACGATGAGTGGGTGAAATATGAAAATGAAATCGGGGGTGTTTGGAGAATGAAGCTATGTTATTCCGAATGAGGATAGTAAAGAGTATGATAATAGTTAGTATATAGTTAATAGTAATAGTTTAGTAGTCCGTGGTACGCCTATATTTATATTTATTACAACCCTTGTTTCCATCACTTTGTTATTGATACAGATCGTTTTCTCATCCGTCAACCTCTGGACCTCCTACAGAAAACCTCATCAACATAAAAACATATTTTCTTGTCCTAAGTCTGTATGTCCTATTAGCCTACGTTCTAAAGTGAGGTAAACTGTATTATACGGCCTGAAAACATCAATTATCTCCAGTATAATGAGTGCTTTATAGAAAAGAACACAACGTTAATTAATTCCAGTTGCTAATTACAACTTTGATTCGTCTAAACATTTTCTCTCCGCCTAAAATGTTGGCAGTTTGGAGGATAATTGTGTAGTTGAATTAAGCTGTGCTAATTGCCTTTAGAGGGGTGCCTTGAGGGCCGGGGTGAAGTGGTTAGGGGCGCAGAGAAGTGCGTGACGACGGGTATTTTTACAGGGGATGAAAAGATGTAATTGGTTTGTTGAGTCTTTGTCGAGGGGAAAGTGGTAACAATTACGGATTATTATCAGATTTCCTTTATTTGCATAGTTCATTCAAGTGATTTTACGGACTAAACATTAGCACGTTCTGGTGTTAAACGTCTAAAAATATAATATGTATAATTGCTGTCCGTCTTTCTGTGTTTGATACTTAAAAAATTACTAACTCATCTTTAGGAAATAAACATAATTAAAATTTGGCATGGAACGTATTCGTTTCGCTCTGTTTTAGCTGGGAATACAAATAAAATATGTAATTCACTTTTTCGTGTATAAAAACATGAGCGTTTTGTTGATAATCTTTGTAGAACAAAGTAAAATTACAATTTTCATAAGGAAATCAATCGAAAAGTTGCTTTTGTAGTTTTATATTTACTTAAATGTTAGTAGAAAGACGTAAAGAAGAGCTTATTAAGGCTGTAGCTGTACTATCGTTAACTGATACTTAACAAGCACATTGACTCATTAATATCAGGAAGTGAATAGAATTACAATTTTGTATCGACTTAATAGATTTTGAAAACCTTTTAGCGTCGATAAATTCTTAAAAGATTCCTTAAAAAGAAGCCTTCCGATACGTTAGATCTAAAATTTAAAATTAAAATACAAAGCGTAACCAAGGATTAACTGCTTCATAAGGAATCATCTCTAATAATGAATTAAGAAGTGTATTTTTTCTCCTGTGTACTTTTTCGTCTTGATAATTAATTCCTTCTTCTAACGCGGAAGGTCCAGGATTTGATTCCCGGTCTGATCATGCATACTGCATGCAGCAGGGCACCCTTGCGTGTATACTGTCACAGACATAATACTTGCTTTAATTCTGCATTTAGTCGTACTTGTTATTGTCCTAAGTTGCTGTATAAAATACTGACATCCGCTACGTTATAGGGAAGATGTTTAGTGATGGACATTTGGGGGGTAAAAATTTGTCAAATCAGGTATTGTCATGTCCACATTCATTAGAAGTGGCAAAACCTAGCAGTCACTTTTCAATCCGTGAAAGCTTACAATAAGAGTATTATTAAAATTAAACGCACATACTACGCTATTCGAGACTTCAATGTAAAGAAAGATGAATGGTAAAGCCTGTCCGCTTACAGTAGAAAGTAGAAACGAAACGTTTAGAGCTAATGAGTAATGACCAATGTTTGTCTAATAGACCGTGAAATAGAGTTTAAAATGCCAACAGGTAGCGCGCTGTTGTCATGTCCTTGCAATTCTTATTCTTTCAAAGGGTGACATTCATTCGTCTTCCGTTATTATAAAATTGGCAACCGTGTTTTTCTATAGTAAATCTTGGTTTAAAAGCCGATTATAATGGTTCAATACACAAACATTGGCCATTAGCTCTAAACGTTTCGTTTCTACTATGAGCGGACAGGCTTTTACGAAGATGCATTAAATTAGCGGTAGAAAGTGCAGTTGTGTCAAGTTAATAATTTTTCAAATATAAAGATGCAGAAGCGGTAGAAGGTGCAGTTTAAAAAAAAAGTTGTATCAATTAAATAATAATTCTAATTTTATTGATTCAGACAGACTCATTTCCGTCAGGTTCTGGAGTAGAATAAGCTTGCCTGGTAGTGACATATATATATAACCTCGTTTCTCAGGACGTGTCCGAATTAAAAGTCTAAGGTCTAAGTCTAAGTCTAGGTCTAAGTCTAGGTTTAAATTATTTAGCATGTTCTAATTCTAATTCTTAGTAGATTTCGGACAGAACTAAACCTATTGCAGAGCCACCTATTGCGAGAAATTTGACCTAGAGTTGAAGCATTGGTTCACAGCCTTCTCGACGGGTCAATCCGCGAATTGTACCGACGCCTTTGGAGATTAGGAAATGTAAAAGTATTCATTTTCCAGTATTGATGCAGGTTTTAGGCTTTAGAGTAGGCCTATCACTGTTTACATTACAAAATAATACTAGAGGTATGTATATAATAAACTTAAGTAACATTTCACTTTTCCGTCTTCCTTCTCGCAGCTGTTTTTTTCGTCCGCCATTTTAAGACTTATAACGAGCGTGCACTTTCGATTGCTAGGTCTAAACTTCGATTTAGACCAAGACTTAACGATTTCGGACAGTACTTCATACGTCACCGATGATTGATGACGTCAAATTTAGACTTAGACCTAGAGTTAGCAATGATTAAGAGGAATTCGGACACGTCAGTGCATGATTATAACAATAACAACAACGAACATACACAGCACAAAAAGGCAGTCTTGACTGGACGTTTTCTACCCCAGGCCCAGACGGGGGATGAAACTGTCATCTGTATACGGCGTAGTTTCTAATCACTCAGAGAGCCCAGTTATTGTCAGTCTGTCACAAAAACATCATATTTTATACGCATCATTAATATACTCATGCCGCTGTTGTGCTAACCGCACAATTTGTCACACACAAGTTTTCATGTTTTGTTTTTCTGTCACCGGGTCATATCTGCATAAGCTGTCATTTTTAAGTCTTTGTGAAATAGTGTCGTAACTCAAACCTATTATGTTGATGCAGTGAAATGACACCGCCGTTTATTTATATAAACTATCTACTTTGTATGTTACCGTACGTGACATTAATATTACGGACATTCTGTCATAATTTCGTGTTTAACACATCATAATGTTTCAAACTGTGAATATAGATATTATGACGTAGGCCTACGTTTTATAGTCTCACAAAGTGGCAGTTATGAATGAAACTATTGTACAGGCTTTTAAGGTAATGTATGGATAATATTGCAATAAGTAACACATACATATGCCCGTTCATAGCATTTTCTTGAGTTGAGCTACTTTGTACCAATACCACTACATTCATTAGTGCTAAGTTTAACTTAGATGTAAAGTTTTTAGTTTAGATGTAAAGTTTACAATTATACTGGTGGGAAACCACTACTGTGTGTAAATGGGCTCTGCTCTAATTCTTCCCAAAAGTAATGTCTGTAACATTAAGCTAAACACGCTTTCATAATTGCTTTCAAAATATAATACCATGAGATGCAAATGTGAAATTGAACTAGAATTCAAACTTAATACTGGTAGTAATATATGATTCTATTAGTTTTTACAGGTAATGTTATTAGTCTGAAACTTAATCACATTAATGTAGTTTTTAATTATCATCTTCATTTAATCTAAGGATTGCTCGTACAAGGTATTCGAGGTTTCTTTCGACAGTCGGAAATAAATATTTCAGGGCTGACCAAACGTGCATTGTTTCTTATACAAATGATCTGAAGAATCAACAGTCAAGATTACGAACGACAGGAATCGAACCTGTATTCACCCATAGGTTTCCTTGAATACATAATTCATTTCTTCTGGCCATCATTTATCACAGAAGGGCATTTTCATTAGTGTGACTGTTTTTGGCGCTACGTAGCTATTGGTCGAAAGCAAAGAGGAGTTATGCGTGGTACCAGCAATAACGCGTTGCTGGCATTTTAATGGGCGTCAGACGACCGTTACGGCAGTTTAATATACGGCGAAGGATCGTAATCACATTTCAACGGTCTCGTACAGGAAAATGGACTAAACATTTTTCATTTCCGGTATTTTTTATTTTTTTTATTTTTTTAGATTTTCGAATTTTTCCTGAAATAGGGGAGTCCCTAATTTCAAAGGAATGTTTTTCTTATGTAAATAAACAAGTACCCACTCCGTCGGTTCGGGAGTCGGGGACTAGACTGTCTACCTACTCAGTTACAAGAACTGATCTTCAGTGGATGACATAATAATTATATACAATTTGGTTTAGTATTTTATTTGTTGCTATACCAATAGAGGTGGCTCAGCAGTAAGACGCGAGACTCTAATTCGGGAGGTCGCTGGTTCGATTCCGGCCACCAGCAGTTCTGACTGAAGGTTTTTTCCGAGGTTTCCCTCAGTTGTAAAAGCGAATGCTGGGACTGAGTCCTATACTAACAGCCCTTGGACATTCCTTCCCAACTATCCAAACACCCTAATATACCTAGTTAGTCACTGAAGAGGGGCACATCAGGTAAAGCTGGTGTGCACCCTATAACGGGAATTCCTACGAAAAATTATTATTACACTATTATTTTGTTGCTATGTCGACTCCAAAGTTACCCTTTACGTCGTCAGATCAATTGACAAGTTCCATAGTTCAAAAACACAAGCCCGAACCGGGTATCGAACCCTGGACCTTCTGTATGGAAGCATAAGCATGATAAGGAAAACATTCAATGCATAACTATACATAAAAGGTCCGGCCGTACTTCATCAAATAATAACTTTAATGTTCTTAACATGATATCCGTGGGATTTTAGAAAATAGTTAGACTTAGACGCTTTCATTATCAAGAGTAATTTGATACGAATGTGCAGTGAGTCATACTTCATACTTTCAGCTAACTTCTAGCGAATGAATCACATCACATGAGTAATCACGCCAAGAACTTACTAACTTACACCGGCGAGAATACTCTGAAAAGCAATCTAATGATTTAGCAAGTAGAACATTCACGCTCTATATCCGGTCAGCCAAGAGATGAGTCCGCTATCTATCAGCGGACAGTCAGCCGATGTCTGCCCGACTCATAGATTAGTCTGAAAACCATTCTATGAAACTGTACGCGAATGTTCGTGGTGTGTCAGTTAGATAGTAGATTAAATATCTGGAGTGTTCTCACTCAAACAATTCATGCATTGGTAACATGTTATGTGATGGACTTTGAAGACAAAATTGGAGTAGGACGTGAATAAGATTAAAAGCGTCATTTGCTACGGAAATAAACCCAAAATAAGTTCTAAGAAGGAAACTACCTGTTCATGTTACCCTTTTGATTGTATAAACTAAACTTTAGACATTGTATTGGAAACAACTCTTATAAACAACATATGCACACTCACCAAGTAATGGTTATTTTAATCACCAAGTAATTTTAACAGTCTAACACTTTTTTTTAAATTTAATTTAGTCATTTTTAGCATTTGATGTTTTGCGTTGTCATCAGTGAATATACGTTCGTGACATGTTGCACAGTTCCTAACGATGTACAAAAAAGGCACCGATACATGGCACGTGCTCGCAGAGGTACCCCCCCCCCCCCCTCTCCCGTACGAGATGAAGTAGGCCTAGTTTATAAATTGCTCTTTCTGTTACAATTCAATAAAAGTTACACAAATTTACATAGTGTCATGGATTATTTATTGTGAAGCTTTTGCACGCAGCGTGGCTAATCGAGATTAATTCTTTGTTGCAGGTGCTGACCGATTGCGCATAGAACTTGTTCCAAGGTAAGACACAACATAAATGGCAGCTTGTAGATATAATCATCATGATGTTTCATGCAAACATAACACATCTATCAATATTGGCATTCGGACAAAAGCCCCCTAACTTCCTCCAAAGTCCCCCCCCCCTCCTCCTCCCGCTTCACAACAAAGCATCTTCGACTAACTTATAGTGCACGTTTTTCTTTTTTCAATACCAAATACAATATCCTGAAAAAGCTATTTGACTTATGGACGAAACAAACAATATGGATTTAACTTCTGGCGGGTTGGGGTCTCTGCCCTTCAATATGAAACATCAAACAAGTATAAATCAGCTATTCAATAATATGCATGGCTGATTTCGCATATTACACATAATGTTACCACGCTATAATAAAAAACTAAACTCATCCGGGTGTATCGTTAGCGAAAACGTAATATTGAGTTTCCATGTTTCATCTATTTTTATGTCTCTATATTTCGGGCCATTTTTTTGTACTCAAAACAGTCATCCAATTTGAAATAAACATAAAATTAATTTAAACTTATATTGAGTGGGTTGATTATGGTTTGTTAAACAGTCATCTATAAACTATGTTATAAGAATGCGGCGCTATATTATAGCTTCGTATCTTTCTGTTATCTCGTAGGTAAAACTGTTTGGATTATTGATGCATGTATTGTATTATGTGTTCAAGCATAGACATAGAAATGCGTGTTTCTGTTTACAATAGTACGAGGTTTATTCGCGTAGTCAATGGAAGGTGTTTGTACGTTGTTGTTGAGACAGTGAAGTACCTCGTAAAGTTGGCGCAATGTTGGCGTAACAAAAGTTATTTCCGTTTGGACCAACGCACAGGTGTGGAGCTGGCAACGACTCATCAGAGGTCAACCCATGGTTGTTAGTTGTTACTCGTCGGATTATGATGCAGACGTAGAACAACACTTATGTATTCACGTGACGTCACATCGGCCATATTGGAGGCCACCTATAGTACTATTTCAAGTTTCATTTAGCTGTCAATAGAAAACTAATAATATTGTTTACGGGGAAATATGACAAGTTTAAACACGTATATCCCCGATACAGTGTACGAAAATGATTATTGTATGCTTTTGTAAACGAATAAAAGAGTAATCGAGACAAAAGAGTTTGTTTATGTTGATTTTAAGTGATAATAGCAAACCAAAGTTAGAGAACAGTTGAATTTGCATCAAAAGCCAGCTGAAACATGGTAACAATGAACTACCAATCACATGGCATTGTGGCCTCCAATGTGGCCTCCATGCGCAGTACGTGAATACACCCTATATCTTAAATAAGTACTACCAAAATGAAAAAAAAGAGATAAGCCGTCGCAGCCAACGGGTGAAACCTTTAATGTTAGATTAAGATGACGGAAAAAGGTGTTCAACAATTTTGATAACAGTCCATTTGAATATATAACTGCAAGTATTTATCTTTCATTAGAATAATTTTGTATTGGTGAATTGCATGAGTAAAAATGCATCGAAATTAAAACAAACACAAAGATATATTGAGATGTTTTGCGTGTGGCAGATTTTCTATTGAAAAACAGATTGAGACCTGCATCCCGCATATACCGGTTCTCGTTATGTCTTTATTTTTTATGTACTTTATAGTTCCTTATTTTTGTATTTATTTACTTACGGAATTGTTATTTTAACTTGAAAACGAGTGCTTCTGTCGTCTTGTACACTATGTTCTCTATATCTATATATCTATACCTATAACAATAAATGCATCTTTACACTCAATGCAATGCACCCTTAAATCGCACTATAAGCGCACAGAGCTTTCAAACTGCAACAGCTAGGGATTGAAACTCAAACCCTGATCCCTATTTCTTTAATATCCCAATTTAACAAGAGATTCTATATATATATATATATATATATGTGACATCAGTGAGTATATGACTAAATATAATCTAGACCCTAAACTATAGAACCTTGTGTGCACACTCAATCTTAGCTCAACGCAAATTTGAGACATAAAGCCCAAAATAATATCGCCATCAAACTTTAACCATGGCCATTTGAGTCTGCCCCATAAACTGAGCTGTGAATTACAGAAGGCCTGGTTATAAAACGAAATACTTCCCCCGACGAGAAGTACATTATAATTACAACCTCTCATTGTTTCTACACCCCTGATCCACGACAAATTTAATTGCCTCGGTTCCTTTGTTTCTTCGTACTCACGATCAAACATTTGAAGAAGTCAGGAAGGAAGTCGACATTTTGTCTCTTTACATTTTCATTCAACTTTTGAGAGAATGAGTTTTCACTCCAGATTATTTCATAAAGATGTTCTACAACGATATTAATGCAATTTGTTACGGTTCTATTCAAATTTTATGATTTACATTTTGAGTATTGCTGTATTTAATTATGTCGTGACGTCAGAATTGTTAATTAAATCAAGGTAGCTTGACGTTATCTATAGTCAAGACTTGTTTAATATTAACATGTATTGTTCAGTGTATTATCTTTTAGCAAGATGCAATGCATGGTAGTGTAGTATGATAGCAATTGGAGTGGGGAAACCAAAATGTTGTGTAAGTCTGCTTTAGGGTGCAGTGAATCTCTCCACCCAAGGCCGCTGCTTGGGGGTTGGGGGAAACAATAGAAACATATCATGCATTTGTTGTTGAAATTTTAACAGCACATACATCGTTTTCAAAGATTTAAAATGTGTTTATACTATATCCAAGACCACATTATATGAATAGACAAACCTATTATTTTCTAATATTTGCTCTAAAAAAAAATGAAGATTCTTGACATCATGATACTTCCATATTGTATAATATTCGTAGCATTGTACTGTTTTTAATAAGGACGTAACTACTAAATTCATGACATCAAGATGAAATACCATTCCTTCTTTTTTTTTAGAAAAAATTGAACGTAATTACCTCTAACTAGGTCAGTAAAGCGAGGCGAGACTGTTTCAAGTGATGAGAAGAAATCTTATTCAATTGTAGTAGACAGGCACTCGAACGATGAGTCGAGATCTACAGCCTAACGGTTATTATATACGAGAAAATCTCTCCATTGTCGAGTCCGGCGTCCGTTTTGTTCTGTCCGTGATCTGGAGATATAGTTGAGAGAGGTTTTAGTTCTAGACGCGGCCGTCCAGAGAGCATCGCAATCGCTGAGAGGACTCCACGTATATGTAGACAAATAGTATTAGGAGGTAATTGAACGTTTGGAGGATCGTTATGCAGCCAACAAGCATGTCCGTATTTGTTGAGTTCGTCATAGATCAGTAACTCGATCGTGACCAATCAGTGATCGGTATTTGAAATCAAGGTCACGAAAATATTCGTTAAGTTTTTTCCAGACAAGTATATTACATACTACGACTTTGTACGTATTAATGACAAGGACGTGCCCGAAAGTTAACACGTTAATTATAACTATTGTTAAGCTCTTGTTAATTATAATTGAAGTTATTATTCTAAATATAATTGTTGTTTTTTGTTATTTTATAAACATTAAATTATGGCGTTCTGTTTCCCAAGGTGGAAGAAGATTATGACATCGTGATAATAAGTCCAGTGCTGGTAACCAGCTTTCTTTGTGTACGCACCCTTACGTTAGTCTATCCTGGCTTGGGCATGATGTCATGTGGTGCATTTCATCTTCATACATCACCCACTCCAAAATATGAGACGCTAAGCTCAAATATCATCACCATCGCCTGAAATTAATTCGCGTGTGCTTTAGTGTCAGTGTGTTCATCCACGTTCATAGTAGCTCTGAGAAGACACCGAATCCCTGGAATCCTTTTAGCAAACAATCTGATTCTCGAGTCGGTTCACAGAGCGCGTTGATAGGATTTCCCCGGCGTGTCGTGTTTATCATAAGATGTGCTTGGTAATTCGTTGAAAAGGATGCGTGGAAAAGTAAAGGTGTTTTACAAAAATTGGATGTAAAATACCATTCTGAGAATCTGGAATTTAATTAAATTGTAAAAATAGTTTTGGAAATATACAAGTACGACTTTAAATTGAGGAAAATTTCAATGTTGAGAAACACAATTGAAAGCGAGATGGAAAATATTACATGTACAATTGAATGAGAGTGTTTATATACACCTTTATTTAGAGAATTTAGAATGAAACTAGGCTCGAAGCATTCAAACCTAAAAATTGGCTACCCCCAAATTCTGTCTGTTGCAACGGTCTTAAAATGCTTAAAACTTTTTACAAACAAAAACAAAATATACCATCATATTCTATGGATGTTAGAACTTGTTTGTTCCAGTAAATATGTCCGATTATCTTACGTTCTTTCTTATGTGTTGTTGCAAAATACCTTTCTAATTAAATAAAACCACTTCAAAAACTTAAACAATTATTAGTACGCAGAAACATTTATTTGAAAAAACACTAAATTCTCTGTGAAATTTTGTTTTTAGTTTATGAACATTTTGAAGCAATATTAAGTGGCAGAAATGGAGGATGTAACCGAGTGAATTCTGTGGTTCTTTTGTATCAGAAATATACAAAACCGAGAACGATAACTGCAAAATGTCGTATATTATGCTCAAGCAAAACGTGTCAGCAGAATTAATACCCGCTCCTCGTCTTGTGCCAATCAATGGAATGTTGGAGCGGTCGTGCCCGCAGCGTCGCGACGCTCCTGTTAAGAGGACACTGTACTCCCACGTCACGTCCGTACACCAGCCAACCACGTGCGAGGACCAATTAACGGACCGCGTCGGTTTAACGGGCTCGTTCTGTCACTTGGCGAGACCTCCTGCAACCGGGGTGGGTCATGGTTTTACCCTAGGGTGTCCTGGACTGTAATGTAAATTTTTTATAAATTTGTAAATCAGTTTTTATAACTGAATAGGATAGCTAGACATCAAATAGGTAAATAAATGATAATCGATATCACGCTAAAAATTCTAAATCGATATCGCTTTATAGAAAATGTGTTGATATCGAGATATCGAAAGGGGGAACCATTTGGAACAAATTATCGACCTCAAGTCCATGCGAGTCTTGACAGGTTGTAGTGAGCTGATAGTGAAACAACGAGAAGATACATAAGCCCAATACGGCTGGTAAATTTTGACGGGAAATTCAAACGTTAAAATCCCGTTTTTATGTTTGAAATGCAATTTGTTTTCCATTTTCGATTTTTCGATAGTTAAACCAAATATTTAAGTCGAAAATACAGATATCTTTACGATCGTTCTTTGTTTAGCGTTAATTTACTCGTCGGGCGTATTAATACCCCCCTCCTGTCGGTGCCCGGGGTAGAATATGTACAGGGTAGCTCTGTGTATCGTACGAGGCGACAACATGAGACAACGTTATATTATCTACAAATTAAGTGTCTCGTTAAACGAAGAAAATCATAACTTCTATCTCGTGGTTATAACGTGTAACCTTCAGTATACCAGGATATTATTCGGGCTTTACGCCTCATAACGAAGCTAATCAAGACTATGAGTGGGTGATGAAAAGAACGGCTCGATTGTAACATCTTGTATGAAGATAAAGAAAATCTAGTTATACTCAAGCAACAACTCGAGCCTGGAACGCAAGAATCAAGGCTTTAGGCCGGTTTCACCAAACAGTCCCAAGATTACCGTTAATCGAAGAGGTTCTAAAAAAAAAACATGGCGCCTGCCGCTGCTATATTATTAGTATTTTGAGTTAAGAGCGTTCGGCAGTGGGAGTTTTACAGACGTATTGGCGGCCAACTAATTACTCTTAAACTAATAGTAGGATTATTATAAATATTTACCTATTTGTAGAGGAATGTCATATCTATGCATGGTATTAGGTACATTTGTGACCAACTTATTCAAAAATAATGTAACTATTTTTCAACAGATTCTCCGTTTTATTTCGCCGAACATTTCCGACTAAAGTAATTTATTTGCATAATTCAAACGTGATTATATTATTTTTAAGCAGGCTTGTCACAAATGTACTTAATACCATGCTTAGATATGACACACCTGTGCAAGCAGGTATATTTTTATAATAATCCTATATTCGTTCAAGAGAAATTAGTTGACAAAATCATCAAAACTACTTCCGAACGCTCTTAAATAGCTTGTTGAAAATCAACGTTTAGTTAAATTTGACCTTACTAGACTAACGCCTAACCGACTACATCTACGATGCGTGTTGCAACAGTCAAGGGTACTTTGCAGGAGAATTTCACGCATACTAACAGGATTGTTACTACTTAAAAGAAACTTTCCAGAACTCTCCAGTAAATAAAAAGATTTGTTCAGAGCGGGTGGCCTCCCCTCGTTTGGACTTGGAATTTATTTTCTTCCATCGAATAATCCTCGATTGGAAATGGAATTTGATTAGCTCTGTGTAGGATCTTCCGTCTCTGGAGAAACTCAAGACTTTCCACCGACTCAACTCTCTTTGGCCAAGACCAACCAAGCTCTTTGGATTACAGACCGCAGTGGATTTACCAATGATTTCGATGAAGAGGCTTTACATTTATAAATCCCACTTGTCCTAATGCTCCTGGTTATCATGGTTTGACTTCTGTAAACTCGATCGGATTTAGTCCATGTTTGTCGGCTCTCAAAACTGTAAGCGATGAAAAAGGAGAAATGAAAATAAAATTGGTCGGTTACTACTTTGTGCACTGTTGCCACATTTCCATATGTTAGTTCGAGAGCTATAACAACACGTAGCTTCCAATGTGTGTAAAACTACTGTTCTCTCCCCACACCAAACATCCACTTACAGTCTAAACATGTGAGTAGGTATACATCATTACATCAACAGAAAAACGCACTCATGAGTTACAAAAAAATGTTCGTATCCAACAATTTCTAATGTTGTCTTAGTTAAAAGGGTTTTACTGCTTGTATACAAGACGGGACGTTAAACCTTATGGAAAGTTATTTTTTTAGGGGGTTTTCCCTAAGTTAAAATTACAGTTCTACTTATTTTGAACGGTCGTACAAAGTTTGATTCAACTGGTTTCCATAAGTAATTACATACATACTTAACAGTTTTGAAGCACTTATTTACTCTCACGTAACACGTAAAGGATTCTAGTTCTCATCTATGATGCAGAATCCACTTGTTTCTGCCCCGATGACGTCAACGCTCATCGTTGCTATCCCCCCCCCCCCCACCAATTAAACGGCAGCAATATTTAAATATACCGAGCGAAGCGCTATAATTAAAATGTTGACACGTGATTTCATTTCCCACCAACGCGCGACGGGGTAATTGATTAGTAATTGTCCCGCTGCAATCGCGTCACTCACAACTCTGTATGTCATCAAATCGTTTCCAAATACGCCAAATGCAACTGTTGTTCGAATCAACATGTATAGAGCACAAAACTTATTAATTTGGGATTAGCTGTCAGTTTCTATAGCGTGGGTATGTCAAGCTATGACCAGAGACTAATAGTGCAGAAACAAATGCAGTAAGGTCAGTTAATGTGGTTGTTTGTTTATTATTGTTTGTTTATTGTACAAGGTTGAATTTAATCAAAGCAAGGTCGTATGGTGGGTATAGACAATGCTTCATAGCCTTGACATGGCAACATGGTTCATTAATACTACTTTTATGGTTTTATTACTTTACTGTATTGTAATTAAGGCCAGTGTAGGGCTTAATGCCCTCTTCAGCCTGATGAGTGATGATTGATACATGATAATGAGGAAGGGAGGAGGGGAAGCCTGGTACCGGCACGTAGCCTACTCCTGCCGAAAAGTCCAAGGGGACCATCGGCTTTACGTCCCATCCGAAAGGACGGTGTAACTTTGACCAGTCATGTAGGTTCCTCCACTTACCAGATACATTTTTGAGCTATGTGGGTCGATAGATTAAGCTTTTGTTTAAATTGTTTTCGTATTATGGGCTGTCCCGTCGACTACCAACAAACGGAAATGTATCAGTTTTTCCAGTGCAGTTGTAAGCATAAAATCCTTGTTCATTTTGTTACTCTACTTTCTTATACGTAAACATATTCAAGACTTTCTTACATAGTTTGTTTGAATACGTATGTTACACAAAGCGAAAACACCGCTTGTGAAACTAGAACGTGCGCACTGCGCAGGCGCGAGTAGGACGAAGATCGAGAGAGTTCGGAAAGTATCTCGGTTTCCTTACGAACCACCCGAATAAAAGTAAAGTGAAATGATAATATCGTGTGATAAACGAAACCCGTTTCGTTTTCACTCTCGTTTCTTATTATAATGTAAGAGCATAATCTAGTGGCGTTGGCTTAAATTATAACTACACTACGGTAGAAAAGAAATGCGAAATTGTGAGTGATTAACGGCAAATGTGTAGCTCCCATTATTAAACATGCAAAATCGACGGCTTTCTAGAAAAGAAAGCAGAGAGAAAGCTTCAAGATATTGAAAAAGTGATGTCTAAACGGAATTTGGTTTTGGATAAACTAAACAATAAATTCATTACTGTATTAACTAAAAATAAATCAATCATTGAAATGTTAATTGTAACTTCTACAGTACCCCCTTCATAGTTTGTAAATGCATTATTTACCTTATTTAAATCCAAATTCCACATAGAAACCACATTTTCAATATCTTAAAGAATTTTCAATACATCCATAAAATACCGTTAATTTTGAATGGCTTTGAACTTTATATGTTAACTATGAAATCCTTATGAAAATCCAACGTTTACCGTGCGTTACGTATCAAAGGATACCATGGCCTAAACACGCATGTAATTTATATTACCATATTCATGACATTTTGATTTTCACGTGCGTACATATTAATTAAATGAATGCATTCAAAATGTAATTACTCTTAAAGAAACGTTACAGGAATGACTGCGGTTGTGGATTCAAATTAGAACTCTAGACTTTTCAAACAAAGAGCTTAGAATATTTCATCAGGTAATGTAAACACTACGTACAGCTAGTGTTACTGCTTCAAGCTCGTAACGAGATGATTTACTTTGGCGTTAGCTTTGTCTGAAAGCTTTCTGGAACATTTTGTTATTGTTCTGTGTGTATGTTGGGTATTGTTTTATTTGGTTCGTGGAACAATGAAAATATAGTATATAATGTGAAAATATCACGTCTCGGGGATCTTGTTTGCACACAATTCAGTCAGTACATTTCAGAGACGCCGGTGCATAAATGTAATTCCAATACATCACCTTCTGCGTCGAAATGTGGTTTCTGTTGTTGAAACTCCCCGTTTTTGTAGAGATTTTCATTAGTAGTATCACTACAATATACAGACGTAAGAACCAACAAAGGGTAGAGATAAAAGGGAAGGGGAGTTTAAAAGAAAAACGAAAAGGAAAAAAGAAGAGGAGGAGGAAAATGTGTTTGTTGAACACGTGATGTTAATATCTGTTAATCTTTGAATTTAACATTCTGCACGCATATTGTTGTTGTAGTGGACATATTCTGTACTTTTGTGCCAAGTTCAAGATGTCTACTATGAAAGGTTTTAAAGACCAATAAACTTAATATTTACCTTGAACTTGAACTTAATAATCATTAAATGATAAACTGTTACACCCGTCTACGGTCTACTTTTACGAGGTACAATTTCAATAAAGATACTTTCAAAACCAACTTGAGTTACAAATAAATTTGTTCTCTAGGATTTTGAAAAATACCGCCAGTTACCAGTTGCAGCAACCGCCCTAATGTTGCCCGTAAAATACGTGAGTTATGACCTGAAACACAATAATAGTTCACGCGAAAACCAATTAACAGTGATAAATTGATGTAACGACAAAACATAAATTCTGTATTTAGTGGGTTTCTATAAATAAATAGAAACAAATACTCCGCAGAAACTCTGCAGGTCGTTTCGAAGTGATCGTAGTACATTTTTTAAAGAGCGAAGGGTACCTCTACGTGAAAAACCGCAGACAATTTTCATTTTTTAATTATATCCCAAGATTGCAACACAAAATCAAAAATCTGAGTAAACTACGCATTGTGTTTTGGTAAGCCCTACAGACTGAAAGAAATACTATAACCTTTAGCCTAGTTATTTAGATTGTTAAATCGATAGTTAGTTATAAAATTAATAATATATACAAACAATATGTAGAGCTTACTAAACAACAGTGCGCTGTTGATTCAGATTTTCGATTTCGAAGTCCATTCTTGAGATAAAATTTAAAAATATAAATTGTATGCAGTTTTGACGTAGAGGTATCCTTTCCTGTTAACACTGCTTTGCTTTCTAGACTTTCAAACCGTCGATTCTTCTTTGATTTAAAATTTCAACGCATTACATTATCAATCACGATTGTGGTAAATTTCCAACTTAATCTTTCGTTACTTTGAGATTTCGTCAATTTACTGATTAATAAAATTTCAGCTTGCCTCATTCGAATGTCTGTAAATTTACAAATTTTTATACTGAAAAGAGAGAGAGAGAGAGAGAGAGAGAGAGAGAGAGAGAGAGAGAGAGAGAGAGAGAGAGAGAGAGAGAGAGAGAGAGAGAGAGAGAGAGAGAGAGAGAGAGAGAGAGAGAGAGAGAGACCGATCGTCAAATGTACCGATTTACAACAGTTTCGATGAAAACTCAATATATCAGTCGACGCAATAACTCTCCTCGATCCCCCCTCCTTGCAGCTATGCGGCCATGAGAACAATTACCGATTATGCTGTGTTCGCTTCTAACAGGCGCCTTTGATATTGTTAACTTGACGCGTTACGCCGAGGTATGGACCATTAATTACATCGTAACACTGCGTACTGCTGCCGTTATTAATTAATGCGCCGAATTTATGACTGCCATGGTATTAGTGTAGGCTTAATTTGAAGGGTCCTTTTACGTAGTCCAAGCACATCCTTCGAGGAACCGTTGGAATCGAGAAGATTTTGAAATATGCTCGACTCTAAGTGGATGACAGTTCACAACTTGAATTAAGATGTGTTGTGGATACCAGGCTGAATTTGAAGGCTCTCAATATGAATACGTTACGGTATCCACAAAGTTCGCAAAATGACTTTAATGGAAACGAACCCAACAATTCATAACATGTAAACACACCAAAACATAACTTACATTCATTTTATTCAAGGTTGTGTAAGAAAAACATCATAAAGAACTTAATTTACTTGTTATTTGAAATATTCATATACGTATTTGCCAGTAAAAAAAATTGGCGACAAACTGTATAAAAAAATATCTTTTTAGTTAAAGTTTAAACGATAAAAGTTAGTTTTTCAAGTTTCATCATGACCTAGTACAAGTATTTTTATTTGGGTGTATAAAAAGCAAATATATCAAACAACATACTATCAAACGCGCATTTATGATTAGAAACTATCTCCTAAATCAAGATTTTATTACCTGTTTTTCTGCACTGTTTGGGGTAGTCGAGTCGACGGGGTTGGGTTGTTGATCACAACTTGAAGGTCACGCTTAGAGGGTAGGAAGCTCTCACCGGTCCGCCATCTTGTCTGGCCAGAGCTATCCATTACGTCCCACTCTTCCCAGCACTCCTCGCGCTTCCGGTCTCTCTCTCTCTCTCTCTCTCTCTCTCTCTGTCTCTCTCTCTCTCTCTCTCGGGCCTAGGTCAGGGTGTTTGTCTCGAAAACAAGACCATGTTTCACGTTGAGAAAGATTAGGACTTCACTTAGAGCGGAGATCAGAAAGGAGGCGTAACATAGTCTGCAGGTCTCGCTTGCGGCCGTAGATCATGCCCGGAAATATCGCTTCAATTTAACTTTAATGGGGAAACTAGTTTTATGTTCAAGTTGACGTCTTTTGATAGGGTTTAAAATTGATTGTCTGGTTAGTTGATAAGTCTTTTTACAGGATAGATTTTTATTATGACATATTTTGAATGGTACGATTTAAGGCTGCTATATTTTTACGAAGCATGGTGTATCAGGAACGGCAATTTTGAATTTAATTTCACATTTTTGTACAATGAATGTTTTAATATATTGTTTTTTGTTTTGTTTATAAGAACTACATCTATTGCATTGTATTTTCGTTATAACTTACGTTATCAATGTAAATCCACGTTCTTTTCTTTCAAGAAGAATGTACCATTAAACATTATTATTAAAGTGTAAGACCAATAAGTCAAAACCAACATAATATTTTCATTATTGCACATGCCATCTGTAAAAACACGTAATGTAAAGAACAATCTTGCCAAAGCTTTTAGAGAAATACACTTCACCACTCTAACCTCTTTGACTGGAAGACGCCGATGTTCCTTATATACACATAACACCTCCAGTGATGTAGTTATCAAAGTGCAATAACATGAGATAGAAAGAGATGGAAACTACAGACATTGAAAAGGGAACATGTATGATAGACCCGCATATTCAATACAAGCCAATGTTATTGTATTTCTTATTGGAAACCTTTTTGCGGAGCACTTAAAGGTTTTATTACATACACTACCAGCCAGACCACATATCGATAGAGTTATCCCATCCCATGTCTAAACTGAAAGAGTTTCCTCAATACAACAATCATACTGGAAGATTTTTTCCATCCAACATATCTCGCAACCCGGCAAACGAGACCAACACATGTGCTCGAGTCCTTTCTCATTAAGTTTGCTTTTCAACATTTCGCTTTCACGCTAATTAACTAATCCAAGTTTTATCTAACGGAGCTTGATTAAATTATTCTAATTTCTACACGTCCGCCCAGTTTGCATACATACCCACACGTAGCACGTATGAGTAAGTGCTGCTCCTGGTGGCGGTCTGTGGGAGTTTCAGTACCCGAGGAGAGCATGAATAATTAACTACGCAAGTCTCGTTCCTCGCTTTTCTGATGGAAGTCCGCGATAATATAACGAACAAGTCAGATTAGCGCTTCTTTCACAAGTATACTAGATGCACCGTTTGAAAACATGCATTACTTATGAGGACAATTACTCGTCGAGGTGGGATATGAAGCCCGGCAAAAGTCGGTACGTGGTCAAACAAGCGCCTCAAAGACAGAGAATGAAGTGGGCGGTTTCCTCGGGTCTTTTTTGAGAGAGACTTTGAATTTGTATCGTTTTTTTGTCCACAGTTGATTGCGTAAAGATCGGTTGAAGCAAAGTCATTTTGGTTTATGGTCTTAGTATCTAGTGTGAAGTTATATTGATAAAGATTCAGGCTGTGTATTTTTTTTTAGCTTGCTGGTTCCTATTCCGTATTGTTCAAATCAATATAACCTTGTAGAAGTAGTATCACTTTATTTGCAAATGACGTATAGACTTGCATGAACAGCCGTTTTCAGTAAGGTTTAATGGTAAATATGTGTGTTGTATAAGGTAGGCACTCAACGGCTGCTGTTGTCTGTCCACTGCTTCGTACCGCTCAACATAATTTAGTCGGGTAGTAGCAGAACGCAAGTACCTGGACGATGACAGCGTACGACAGTACGGACCAGTGATTCGTGCATGTGTTTACATTCTGCTATTACCCGACTAGATTATGTTGACTGTACGAAGCGTTAAACAGACAGCCGCTCTCTCTAAGCTACAATACACAACTGAACGGGTTGACTATTTGTTACGATCGGGGTATAAAATGTGTGGTCCATGCGACAATGGCGACACAATGAAAGCCTTTAGATCTGCAATGACTTATTTTTAGTAGACGTTACCCAAGTCGACAAAGCAACTCTGTATTGTCTTGTTGCTCTAAAATATCACGTTTTACGGAAACACGGAACGATGTTCGAAATAGTTTATTTGGTTTCATAATAATTCAATAACAAGATCTATTGTATATCTATTGTATTGTAGTAAGTAATTAGGACACGTGCAGTTTCCTAGATCTACAAACACAAAACTTCAAAAGGAATTACCACAAGTAATAAACAGGTTAATCAAGATGCAGGCATCTCTTCTTTGTGTTCAATGTTGTTGCTTGGTTGTTTGTCGACAGTGTATAGGGAATTGTTGCGGTTTCTGTGCACTGGAAACTCAATATAGCTAATGTGCATGACCTCTCGAGCGTAACTTTCAATTGAATCCGTCCTTTGTTCCGCTGAAAGTAGTTTCGCTTGTAGATATTTGGGTCGTGATGTCAAAGAATAATGGGTATGAACATTGTGTTTCAAATAGCGATGCCGGCCGTAGTTGATTACGCGTTGGTTTAGTAAATTTCATTCAATGCTATTAGTGTTTGTGTTTTAATTACACAATTAATATTTAAAAATAATTTACAACAATTACAACAATTAATAAATTAATTAACATATTAAAAAAGGAAGGTTGTAAAAAGCGTAAGCTGAAATACGTTAAGCCCCATTAATCAATCAATCAATCTTAAACCTAAAAAATAAAGATCATATCATCATCAATGTATGATTGTTTGAGTTGTTCAGTTTTTCAACTTGGTCTGTAAACACTAGTCATCTATTCGGATGCTAAAAATCGCACCCCAAAGACTTCCTAAAGAAGTCGCGAAACGAAAAACTACGACGTTGTCGTGCAAAGTTCTTTGCCTAGTATTCCACCAGGAATAATTCCGCCAGAATTGCGTCTCTCCTCCACTCCAAGCAGAGACCCAGCGTTGACGCGCGCGTGTAGGAAGATAACGCGTATCTCCTCAAGGTGCTCCCTCTTCCCGCCAGGCGCGCTACATGCGCTCGTCTAATACATTTCCAAACCATTTACCACTCGGCCCATTTGCTCACATGCAGCGCCGCGTAGCGGCGTAATCCACGCGTAATCTCAGTTGCTATAGTTACAGACAGACAACCAACGCGCGCTACGATTTAAGGCGTCTTCGTTCGTTGCACAGTCGTTAAAGAAGACGACTACACTAACCGACTGATTGTCGTAGATCTTCGTTAATGTGTTTTGATGTAGGCTATAAAATGGCGCACGCACATAAAACTGAAATGGTTCTTTAGTTCTCGTTTAGCTGTTCTTGGTTGCGGTTGAATCTTATGTTTTATGAGCGTTTCGCTCGAGCATTGATCTACCTGCAACGTATTCGTATTTTTCATCATTGTTTGTGCACGCAAGTTTTACAGTCCACCCACCCACCCAAATATCGTCAAATAAATGTGCTCATCTTTAAAATATCTTTGGTAAGTGAGTGCTTTGAACTCTCACAATATAAGAAGGTGGTTTCCAATAACATGATTACATACATTAGAACCAAAATCAAAACGTAATAGAAGCGATTTATTCTGAAAATAACATGGAATAGTAACGTGATTATAATATGAAAAATATTAGTTCAAACTATCCATATTTACCGTGATACGTAGATAGCTCACGGCTAGCTAGATGCACAACAGTTTTTCTCTTTTCAGACATCCACAGTGGACTATGTTCGGAATCTCAACTACACTCTACCGTTAAAAAAAAAATTTTGAAACATTATTTTACATCCAATGGGGATTAAAATTCTCGTATGCATGCCTTCTTTTTGTAGACTTTAATATGAATAACATACGCCAAAAGGGGAGTTTAACACACAGGAACACCCACATGTTAAAACAACCTAGTAGACAACAATGAACATATGACGTCGGGGGTGTTTGGAGGAAGGAGGCAAGCAGGAGAGTGGGGAGGAACAGGGAAAGGGGAGGTCTCGGACTGCCTTCCGTCTGACTTCTCCTCGACCTGGGGGGCTATTCTTGAAAGTTGTCACGGTGACAATACTCACTTTGAGTGTTTTCCACGCGGTCCGCCACAGCAATCAGCCAATAGCAAGAGTGATAATCACGTAGATATCACTGAGTATTGTCACCTCGAGACAACTTTCAGGAATAGCCCCCCTGTCCGGCAAGGGTGGCTGCACCAGAAGCATATGCTTCCGCCAGCACAGCTCTCGTGATCAACGAAGCTCACAACCTGCCCACCACGATGGAGACGTAAAGCAGCATTAAAGGTTTCTCACACCAAGAAGTAAGATAGTGTCAGGGGAGTCAGGACCGCCCAGAATTAATTTACAACTTAACAAGTGCGAATCACTAACGTTTTCCCGATTATCTAAAACAATTTGGTTGCGTTAAGTTTTTTGACGGAAACCTGCTTGCACGTTTTCTTGTGCGTTATCGTCAAAAAACTTACCGCAACCAAATTGTACTAGATAATCGGGAAAAAAATCAGCGAACGCACTTGTTAAGTTGGAAACTAAATGTGGGCGGTCCTGATACTATTTACTTCTTGCTGTGAGAAACCTATACCACCACTTGCGGGAAGCCTTGAGGGATATCGCAGCTTGAGCGGGTGGCGGGTACGACAGACAAACCAGCCCTGATTATCGGGTACCCGCTAAGTCCCTCGCTTATAACTATCACCGAGCGTCTCACTCAACCCCGAGATTAAAGGGTTGAATAGAATTCTGATCCTTGAGCGACTTAAGACGTGTTTTGTGCCCGAGACGAGATACAAACCCGAGGCCCTCGATAGACTGAACCAAGCAGGGGCTTAGTCGTGGAGATTAACACTGGGTTTAGTCGCTCACATATTATATACATCATAAGTAGTAAAACCCGTCTCGACCCGGGGTAGAATAGACCCAGAATGACTCTGCTAGTCATAAGAGGCGACGAAAGTAGACCCTGTCCCTTTTCCCCCCACTGTCCTATTGAATATTTCTTCTCCCACTTGGCCCTGCCCTCCCTTGCTGGACTCCCATATGACGACCCACGCGACGTACAATGGATCTGATTCGGATGTGGCTTTATTCTTCATCATCATCTTTCTCGTCTTCATTATCACCCGCTCATCGTCTCGATTAGTCATTGTTGCAAAAATATGAGACGCTAAGCCCCATTAATCAATCAATCATAAGTAGTAAAGACTAAAGATGCATTCTTTGTGTTGATGAAGAGATGTCTGTTCTATTCATGACCGACCTTGGAAAAGTAGTAAAGTTGTAATTTTTATGTTGATGAAAAAGGTTTACGTATTACCCTTGATTTATATGTATATATCGGCCAGTGTGCTTAGGTTTCATGAAGTAGGATTCAGATGCAGAAAACATCTTGCAAGAGTGATACTGATCATTGTCATCATCAAAGCTTGCATGTATTGTATAACTGCTGTACTGACTGTTTCCTGTAATATTATTTGAAAGTTTCTATAAGTTACTCTCAATATCCTTTTAATTTTTTTTTTAATTGAATAAGCAATACTAATTATGACTTGTTGATATTATTTGAAATTCTTTCCTTTTCTATATTTATTAACAGTTAATACTACTGATTTGTTTATTAACTTACGTAAACTGACGAACTGATGTAAAGCCTAACATTAAAATTAATAATTATTACTAATACTTGTGTAATTTCAATCATACATTCTAAACCATTGAATTAAATTATTACATATATTTTATTAAATACATATATTTTAACAATAATATTTTATTTTAGTTTATATATTCAGTGTTAAGCTGGTACAAAATCAAATTCCCTGTAGAGAAATCAGATTTTCAATATCGTTAAACGTTCTCAAGAATTTAGATATAAATAAAACACCATTAATTGACGTGGTTCCCTATTGCGAGCTACCCGTTGTCGTTACCTGCTCTGCTGTCTGAGCAATCATAACACGAGGACGTATTTCCTCGTCAAGCCATCGCCAAACAACGCTTCATGTTCAGTATAATGGCGCACTAAATCGTAGTTTTCTTGGAAACAGGCATGCATTAAAAATAATGATCCCGTTGTTTCGTTGTGAATACGATGGGTGATAACACCTTCCAGAAGTACGGTAGAGCAGTTTCACTGCGCATGCTTGCACAGGTGTTATGACTACAAGGATGGTGGTAGAACCGTCCAGACACCTCGTTAGCTCTAAACAACTAGGACGATTTAACGATGAAATCTTTTCTTTCTCAATGTTTTTTTTTGTGTAAATGATCTAGGACCCAAAGGTTGGAATTCATAGTCGTGTCCTAACTCTAGAGGCGCCCGTTGTTGCAAGGTAACACTTTCATGCATGTTATTTCCCACATTGAAAAGAAAATCCATAGCAACAACGGGTGCCCCTAGGCCTAGGGGTAGGGGACGACTATGATTGCGGACTTTATACTGAGTTAAACACGGTTTTCAATTACAGTTAAAAAACTGATTCATTTAAAATTGTATGGCTCTCACAAAGAAATGGTGAACATATTTTGATGTATCTTTAAAAATTAAATGAAATAAAGTGTTTTACATAATAATTATCGATTACTTACGTTATTAAAGAGTCTATGAAAGTTCAATTGTTCATTAATGCACACAACATAGGCCTATTATTAACCTTAATCTTATATTTTTAATTATTGTCAATTGTTGTGATTGAAGATTTAGAGAACCGGGAAACTAAGGGCGATCTAAGGGTCCTAGATCATTTTAAAAAGGTCTATCAGAATTAAACAATCACGTTTTGCCGCTAAGCCACCTCTATCGGTGTAAAAGATGGTGAATATCGCTCGGTAATGGGAAATGGAATTAATTTCACAAAGCTCGTTAATAAATACACTGAAGTACAATAGCGTCGACAAACTAGTACAAAACACATCGTGTGTGGGCGTCGTTTGGGACGAAAGACGAAGACGACGGACTGAGAGTCGTAAAGAGAAGACTATTTGAACGAATAAAACAAAGGAATGTCCACTGACTCACTCGACGGCGCCAAAGTGAAGAAGCTTCATGGTCGGATGTGATGTGGGCGGTAGTTGTAACGACGTTTGTGTCGGTGGAGTCGACCGTGAGATCGAGTTTGTCTGTGAACCGGGATACCAATGAAATTAACTTCCTCGAGCGATCGATCATCTGAACTAACCAGCCAGAAGGATATTTACTTGCTACAATAACTGCGCGTAGGAGACCTGCCCACAGACAATTCGTACCATTCTTCATGTGACTATAGTACCCAGGGCCCGGATTCACAAGAGGTTAAATCTTATTTTGGTCTTATCTCTAAGACCGGCCTAACTTTGAACATCTTGTAAAACACCCAGATCACATGAAGAAGTTACTAATTCCTGGTAGGAACATGGACACAATGACCATTCCAATAATTTGTTTTAAAA
Organism: Isoperla grammatica; assembly: GCA_945910005.1. Classification (NCBI taxonomy): domain Eukaryota; kingdom Metazoa; phylum Arthropoda; class Insecta; order Plecoptera; family Perlodidae; genus Isoperla; species Isoperla grammatica. The sequence goes on from OX246741.1 coordinate 6,274,884, forward strand.
TATTTTCTAAAATATTTTCCTGGATTCACAAGAGTTTCAAAATTAGGTCGGATTTAGAGATAAGACCAAAAAAAGACTAAGGACCTCTTAGGAATCCGGGCCCAGGTGTACTCATCAAGCTCCTACACAGGATTTATTTATTTTATTGTAATTAAGACCAGTGTACGGCACAATAGCCTCTTTAACCTGATGAGTGATGACTGATGAGTGATGAATGATAATGAGAAAGGGAGGAGGGGAAGCCTGGTAACGGCACGTAGCCTACTCCCTTTCGAAAAGTATCATGGGGACCATCGGCTTTACGTCCCATCCGAAAGGACGGTGTAACTTTGACGAGTCATGTAGGTTCCTCCTAATAGCAAAGTTATATGTAGCAAATAAGCTATTTTCAAGATTTCAAGAGTTTTGATTGGTCGTTGCCATGGAGATAACAAGCTAAGTAGTAATTGGCACATTGTAAGACTGGACTTTAGTACACCACTTTTAACTAAACACCTTTATTTTGCGCGGTTTAAATAGTTTAAACTCGCCTTTCTCCGTAATACCGTATTGTCAACTGTGAGGAAGGGCGCATAGGGGGGGGGGGGAGAGGGGGGATGACAGAGTACATCCTTAAGGGAGGCTATACCACGGAGTAATAACCACAACACCATGTGAAGGCTTGAGAATGAATGGATCACGTAGAGTGCGTAGGTTACCTGTATAGACACGATGATGGAAACAGAAAAAAATTCTGTTGACTGTAGACGCATCTGCAGCTAGCTCCATTGAGTACCTCACAATTGTAGTATAACTACTTTACCGACTTGTCTCGATCAATCACCTGACAGTCTATTATAGTCAGTGTGTCTCTAGTATTTCAAGTGATGAAGAAGAACACATTTATTATTCCCATCGAAAGTATTTTCTTCTAAGAAACCACTACCACCACTACGGAGAGGTCTGAGAGAAGGTTTCCAACTGAATTGATGTTAAGCTCAAGAATTCACAGAAATGTTTTCATTATGCATTGTATCTTTTTGAAGCACAAAAAGAACAACAAAAACTCTTGAAAACTCGCGAAATGTTTTCATTATATATTGTATCATTTTCAGGCACAAAAAGAACAACAGAAACTCTTGAAAACTCACTAAGAATGTGAAGTATTTCAAAACTTTCTCCTAAACTGATGTTTGCCAAGCGATTAGAACGATACTGGGTTGTAGAGAATCAAAAGAAAGTTATCAGCTTTACTGTAATCATAAAACAAACTTTGGGATGTATTCTTAAAACAAATTTTTAAGATTATTTGAACCACAACAAACAATCTAATCATTTAATCTGAATCTACAATCGTGTTCTACAGTGTACCCTACGACAATATTACAAACAAAAATAATTGCATTTTACATATGTGTTCGATATTTTATTGTGTGCGTAATAACACAAGCCTCGATTAAGAAAAAAGTGATGCCATACAAAATTGAGAGTGCATATTATTATGTGCAGACAATTTACGTCATAACTCGATGCTATGGATATCGATGCCAGGATTTATCGAATAACCTTTGTGTGTACTTATATGTTCGAGAGTTTTGGACGTTGCAGCACTACAATCATATTATTATTATTATTGTTTTATGGTTTTACGACGTACTCGACAGTCTTATGACGTCGGCCGAATCAGATACGTCTTATGTATCACATTGAAACATAATGAATACCTCTGTCATATAACAAAGAAATGTAAAACATCTATTTATAGGTGAACGGTAGGAATTGGTGGAAATATGTCTGATACGTAAATCTAGGTTGAACCAAAGATTACTGAGTGTCTTTGGTTGAACACAAATATGTCAAAGAAGCTGACGAGAAAGATATCACTACTCAACGCTAAGATCTTGTAACCACATAATCTTGATGAACGGGTAAACTAGTAACGTTGTCACGTCTTCCAACTATGTTTTGTTGATGTTGAAAGAAACGGCGACGAAAAGGTGACCTAGAAAGTTGACATAGGACTGACGACCACACTCTAAGCAGGACACTTGAAGCAGATGCACATTATGGACTTACACTTGAATCCTCCGCGGATATAAATGGATGTCAAGTGGGAGGAACTTGAGACGTGTGAACGACTTGAAGAATGGTTCGTTATTTCTTGTCACCCTCTTTTCTACAATCTTCACTGTAGAACGGCAATCTTCGCTTCTTTATCTTTTGCCGAAAAAGAAAAATAATATTTCTACTCAAATCGAATAATCAAACCACATTTGCGGCACCTGCAAATGGAACACTCTCCGACATTATAAATCAAGGGTAGAAGAAGTATCTTCTTTATCAACACATATTTGGGTTAATTTGAATGCACCACGTGACTCCGCGATTCAAGGTTACACTATGGCCAACGACTTGTGTATTGCAAAGTATAAGTATGATCTGAGAAAGTTCTTAACTTGAATTTAAATCCCCCATAAGTTGAGCGCGTTAAGCGAAGCCAATCATATATGTCAAGCACATTTTAATATATATCGTACTAGAAGGAGGACCAAGTAGTATAGTTCAAAAAAATTAAATTTTCAAAAAATTCAAAAAATTTCAAAAAATATCAAAAAATTAAATTTTCAATTAAATTTAACCAAACAAAGAGTAGAGATATAGGATCCCGTCATTTGCTAGATTCACATAACGAGCAACTCACGAACTAGCCCGAAAAGGTGATGATAAATAAGGTATCGTTACAACCCTTAATTCGTAGAGTGGACAAAGAGAATCATTTAATCCTGGCTGCTGGATTTAGTTCCGTAATTCTCACTAGTATGCTTCAACAAGTACTCTTTGACTACGATTGGCAGGTATTGATCAAATCGTAGATGCGAGAACGTATCAACTCAACCGTGTTATGTGCAACACTTCATCAGGGTGTTCTACTAAACAGGTATAACACCAACCCTGTGTACTCCAGCCTTGTGTATCCCCCGAGGATCGCCGGCAACCCGACAGATGAACACATAAAACATGATCTATTCAACTGTACCGCGGGTAACGTGTAGACATTGCAACACACACAAACACAACCCGTTCACTCCGGTTGCCGTTACTCTCGCGGACAAATTAAAAGAACGAAAATCTATCAGTCGGATCGTTGACATCAGAATCCTGGCGGCGTTTTGCAGAACTACGCTTCGTATAAAGTGTATTTATGAGTTTGGCATTTCCGGATTGCGGCTGAAATGGGTTTAAAGGTGCGGTTGAATGCGCTGTTGGGTGCGGGTTGATGGAAATCGGAATTTACAATAATTTTCAAACATTTTCGATATTTATTATTCCCTCTTTCTGAAAATAAATATATGTGTTTGTAATATTATTGAGTGAGCTTGGGTACGCCAGGTACGAGATAACAATGTGAACACACCCTTTAACATGGCCGGAGTGAAGTTGGGATTAGGTTGAAATAGAATTCAACTAAATTCCCAACTTGCCTTAACATTTCATAGGATTTAAATTTCGACTACAGTCGTCTCGGGTTATAGTTAATATCGGGTAGTTGAAATAGATAGAATTCAACTAAATTCCCAACTTGCGTTTACATTTCATAGGTTTCAAATTTCGACTACAGTCGTCTCGGGTTATAGTTAATATCGGGTACTTACTACTTACAGAACCCGGAATTTATCATTCCAATACCGGTCATGTTCAATTATGTTTACATGACACAAATAATCTAGGATTGAGTCCTACTTTCGACTTAATACCTAATTTTGTGGGAGTGAATTGACGAATCCGGTCCTAGTCGGTAAGAGTTGTCTATATGAGGAGTGAACTGGGATCGAACTCAAAATCCAACATAATTCCGTTTTTAATCAACCTGGTCTACTATGAACTATATTTTCAATCATGTTCATAAACTATTGAATTCGCTGGGGGAAAAATAAATACCACAGTCTGAAATTAGCATTGGATGCATTGGATAGGAATAAAGTAATTTGTAGCAATTTACTATTTGGCCATTTCACCAAAGGGACTTTAACATATAAAAAGCTATATACGCTCCATCAGAGTGCATTAGAATAGTCACAGTGCGACAGCCACTAGATTGAACTAGCCTTCCATTGAATGGTTCATCATAGATCATTTCAAAAGGTGTGTTGCATGAGAGCAGCGCTTCTAGCGGCGTATTGAACAACTGTGTGACATTATGTGCTGTCATGCCGGCTGCATTGGACGCTAAATAATGCAGTACCGTGCGTCGTGTCTGCTTCAGACAGCTGCATTTACGGCGTCCGTTGGGCATGCAAGCCTTCAATTCTCATTTTAATCCACCTTCTAATTGTTTTGTTTTGATTAATAATTATGTTTACATAGTTGTAAAAGTTAATTTATAATGGGTGTCAAAGTAAAATACAATTTAAAGTTTTTGATTCGTTTCTCAAAAAGCCAATACATAATCTGTAAATGTAACGGTGGATGGAGATGCTGCTGCTTTAAAATGTAGATCAATCTTTTATTCTATTGAATTCTTTAATTCAAGTATAAGTTGATTGATAATGGGTGTACAAGTAAAATATAATTTGAAGCTTCTGGTTCGTCAACAAAAGGCCACTTTATAATCTGTAAATATAACGGCGAATGGACTTTTTATTTCTGCTTTAGAATGTACAGAACAACCTTTTATTCTAATGAGTTCTTTAATTTAAGTATTAGTTTAATATGATGATGCAGAATAAGTTTTGTATTGTGCTCAATGCCTATTAACTTGAGCCAATAATACGATTCTAAAATTGTTTAACCTTCCTTTCAAATTCATTTTGTCGTCATACTCTCGATCACTTTTTCTCTTCCGGTCACATTGTGCGTAGAGTGTTTGGGAGGGGGGAGAGGAGGGGAGGGGAGGTAGGGGGGGTGGGGGTGATGACGCAGTGATCAGTCTTCCTGACGTCCCGACGTCGACATGGGCGTCTTAATTATACTTTGGAGCTGAAATTAAAACAGATAAGTTTGTTTTCGATGATACCGCTTCTCCGTCTTGTCTTGTCTTGCTGTTTTCTGAGTGGGGACTACGCTCGTAAATACCGATATAGAGACAGGAGACGATAACAGTCGGAGCTGCGTGGGACATAGAGCACGAGGACACGCACGAGCACACGCACACGCACACGCACACGCACGCGTAATTATGATATACTTTTACTTACTCTAAATAGTCATTCATGTGGAAAGGAAAAGGACATCTCGATTCATTGAAAATTGATCGATATTTTTTCGACGTACAATTTGTAATTTTGTATTCGGTTTCCGCAGTAGTTTTTGCTGCCCGAAACAGCGGTTATAATGGGGCCCCGAGGACCAAACCTTCGTCACGCACCATAAAGTTTAACGATTATGCGTGTATCGAAAATAAACATCAAACGCATCCGAAGAAATTCGTCGATCTGGCAACATCTTGAAAACAGAAGTTTATTATTACCTCATAAACCTTTTTATATAGACATATTAGAGTCGTTCTGTTGTTCTCATCCCGCAGGATATATCTCAGTTGATGCGAGCGGGAATGAGAACGGTTGACTGATGACAGGACATCTATAAAAGAGAGAAAGGAAATCGATATTGTTGACTGTTGTGTGGGATGATGAAGATAGTTAATGGTGATTGATAAACTTAAAATACCACTCGATCGGTCATGCGAACGTATAGTGGACATTGTGTTTAAAATTATACAAGAGAACATGAAAATGTCACTACAAAATAAATCTACAACGTTAAATGTATATATGCAATTGTTTCATTGATGGGTTAAATTAATCTCTAAAAGGTAAATTCTGTACCACAACCGGAAATGAAACCCAGAGTCTTTTACATTAGAATCAGACGTAAACAATCCTGGGAATCAACGGGCCTTGATTCCATTGAGTAATCAAATTTGCAAGAACAATATATATAGCGGTATTGCTTTAATCATAACCAAAGCTAACAATCATCTGCACATTATCTAAAGCTAGAGAAAACATTTAATTTTCTTCAGTTACTTGCAAGAACATTATGTGCATCCACTTAGATGTTGATGTTGATTAGATGTGGAACATATTGCCATAATGTTTTTTTATATTCCTCCCTACACCTAGCAATCAAAACGCTACCATTGTATTCTTTATACTGTTGTGTGTATAAAAGAAACACCACGGATGTTAAATCCCCAACATTGATCCTCAATCCCCCCCCTTCCCCCCCCCTCTCAATAAAAGAAAAGCTCGAGACTCTCCGAATACGTCTACATGATAGTCCAACCACAACAACAACCAAATGCTCTATTTTTCCTCCGCAATATTATCAAACTCGAATACATTTGATGTCTCCCTTTTTCCTGACCTATATTTTTTCTCGTTTTAAGTTATTGCGCCGCCTGTTTGCCTGAAGCCGCTGGGCACACGGCCAACGAAACGGCCTCCCAGCCTGAGCCACTATAAAGTTGGTTGTATGCGACATATTGGGTCGCCATTACCGACAAACAACCGTGATAGCAGGAAAAGTATCGACAATAGATCGAGATATTACAATCGATTCTGGTCGGACGCTTTTTATTATCGTTAGATGGGCGGAAACTTGGTCGAAACTTGATCTTTTTATTTAGAAACTCACCCCCAAGGCTGTACTCAGTGTGAAAACTCACCCCCAAGACTATACTCAGTGTGGTAACTCACCAAAGGCTGTACTCACTGTGTCACCTCACACCCAAGGCTATACTCAATGTGGAAACTCACCCCCAAGGCTATACTTAGTGTGGAAACTCACCCCAAAGGCTATACTCAGTGTGAAAACTCACCTCCAAGGCTAAACTCAGTGTGGAAACTTGCTTGTAGAATCTTAAAAGTGACGTCACAGTTTTTGACGGTAAAAACTTGTTGCGCAAAAAACATGTTCTAAGATTAGACAATTTGATCTAACTTCATTTCATGGACCTCCGTAAAAATACCGATTACGAGTTTTGTTTCACTTCGTCAATGGTTGTTATTCCTGATCTATTTACCCTGTTGTATGAAGACTTCAGTATCTTAGATATTCACACTAAAGAAATTCAACTGGCGGGTTGTTTTCAATCTTGTACGTACGCTGCGAGATGTGCATAAAGAACATATTATTCCAAGAAACGATAAGAAGTTTTATAACTGTTTTTTAACTCTGGGGTAAAAAACGTCAGGGAATCTTGGTTGCCAAAAAATAGATGAATTATTTTATGAAAAGGAAAATATTATAAACAACTCTTGCGAAAACTTTTTTGGGAGAACTTTTTTTAGTATCGTTACTCAAATATATTTAGTCAACTTAACTTCCTTGCGAATTTTTTTTAAAGTGACGCCATTTTGTTGTCAGTTGCGTGTGCGTGTGCGTGTGCGTGTGCGTGTGCGTGTGCGTGTGCGTGTGCGTGTGCGTGTGCGTGTGCGTGTGCGTGTGCGTGTGCGTGTGCGTGTGCGTGTGCGTGTGCGTGTGCGTGTACTTTATTATTCTAACCCGGCACCACCACCAAAATCGTAACCCATCCAACAAAACACAAAAGATAACTAACTGATCCAGTGAGTCAACTTATATTAAGTGCTGTAATACAAGTCATGTCCACCAAATGCCGGAATGTATTTTCATTCTGTGCAAATCCATTGGAAATGAAACAAAACTCAAACTATCAAATGTTTGCAGTTTCTTTCCGGTCACGTTTTATGTAAGTAAAACTGTCGTAAATGTTTCATGTCCATTTTGATAGCTTTATGTACAAGTATAGTCGTTTCACTATTTCACTCGATTCCAATGTGAAGCAACAAACAGGAGGAACTATCACAAACTACAATTTATATATAATAAATTAATAGATACGTAAAGCAACATGAAACATCATTCTCATTATCCATAAAAAACGAATTAATATCTTCTTGATTAGAATCTTTCCCAAAATATGAGTCGTTGCACTAATTCCAATCAAAATTATTTATACTATTAGAGGGATCTTCATGTGTAAACTACTTATTAAAATAACATTACAATCTACAACTAAGGTTGAGCCAAAAGGGTATGAAAAAAACTAACAAAACATTTTCTGATATTTACACACATTGATGTGTCCTATAACGTACACTTTAGGGTGCCTTTGCTTTTATTTGTTTATGACTGTGGACCGTAGAGTAATAATCAACATTATTTTCGAAGGTATTTCCATCGTGCGTATCTCCGTTGTAGATAGAACCAAGGTCTACTTGATCTTCGCCTAGCGGAGGCTCGTCGAATTCCGGTAGTTCGACGATCCTCCGCTAGGCGGAGATCAAGTTAACCTTGGATAGAACTGCATCAAGACACCCAAAGCCTCCTTGACACGTCTTGTCTTCTTATCAAGTTGCAGTGACTGACTGAGGGGGTGTTTCGTTAACGCGCCACCAGGGGCGGTAGTCTCTGCAAGAACTAGGTCACGGTTATGTTATCTCTAGAGCTACGCTGCACTGATTGCATTAGCTATTTTTACACGTCGCCAAACTAAAATACTAGCTTGGGAGCCATGCAAGACTCGTTGCTTATCTGATAAACCATTTTAACCCGTGCACAGTAAATGATGAAGCTTCAAGCAGGATGAAATTGGATGTATTCACCATTTCTTTAAAATGATATTTTTTGTGGATTCTTGTTGTGTGAAGGTATGAAAACGTTACTGACATACTATTCGAAAAATAAACAATGTTTAAAGATGAGAGTCTGTCCAAAGGGCCCAAAAGGAAAGGAAAGAGTCCAAGTCCAAAGGAAATATTTCGTTTTCTGGAAAGGTTTGAAGATGGTTGAAGAATTTTGATATTATATCTTGTTTGTGCTTAGGAATGTCTTTGGATGTGTCCATTGAAAACTGTTTACCAAACGATTTTTTGATGGGGATTTTTTAGGTGGAAGACATTCTTTTATTATATCAACCATCTCAATTTATACTCTGTTGTAAGAAAAAGTCATGGCGGTCTTTTTTATGATCAAAATTGTTAACATCCTTCGACGTGTACGAGATTATTTATTTTTTTAACCAATTTAATATGACTGTCGGAAGTGATATGTAGAAATGGAGAAAATACCTTACAAAATCCTCGAAAGGATCGCACATCCTAATGCTAATGACTGTTTCCTTGTAAACAGTTAAAATAAGTCACACAAACTGTGTCAATCATCTCAATACGCTGGAGATCTACCAATCACAGTCTGATAAAATAATGATAACATTTTATAAAGAGTGAAATATTTATTTTATTTAACTTTCCACAACCAAACAACTCGTTTTTAAAAATCATATCTTCATCGTTTTTAAAACTACACTTCAATGATATTAATTCCTTTTAAATCTAAATTTCATTTTAATATCCCACCAAAACAGCGTCCAATGTTTACTTTATTACATTTTCCTTTTATCAGGCCATTTACTCGTCAGTGTCGCCGCTCTTCGTCCCTCACCATCCACCCCTAATGGGTTTATTCACCCCACATGTTCCACCCACCCCGGCAACACTCTTTTTTGACATATTTCTTGTATGTATATCTTCTTGTGCAGCCGCTGGGCACGTGGCAACTTAACTTCTTGTGTTCTTAAAGGCGATGCTCTAATCCGATCTCACGCGAACAGTTTCAAGTTATGTTGCTGTCAATTGTTCTACCGTCTTATTGTAAACATAAGCATACAATGTTGAATTTACTGTATGAATTTGATAATTTATATTTATAGTTATGCAACACATTACTTAGATCCGAATTTAAAAAACTTATTTAATCTCCGATTTAGTAATCTCAGATTAGTCACCATGGTTACAAAAAACATTGTATTAAGCATACTTGATTGGTTTTCTACCAGGTGCCATGTTTGTTCGGTAATTTCTCCTATTTATGTCTAATCTTGGGACTAAAAGTTTGGTGAAACCAAGCCTAGCTGTAAAAATGGAATCTGAATTGTATTGTAGAAAATGTATTAAAAAATAAGTACAGGTGTACAGTGTGACTTTGTACATCTAACATCGAGAACTCTAAACAAGATATCTCAAAAACCACGTAAACCAACCCAGCATGGCCACTTTTTCTTGACATATTATAGTGTACCTGATCTATGCCTGCCAGTATAAGACAATGAGTTAGATCAACGCTTAAGCTATCCTTAGTATAAACACAGTAAAACGGGTAACGCCAATGACTGTTAACTACGTCTTGAAGTGAGAAGTCGACACCAACCTCAGCGTTCGTTTCAAATGAAACCAGTGAATAAACCCGCCAAACTTCCCGGCCGGCAAACATATAAATCCTTAGAATGATCCTATTTCTTTCATCTGCGACTGGAATTGCCGGGCGCACAAATAGCTTTACGACTCTAAGTAGCCTTCAGCCCGTCTAATACATTTGGTAAAGTTTTTAAGCCTGTAGCTTAATAACAACTAGAAGTCACCCTACTGACTCGGTCGTTCGCGTTTGTGTGTTTCTCTTTCTTGCCGGATTGTGGTTTTTTGTTCAACACTCGAAGGCGTCAAACTCTACAATGATAACTACTTTTCAGACGAACTTGCAAGTTTCTAGATTGAAGCTAAAAACTAAGTGAAACATTATTTTCTAGAAAATTCAAAATTTATATTTTAGAAGCTGATGATTTTTACTTTACATTCAAGTAAAGAACCACAACAATTGCCGTTAAAAATAGATTTTATTCTATCAAACATGGCGTCTGTTAGAAGACACCATGTATTTTGAATGAAATGTTTGTGGAAAACATGGTAACAAATCAGAGATAATTAAATCGGAGATTTTCAAAGTTTGATGAATTCGGACCTTAGTAAATTGAAGGCAAACATTTATCATATTTGATTAAAGGATTGGTGATTGGTATGGGACTTGTAAAATAACTTGATATGCTCGTATCTCTTCGACCGATGACAATATATATTTGTTTTTACCAATGAATCGTACATAAAATATGTTACAGTATTTTTTTTAAAGTTTTTGATATTTGGTTCCCATCTCCTTAAAACTAAGTAACCAACATCTTACCAAATTTTATAGCCGTAACTTTACAACCAACTTTGTAGCAGTAAAAACAAATATAAATTTTAACCGAGATAATTTAATTGAATCATGAATGTAGATAATATTCACCATTAAATCATTCCAAAATCCCATAATAATATCCATAAACACGTAAATTTAATCACCACTTACCTAACATCCTTCATTAGTTAGTAATTAATAATTAACAACCACCCGAGCCGTTCACGAGTTCACATTCTCAAACGTATTAACAGCTCGGCTAGCTGTAATGAAGCAGTGCAAAGTACGTAAACTCCAAAACTACGTGACGTACAATCTTGAACAATTAACAGCCATCCAGGTTTACATCAACGTTCTTAAACACGATGGAATGTAAAGTAAGCGAAGAGCAATTAACCTAGAATCATTAGTATGTGTGAGAGGGAAAATCGAGGAGTCGCAGAACTTGATGTCATCGTAAAGACTAATGCAGGGAGACATCAGCTTTTTATGTGTATGTGTTATTGTTGTGTTTATGGATCTAAATGCGCTTTGATAGGACTTGATGTTTGCTGGTGCGGTGGCTGTGTTATTGGACTGTGAAGGGGGTGGGCGGGGATGGCTAAGTGATAAGCAATGGGTTGTTTAGACTGCACAGGGTGGTGTTTTTATGTTGGTTGGTTTTGGTCGCACTCGTCAAGTGTAAATATGATGTTAAACCTTTCGCATGTTTTTCAAGTCTGGATGAAAACACGCGAACGTTTTTTAGTTTCATTTATTGTTTGCTCATCAAGGAAAAAATATCATTTATGAGTATATAGATTTAATATGTGACATGAAATATTACACTCTGTAGTATTATTTTTAAGAATGAGGTCACAAGTTTTAATTTTAAGTATTGTTTTAAGAATTCAATTAAAATCTGTTTAAATGTACATTTTTAGGCATTTTTTCAAGAATTTATCATTTTGAAGTAACTTATTTGCTTTTAGCCTTTTGTTGAAGGAATAAATTAACAATTGTTTTTTAATGTCTACATTTAAGACATAATTGCTTTTTAAGAGTAAATTTCTAAATTGTATTTTAATTTGTACCACGAGGCACTGTTTCAAGAACTCATTTAGAATATTTTTTTAATGTAAGCAACTTTGTTAACTAACTTTGGCACCTTGTATACTCGCAAAATATTTGTCATATGAAATTCTTCTCGAGAGCTGAAACCTCTTTAACCCTCAGGCAACAAGAATCGAGTGAACTTCTAAGAAAATGTCGTAGTTCCTCGTTTAGCTCACGTTCTGCGTGATAAAGCTACGTTCTCAAATTACAGACGTGAACCTAGCTCCGAGCCAGGCAGACAATTACAGACGTGAAGCTAGCTCCGCTCCGCTCCGCTCCAGACAAGCAGACTCGTCGCCCCCGCGTGACGATATATTTCTACTACTTTAATAATTACAACGTCTACGAGGTCGGGGTGGGTCTCACTTTATTGCTTCGCACGAGAACTCGTTGAGAACTCGTTGAGAACTCGTTGAGGGAGTTTAAGAAACGTCTCGTCTTAGGTCGGGCCCAGTGTGAATAGAGTTGGGCCCAGTGTGGAAGCGTGGCTAGAAGTGGGCCCAGCGTGGATAGAGTTGGGCCCAGCGTGGATAGAAGTGGGATCAGTGGGGATAGAGTTGGGACCAGCGTGGAAGCGTGGATAGAGGTCGATCCCAGCGTGGCTAGAAGTGGGCTCAGCGTGGATAGAGTTGGGCCCAGCGTGAAAGCGTGGATAGAGGTTGATCCCAGCGTGAATAGAAGTTGTCCCAGCGTGGATAGAGGTGGTCCCAGCGTGGAAGCGTGGATAGAGGTCGATCCCAGCATTGATAGAAGTGGGCTCAGCGTGGATAGAGTTGGGCCCAGCGTGGAAACGTGGATAGAGGTCGATCCCAGCGTTGATAGAGGTGGGCTCAGCGTGGATAGATTTGGTCCCAGCGTGGAAGCGTGGATAGAGGTCGGGCCCAGCTTGACTAGAAAACAAATTAAAAATTATTATTTCGTGCGATTTTTATACTGAGAGTATCCTTTCTTAAGTATGTTTACAGGCAAATGCTTTCAGATATTGGACGTTGTAGAAGAAGATCAATTGATTCTAGGTGTTCCAACCCATATTAGGAACTAATGAGTCAACGAATAGCCCGCCCGCATTTCATTAAATGTTGGACATTGTGTGCACAGCTTAGCGTTTTCCTAGTGGGCGCAGAAGAGTCAGCTGAAACCGCCAACATTTTCATTAGTGAGAGCCGAGTGTTAACGCAACAGAAGCAAGGCAGCCAACCTAATTGTCTTCCGAGCTAAATACGGTGCTGCCAACGAAAACATTTCGAACTAAAAACTTATTAGTGCAACGACCGACCAAAACTTTATAAAACCAACCAACTCGTTGTAATGAAACGTTGTTTGTGTCTTAGAACTATGGAGAAGAAAACTCGCCAGTCTCTGTTGAATGCATTTGCGTTTATTTTACTCACGTAGAGAATAATTTAGCTCGCACAAAGGTATTTTATTCTTGAATCTCTGAATACATAATGTGACAAAGTATATGTCGGTTGTAAATGTAATGCAATTGTTGTACATAATAAAGTTAACTGTCAACCATATAAAATAAACTCCCCCCTCCTTCCCTCCCTAGGTACCCACTTAACCTCACGCTACAGGCTTTGGAACTGAGTGTTTGACATAAAATGTTTTGTAAAATGTAAGAATTAATGTTGTTTTAGTCGTATCTTTAGAATAAAAATTCATTACCATTATTTTTTAATGATGCGGGACTACGTTAGCACGATCTACAGATATTCTCAATAACGGATGCAAACTGTATTTTGTTTACATTAAATCAGACTTTTTCACATATTATTAAAATAGTCTAATGTTATCGAACTTGTGTTTCCTTTTTTGTGGATAATACCATTTGATCTTGACAATGTCTAGCTCTACATTATATCAAAATGTTAGTATCAATTTATTTAAAAAAAATAAGAACAAATATTATTAAATTCTCACGATCTGTAATACTCTATAAAGCTACGTAGGATGTATTATATAACATATCTTCATTCAGCCGAAAACTATGCCTGAAGGTTCCCCAACAACTTTCTATTTAACCGTATAACTTTATTCACCCGCACATTAACGCTTTGTTGACTATTAGTTAAAACATGGCGTGTAAATTTACGAGAACGCTCTGAAACTGCCTCGGGTTTGCTCAAATAGTTTAATGTTCTAATCTTTCCGGGACGCCAACAATAAACGGATTCAAAGTTCTCAAGTAGCCACCTTAAAGTTACCCGACCGGGATATTAGTGTGGGAAACACAAATAAACAAGGCACATTGCATGGTTATGGCTTAGCAGCAATGGGTGGCGAGCAATGTGAAACCATGGACTTATAAAAGTAAATATGGTTACGCAAAATTATGGGTAATTTATTAATGTTTTGAAAACGGTTCAAGATATTAAAAAGTAATAATTGAATTTAAACTTTCGTGGCTAGATGTAATGTTAATAAAATTGAAAACACTTCGGGCTATTGATTAATGTTCTAATCTTTCCGGGACGCTTACCGATTTCCGATTGGCTTACCTACGGTAAGGGACGTGGCGTAATAGCCCGAAGTGTTTTCAATTTTATTAATATTAAAAAGTAATTTCTGCACAGAATTTTATTTTGTATCAGCCAAACAATTAATTAAAAAACTTTCAAAAATTGTTATTATAACGATTTTTCTGTATGTCATTATTTATTGAAAAAATTACAATCGAAACAATTTCAGTATTCAAGTATTTGAAAGATTTTTTTAATTCATAATTTAGCTGATACAAAACGAGATTCAGTAGGCTACCGAGTATGTTTGGCTTTGTGGTTAAGTTCTTCATTATATAATAAAACTTGTATGTTGTATAATACTTATTACGTAACATTAGGGTGTTTGGATAGTTTGGAAAATGGAGAATGGCTATTTAAAGAACCCAATTTCAACATTCATCTTATGACTGAGCAAAGCCTGAGGGAAATCTTCAGTCAGGGTTCCTAGTTGAAGCTTTCACCTTGCCCAACATAGAAATAGCTCTTCTGGAGCTTTGGGACTTTCACTCCCATCAACAGAAGAAATGGTTTTCAAACTTTGTCCCTGTTCTATCGATCTATGTTTTCAGGCGGTGTCGAATCGTCCGTTCTTGTCTGTAACTTGTAAGCATTGATGACTCATTTGGGTTGTCAGGGTAGTAAAAGTTCTAAAATCATGCATTTTAAAATTACTAATATAGTGCATCAAATAAGAAATTGAATCTCCTGTATTCCAACTTTAAAAAAATGAATTAAAATTTGCCAAACATTTGTATGGATGTGTTAGTATGCAGAATATAACATCAACCTTCCATTTCCATTTTTCACTTCTTTTCCATGTAATTTCTTATTCATTCTTGCATTGTACATATACAGCTGATTTCGTCACATAAAAGTAGTAAAACATTATGTTTGAATCAGAATATTTGGAAAAAAGTTATTCATTCTATTAATAAATAAATAAATAAAATAAATAAATGAATTCACATTTAGAGTCCACCCACTCAGTAACGAAAGTGATTTGCAGTGGAGGACTTTAATTTAAAGCGACTAAACCAACCCTGTAGGCTCTGAACACCATCAACGAGTGAGCGATGACCAATCAAAGATCGATATTTCAAATACGAAACATATGAATCAGTGATTGTACAGTGCGAACACCTGCGGACAAATGTCAGAATCAACAAGGCTGATTCAGAACAATTTTGAATTTATTGAGTTCTTCGTTGCTAGGACGGCTCCAAAATCACCGTTTACTTATTTCTAAGACAAGAAGAAATGGAACTGAAACCAAATATAACGCAATTTTTGGCAATCACTTTGTATAACTACACTTTTACGCATAATTTTGAAAACTAAACAGCCTTAAATAGGCACCATAAACACACAATTATTTAAAACGCTAGGGTGTAATGCCGCCCACTTCGTCCTTCTCACCCCATATCCACATCACTAATTGCATGTCCCCGCATAGTGGCCCGCAGTATATGAACAAAGCCATGTCCCGTGGTATTTCATTATGTTTACAGTTTAATAGGGCGTATAATGTCCACGCAGGCAGTCAAGTGGGTAGGCACCCCGACGCCCGCGCGGCGTCACGACGTAACAAGGCGTGGGGCGATGACCCTTACACGTGCTCGTCACCCAGCCAATCAGAGGAGAGCATCCATCACTCGGTACTCGACGAAGACAATGCCATTCATTAAACTCGTGAGCCGGCGCGTAATGATTATGTATTCAACACGAGTTTCTAAACCATTCTAATGTTGTAATTTCATTTCAGTTTTATAGCTTTGAGTTTTTTTAATATGGTACGTTTTGAAGATTCTTTGCTTATTTTCTTTAAACTGTCTTGTTAGTGAGAAGTCTTGTCTTGTTGTGTTGTAGCAAATCACTGCTCTAGGGTGAAAATCCGATCAGCGTTACCTGAAATGATTCGGACACGTATATGTATAGTTGTCGAATAGGGAGAGGGGGGGGAGGCTGTTGCTGTATCCCCGGCCCCAAAGTACATTCCCTTACGTGCAATTAGTTACTTTTTGTGAAACATCAAAACTTTGTCAAAGAGGGCGACACAGTATAAATATCTTAGATTTTTTGTCTTTCACTTTGTTTCTTCATTAGAGTTTTGTTAATCAGAGCTTCGTTGGCTGGGGAGTATCTTGAAGAAATGGTATCACATCCTCAGATCTGTATATGCATAGTCTAGACTCAAGCCTTCCCCAACTCAGTCTCGCCCAACCACCAATCACGGAACGGCATTACCACGTGAACGGCTCTGTGATTGATGGATAGGAGAGGATGAGTTGAGGAGCGCTTGAGTGTGACCTATGCATTCGGGCAAAGAGAATGATTACGTATTGAGTAAGAGAGGAATGGGTACGAATATCTGGAGGAGATATCTGTTATGGTATTTACTATCCCTACCGTAACTTAGTCATCATGTTGTGATTGAATAATTTCATTGCATTTATTATATGATTATAATTATTTTAAAGTATTAATAACGCTGAATCGTGGTCTCATAACCGGAAGTCACGTCATTTTGGTGTACACCAAACATCAACAGCTCTCGGAAATAAGCTACATGTAACTACAGCTAGCATCTCTCTAATCGTGCTGTTAATTTACACCGTTATGAATAAACTTTAACATACATTACGAAGAATATCGTGTTTGTTACTTCTGTGTCAACATAGTTACTTGGAAAACTCAAAAAAACTTAATCCATTATCTAAAATGGCAACGTTTGTTTGGTCGTCGAATGTGCAAAAAGAGTGCGTGATTACTGAATGCAAGCCAGACCTTCTCAACAGGAACTCAGCTTGGCGCTGTTATGAATATTTACGAGGCAAAGTTAATGACGACGCCATTTTCTGGTAATAAACACGTTGATGTGACGGGCGACATTTTCCGGCATCAAGTTAATGAGGTATGCGAGAGTTTTTAATATGTCTGGGGACCTTTGTAGACCTTTGAAAAAAAAAAACAGCTAAGAAATCTAATTTCAAATCTTTAAAAGAAAATTGTTATATTTATTTAAGGGCTCAAAGTTGTATGTGTATTTTTTTTCTTTGTTGTATGTTAAGAACTTCCTTATACATTTTTATCTTTGGCCCCTAAAGAGTGCAGATGGGTTGACATAGGTTCACACCATAGAAAGGCTATTTTAATTAAACTAATTATATGCTTGCCGCTTGGAAATAGTTTTAAATAAATTACAGGTTAAATTACAAATGTTAATTAGTAGCTTAGTTTTATAAAATAAATATGAAAATAGAATGAAACAGAATAAAAATAACATAAAATGTTTCGATTTTGTCGGACGGCCAGGGATTTAAAAAAATCTATCATTTCGAATACTGTATACTATTTATTGTGAATTAAAAACTGAACTTAAATTGTGCATTAGTTATAAATCATGTTTAACCGTAATTTAAAGTATAGTTTTAAGAATACATAAACATTAAAATAGTCTAGACGATAACAAAATTAGGAAATTTTACCGTTTATGTCGATTCAGAAATGAGATAAAATAGTATGTTTGCTAGTCTAGCGTCACTCTTATCTCTGGCCCGGGGTTAACAGTGTCGTTGAACCAGAGTAGTTGTGAGTAGTTGCCAAGTATTTATACGCGGGGGAACTTCTACAATGGTCTAGTCACACTAGTGCATTATTTTACGATTTCTCTCCGAGCTGCAATGCAACAGAAGACAGAAATATTTTTACAAGAAATGTTATTAAGATAAGAAATGTTATATTAGTAGGTATGTTTTGATTAATAAATTAGCACGATGTGCTTTCGTAAATTGAATTATACAGTTCTACATATTTGAAATATTGTAGTCGTAACTAAAAATGTAAATTAGTTTCAATTAATTACTTAATTTACCCGTAACGATTAACATATTTTGTTTAATCCAGATTTTAGCTCATACAAAACCACATCGATTAAAATAACATACTCTTTTCAGTATTGTTTATGGCTCTCATCATCTTAAAAACAAACAATTTTCTGTGATATTTATAATTATTGATAATACCCTTTGCCGAGCGAGTAATACAATTGCATCCATGGACAATATAATAAAATTTATCTGCGGTGTGATTATTAATTGGCTCCTTGTCTGTTGGGTCTCTCAACATTGACTGGCCCGTTGGCTGATATTCACTCACCATCCCCCCCCCCCCCCCCCCCCTACATAGTCCGGTACGAGCGCGTCTGTGGTCGGACTGACAGATTACAGCAGAGAAGGGGATGAAAGGAGCAACCTAATAATCTTGTCCATCGTGTCGGGCTTCAAAGTGAATAGCGGTATCGCAGCTGTTACATGATGAAAGTGAATCTGAGGTTCGTGTAGGACATTAAGGAGAGCTGTGACAGGAATCCTCAGTCACACCTAGACTGAGGCTCAGGCAAAGTGAATAGCAGATCGCAGCACGATGAAAGTGAATCTGAGCATCGTATGTATGAGGTTCATTTGGGACATCTGTGACTGTGAGCCTTGCAATGTACAATACAATTCTCCAATTCTCAATCATTATCTGCGGGGGGGTAGCGTGAGTCCTTGATTTTTTATTTTTATTTATGTTTTTTGGCGACAATGTTTTAACCTTGAAATCAGAACATCACATCTGTTCTGGTTTTAGTCATGGTAGCATTTTAACATAGGAAGATGTTTAGACCATGGGTTATGGGTTTCACAAAATCTTTACCCTCAAGATGTTCTTAGAGACCATGCCGTGTTCTAAAGTACATAATGTTTTTCGTACGCGATCTTTCTTAAAACCATGCTAGGTCAAAACTAATCTGAGATTAGAAAGTTTTTTTGTGTTCGTGTTAAATTAACTTAAAATGTATCAGGCACACCAAAGAGTGCATTGACGAGTTTTGAGACTATTTTTATTGTTATACCTACATTAGCCTATGCATAGACGGTAAAGTAGATACAAGTATACATATGGTATTACTTCTCAGAGGAAGGACGTACTGTACAAGCTATTTTTAATAAACTTATCTGCACTGTTATGCGGTCAGTAACGAACAAAGCTGTTCGAGAAACTTTTAAACCTTCTCCACTAATGTGGTTACTGGATCGTAAAAAGCAGCGGTCACCACTTAAAACTAGAAGTAGTTTTTAAGTTTCGGTGCTGTAAGTCTCTAAGATATTGGAATGTAGGTTAGGTCGGGTTCAGATGCTGCATGAACACTGCTCAGATATAGTCGTCCCGGCACAACCTTACCGAAGCGATGTCTTGCTACTTAACCGCAATCCACAGCATCTACACAAAACATGAAGCATCTGATAAGTTCTTTCGAGACTACTTTAGTATTCAAACCCGTTCTTTATCACCAGACGTTTAGCGTTAATTTTGAAACAACATATTTTATGTATATATTGGTATAGTAAGGCATTAGTGAAACCAGTAACTTCACATAATGTTTTTATGTTCTCTTGACATTCAATATCATGTAAAAGTGAGTGTTAATTTAATAAGAAACTTGCGAAGAGCTAGACTGGTTATTTTTAGTTATGACGTCACAACAAAACATAACACAATCGCTTAGGGTTTCTTGTCAGGAGGAAACGAAACAAAACAAAAAAAAACAACCCGGCACCTCCACCAAAAAAAAAAATGGAGAGTTTAATGTGGTAAATTCATATTTCACTGTGGTTTAAAAACTAGTCAACCCTGACATTCAATTATGTCTGCATTCTTTAAAGCGAATGTAACTACGTGGTAGGGTATTCGCTTGGTCAGATTTGGTCATTAGTTAGACCTTAAATTACCCTACGTCTGTTTTTGACATCTGAAAGTGGGGTATTATATATTTAACGAAGGTTCTCTCTAGTATAGAATGTACGAGCTGAGGGTGGTAGACACCGGGGGGTGGCTTGTCTCACTATACTCCCAAGCACGGCCGGCTCAACGTGATAAAACAATGCTAATGGTTCTGATTTCATGGGTGCTAGCGTATTAAAGAGTCGGTACACACTTAGTGAAAAGCCGTTACACGCGGTAGATCTTTCCGTTCGAGAAGCTGAACTTGAGATGATTTCACGATGGATGGTGGATGAAACGTTGAACCCATTCAGACGGGCAGCCGAATTGAACCAAACATTTTCAAATTACTATACGTGTCCGTTACATTTTTTGTGGTTTAAAATCGCACATTTTATTTTCATTTTGATAACAATGCATCTATACAATGGCAATGAAACCCCAATATCAACACACCAAATAATTTAGATCTATATTTTAAGCACCACCTTGTTCGACTTTTTTATCTTTGGCTTTATTCGCTTGTTTAAGCGATCGTATTTCATTTGATTCTACTTTTTCTTTTGTAGTTGTATTATCATTGTGGAAATGAAACTTAAAACCAATTAAATTAATGTATATTTCATACTATATTCAGCTTAATGATATTAACATATCCTTCATTCGACTACAATAATAATGATCGTATTACTAAAATGAATTGTGTCGTTCCTTTTTCCACTTTAGTGAACCAAAGAAAATACCAGGAAATCAGGAAGAATCGAGAATATATCTGGAGTTAATGACTGTAAATTATATGCGGAGAAATTCCGCAGCGGAAGAATGTTTGAATTTTTCTCGAGATCCACAAACTTTTATGGACCAAGTTCAAGCCCAGATAACTAATTATGCACTTTGTGTAGGTCCAATCCGTTATCTATGAAGTAATGAAACTTTATTCTAGTCAGCAAATCGTTGCGACTACAATGGGACAATGTCAAATAAAACATCTGTTGACCTCAATTCTGTCAGCCATTATTAACTTCAACTGATGTTGTTAGTTTAAGCTGACTATGTTGTTGGTTATTTCAGTATTAAGGTTGATTACGTTTCATCACAAAGTGTTTTAGCCCATTATTTACGCTCCCTCTTTTATTCGTGTCAATGTATATTGTATATAATATTATGGATAATTTATAATCTATATTTATAATAACACCAGATAAAGCTAAAAGTCTATTGGGCACTAATAACCACGTCGTTGTGAGCCCTTAGACCCGAACTACGTAACAAACTAATTAAAATCTGTATGTTTTGTGTGGGTGAACACGAGAAATTCAAAGGTTTGACAGTAGTTATCATCGATATAGATTCATAATTTTATAATTTGGAGACTTAAAACATTATCGATTAGAAAATATTTTTAAAGAAAGTATGTTTACAAGCCCAGAAGAGTTGGTGGTAGGAAGCCAAGAGTTGTCGAGCGAGGAGCTTTTAAAAGCGTACCATTACACATAAAAACATTACATATTTGTACATGTGCAGCTTGAAGGTGCTGAATGGTAGTGGTGCGCCATGCTACCTTGTTTGAATATTATCGTATGCATTGAAGAAATAAGGATCTTTCAGGATATGAGTGTCTGAACTGTAAAGAGTGAAATGATTTGCACTGTCGTATTTGCAAAAGTCGTAAAAGTGGTTTAGTTGACGGTAAAATAAAGTACTGGAATATTTCCAAGAACGAAAAAAACATAAATATTGTTTCTTTACGTTTTTGTCAACGAAACTATTCCATTTATAAACAAATCATTTGTTCGTTTAGATCTTTACACAACCGTCACTATAAATCATTTGTCAAAGTTTGGAAAGACATTCTTGTCAAGAAGCCAATTTTCATTTCATTTTTATCGTAGAAGTGTCTCTGTGTCGCGAAGTGGGCTAACCATGCGAGACATCACTCTCGCACAGTAATTTCCGGGCTATTTTATGTCGAAAGTTATCTCACATTTGTTCCTTTACTTTCTACCCCAGCGATAAGCGTCAAATGGAATGGAAGATAATTTGTTACTTGCACTTTGAAAATCTGCGTTGAAATTGTAACCCAACGTGAGTGCAACGCTGATAACAGCTGATAAGTTATCACCGTCATTTGGCATAGAGTGTGTTTATACAACGAGGGTAATCGAAAGAGTAAGAGACGACGTGGAAGAGAGTGTTGGGAAATAGTAAGGCACGTAGCCAACTACTATTGATTCATACTCACTGCCAAGAGATGCAGAGAGCATCATGTGAGGTTCGCTGACGTTGTTTGTGTGGGATGAAATATTGTCTCAAAGATTGTAAATCATGAATTCAAGGTCAATACTGTAGGCTTGGGTCGTATTTTTGGATAGGTTCTCAGTTTTCAAATATTTATAAGAGAACCATTCATTCGTCGCTGGCTATAGTTAACTTAGAGACGTCTTGCATTTAATATACTGTAGTCTACGTTGCCCTATCTTTAATTGTAAGTAGACCTTGAAAGCATTCTTGAATGAACTGGGTTGACAAAAATGCATTCATTGTTTGATATTATGTGATAAACAATATAATATTTTAGACCAATCAAATATTTAACCCTTCTGATTACCCTTATCAATTTTGTTTCCCGTTTTTCGTTTTGGTGAAATTTATTCAATTCTTTAATGTTTTCTAGTGTCTTCAGATATAAATAAAAAACGTATCTGTTGCATGGTTTCAATAATAAAACCACTAAACCTTTGCCTACCAAAGTCCTTTGAACGCCGGACTCTCAAGTCTAGACTTCTCAATATATTCAATAAACGAGAATATTGAACTGGAAATATTGTAAGAGTCTCATAAGTTAATGCATTGGTCACCATCCCAGGAAGATCTCAAAGTAAGTGTCCAATAAATACTGGATTCACAAACATCTATTAGGACATTTTCAGAACGTGATGAATATAAAAACACTTCGATTAAATCGGTAAACATCAATCATCAACTGTTAACGGTCAACTTATCATCCGGATAGTTGACGTGAAACCCTAATGGAAACATCAATTGTGCGATGTAGGTTCACAACAGGAGTAAACGGAATGAAATCGCGCTAGGGTTATTCGCCCCGGTAAGGTTGGTGAACCTGAGAGTCAACAAAGGTGGCAACACTGCGGACGTGGTAACTTTGCTCCCTTCCGGGATGGTTAATGAATTTCAGTGCGACTAAGAAAGGGTTTCATCCCTTAACTCTGCATTATGCTGCGCGGTCAAGCCTGTTGTTTACACCACTTAGTCTAATTAACTTAAAACTGAAACATGACCGAAGCTGGCTTTACTGACTTTAGAAGAATGTATTGTTTTGTGTAGGTCTTGTTGAAGATACAAACTAAACATATTTATTGCTCTTTTCAATAAACTCTGGACATTACCACTTTAGTTTACTTATGCTTATAAATTTTACTTACTGTTGCTTCGAAGAGATTTTTTTTCAACTGTTTTGCTCATTGATTATATGTTTTATCTTTTCGATTTGCCTAACCTTTATGCTTTTGTCTTATTTTTCTGTTAAAATGTTAAAAGTTATCCACTTACGAAATTTTATGAAGAATGGATGTAATCTGCTTGTTTATAATTTAATAAATTGTGTTTCTCTAGCAAAACTTACTGTTGCTGTTACCCATTCATTTAGCGTATCTCACTTCTTCCCCTAGCCGTCCAAGGTTGACCCATGCGGGCGGGGATGTACTGTTGACTAACACACTACTACATAAAAACTAGCAATTTGTAGGTAATTACTGTCAGAATGTATAAAACAATTTCATAACAACCAGTGGCCTCTCTTCATATATCTGGACTGACCAGTAACAAAAACGTTTTGTTTTGTTCTTTGTATTTCTTACATTCAAATGGCGTCCCCTGAAACGGTCAATATAACCGACGACCTTCCAGTCCCCCCATCACATTGTTTGGCACGGCTCACTGATGTTGTGCTTCATCCCCCCCCCCCCCCTCTCGCCCCCAATAACATTTGGAGACTCAAGTCTCGTCGGCCCACGCAACATTGGGCGTGTTCGCGGTTGTAAAATATTCACGGAGAGCAATTTAATAACGTTGCTTTGGTTGAGAGTTGAGACCCACCCATTTCACCACTCGGAGATATTTGTGTGTGTGAGTTTGCACGCTACGCTGGGTTCAATGGGATGATTATAGTACAAGTTTAATATATATATAATGATAAGGATATTTATTGTGTGTTAATTTTGTTTTTTCCTTCAAAATATTGAGTGTTCTGTAGTTTCCCAAGCAGCGTTTATTAGAAGGTAAGATGTTTTATATACAAAAATGTTTTATATGGAGGTTAAGCAATTTTAAGAGAATCTTACCCGACCGGGAATCGAATCTAGATTATCCAGCTATGCATACCTGTGCACTTATCACTTGAGCTACCGGGGTTACGGAAAAGAACCTCGATTATATTGTTGTTTTGGTTTTGGGTCAGTCGGGAATTAATTTAATTTCAATGGTAGTATCTCCCAATATTAATCATAAAGACGGATTTTTCTTAAAAACCCTGCAACCCAACAAGTATTATGTATAGAGCCTACGTTAATGAATACAATTTTCTAAAAATAATTTATGATCTGTGATTCGAGACTTTTTTAATATTATACACACATGTGTGTAATTTACGTGATTCGCAGGCGTTGGTACAACGACCCAAAATCCATTTTTTTTTTTTTAGAAAAATTCAACAAAAAATATATTGAACACATAGTTCCAAACTTTCTCCGATCAGACTATATAGGCACGCCTTCCAAACGCCCACGGTCGCCCATTCCCGACACCACACCCGATAAAAAACAGAGAGGAACAAATAAAATTCAAGTCGTGATGTTATTGTAATGGTGGAGTTTCCCGGGGAAGTGGAGAAAAATCTCGAAGCTGACTGGAAGGATTTCATTGAGCGTGTGTGTTTTCAACTCACGAACAGAAACATACTTTTAGTGTTATTTCTCGCCTGCAATGGATCTTACTAACGTTGAAAGTATTGCTACTGTTATGTCGGCATAGACACAAGTAGTGGAGGATATTGAAAGCGGTGAAAATATATTTATTTTCAAGATTTCGCAGGACGCTCTCAAAAAGAATTTAACCAATCTGAAATTTTTGCATGGTTGTAGCAAAAATATAAACAAAGGTTTCTATATGTGCACATTTCGATTAAATATTTGGACAATAGTTTTAAAAAACTCAGGAAATTTCTGTTTTTGGAATAATAAAAGTTCATAAAATGTAATAATCGTGACTATTATTTCTAGTTGGTGTGTGATTTTTTTAATGTATCGGCCTATACGTATTGGTGTCTTTATTTGTACATTCTAAGTTAAGAACTCTGCACTACTTTTAAAAGACATGTTCACAGACAGCGCCAAATACCAAATGCTTTCCATCATTATGTAGTTTGTAATCTGTAAGTACTCGTTTTAAATAAAATAAATAAAATAAATTTACATTTAGAGTCTACCCACTACGTAACGAAACTGATTTTCAGTAGGGGACATTAATTCCACAGATCGTAAAATACATAGC
Source organism: Isoperla grammatica (assembly GCA_945910005.1). Lineage (NCBI taxonomy): Eukaryota > Metazoa > Arthropoda > Insecta > Plecoptera > Perlodidae > Isoperla > Isoperla grammatica. Next base: position 6,300,827 of record OX246741.1, read on the forward strand.
ATTTTGTAGTCTTGTTGTGAACACATGCATGTTGAAAAATATAAAAGACCACCACATATGCTGTAGTGATCTTATCCATTCGTTACAACCCTAAGAAGATTTCATCTCGAATATCTTGAGTACTTTAAAATACACAAAGGTGATTTTTCTGATTCCACAACTTTTCATTTGAAAAAACAACACAATTGGAATCACATTCGTCTAGAAACTGTGTTTTTCTAGATATTATTAATATCATTCCAAATCACAAGTTGGTAGCGGAGTTTTCTTTTGCATACGAATGTTAGTTTCTTAAGTTTATTCAAAACCACGTATTTGATATTCTATTGCAATTTGAATTGTTAATTTTATTCGATATGTTTGAAGTTTCTATCGGTATAAATGTAGAGCATGTTGTAACTTGGAAGTCGGTTAATTCTAGATGCACAAATGTTTCCACATATTCGATGCACCGTAACTTCGTATATTGCAATAGTGCACTGTCACAGTTGACATGGCGTGACATAGAATATGTATGCACACATGTGGGTGCACATTAATTAAATTCAATTGTCTATTTGTATATTCAATCACGAACAAGTGTGTTCGTAACAGTTGCAAAATATGTGTACATAGAATTAATCTAGTCTATTACTAATTGTAATAGTAATATAAATTCTCTTCCAGTCTATGTCTACCATAATATTTGTCGATATTTCGAAACAGTCTGTGCAATTAACATACATTCTAAATGTTTAATTTTTACTAGATCATCATTATCAATTACCTCTAACGTACACTCAATCGAATTAGTAATTTATTCAAGTATTTAAATTTTCTTCCCAAAAAAATCTTAAGACAAAATCGAAAACAACACTAATTTTGGCTTGCCAAGAATTTAAGAATTGTATTTAATAAAGTATTTAAATATTCTTCTATGAAAAATGAAATCTTTAAATAAAATAAAAAGCAACACAATTTTTGCTTGCCTGTTGGTTCATAAGAATACATTTATGTTTCTTACATGTTCATCCTCGTAGTGAAACTACAAAAACCCCTGTTAATAACACATTCTAATTACCACATTACAACTCGCTAGATAAAGTTAATTAAAACCGTAAACTTTGATAATTAAACCAAATAAATACAAAGTACAGAGACGTAACTATATAATCAAGATAACCTTATAATGTTGGCGTGTACAGCTTATCCCTTACACTATTGTAAGATTTAAGTGTGTTTTGTCAATTAACGCAACCTTTGATTTGCAATTAACATGCAATTACAGGCAACATGTAATGACTAATGAGGGGTTCAATTACGCAAAGCACAAAGTGTTGCGATTGAATGATTCTCGTTGTCTACATATAAACACTTATGTAGACAATGAACATGTATACTGTAATTACAGGTAGCTAGCAATTAAAACTTATTAGGGATGCATGCCTACCTACCCTGGAGAACCCCGATCTCTTTGTGTTTAGGTTGTCTTAATATGCTTTAAGATATTCATAAAATAACCAAAATCTCATTAATATCATCCTATAGATTAGTTTAGTACTCTTTCCTATGAGTGTATCTTTGTTACAAGTTCCAACGAATATTTCCGTTTTTCAAAATGTTCTTATTTAACTTTTGTACTGTGTAGTTGTCACAGCACTACTTTATACTTGCTCAACTGGATGATATATTTTAGTTTACTTCTTGATAGTTTAAAAAAAAATTAACCGACAAAGTTGGGGCTTTCCCATGTCAGTTGGACATACAGTCTTAATGTGTGAGTTGGGTCCGACACAAGTTTTTAGTCCCATTGTAACATCTGCCACTATCCCTAATCTAGCGTGCAAAACCTTGAACCTACCTTCAAATGAGTTGTATTGGTTATAACCACGACAAATCCCTCACGGAAGGGGTTATTTGATGGGACGGATTGGAACGTCCAACAGCTTTGATAGGACGGATTGGAACGTCCAACAGCTCACGCGGGTACAAGACGTGGTAAGCTACAGCTCTCAACGCGTCATCAGTCACGCGCGACATAATGGCGCGTTTGTGTTTCACGCGTAGTCCCGCTGTCTGAGGTGAAACAGCTGTGACGGGATGGACATGATTCCTAATCGAGTCAAGTTCAAATTGTGCTAAACGTTTCTTAATAATTAATTTTTTCCTATGAATATCTGCTGTAGGATGCACACCAGCTTTATCTGCTGTGTTCCTCTTCGGGCGAATAACTAACTAAGTATGTTAGTGTGTTTGAATGAAGGAATGTCCGAAGGATATTAGTAGGACTCAATCCTAACATTACGACTCGGAAAAACCCTTCAGTCAAGATTTCCGGTGGCCGGAATCAAACCGGTAGCTTTCCGAACTAGTATCTCGCATCTTACCGCTAAGCTACATTTATCGGTGTTCTTTAATATGGTGACGAAAGATAACTATCGAAATAAAAAATTATTTTTACAACTAGAGGGAACCCTCTGTGTGACGCGTTGATAAGCGAGCCCGCCGCGCCCGCTAACATTCTAACCTTTAATAACATTCATCGTATTGTACCAATAAAGTGTTACAATATAAACGGGTTCTAGGGAGAGGAGGAAGACACGTTTTCCTGGAGCACCACTTCCCAAGCCTACAAGCCGCCACTGCTTCCTGGTGTAGCCGTGCATTAACACCTTACTGACCCTGTATTCATGTATCTCTCTTCAATCCGTTGAGTGCAGGTGTACCCTAGCCTAGAGAAACAGCATTGGGGTTGATCGTATCTATAGACCATCCAACCAACGCTCAAGGATTAGACAGTACAGCACCACTTCCCAGGGCCTACAAGCCGCCACTGCTTCCAGGTGTAGTCGTGCATTACCACCCTACTGACCTGTTGTATTCATACATTTCTCTTCAATCCGTTGAGTGCAGGTGTACCCTGGCCTAGAGTAACAGCATTGGGGTTGATCGTATCTATAGGCCATCTAACCAACGCTTAAGGATTAGACAGCACAGGACCATAAAACACAGACCGGTAATGTTTCAAGTTAACAACCGGAGAAATCGAAGCTAGTGATAAAATACAGACCAACATCCCAATGTTGAACTCGAACCTGCCTTGGGGACTCTTTGCCATTAAGTCGTTTGTTTCCACACATTTAGTTTAGTACTGTTGAGCAGCATTTCAAATGGATCTTTTCTGTGATTTGGACTTTTGAAAATGAAACCTGAATTATAGATTCACACAATTTGAATTTAGTTCTTTGTCGTCAATGTAAATATTTAGATACATAAAATTTTTGTATTCTCTTTGATTACGCGCCACTTATAAAAAATGTGAATGGAGTCTTGCTAATGTTAATGTTTTTGAAGGATGGTTAAATTTCTTGTTTTATAGTTAGATTCAAACATATCGTGGCAAGATTTATGTATTTTCAGGACGAGTTAAGGGTAAACACAGTTACATAAATCTTTTCCTAAATTCTTACTAAAAGAATGAATATTTTAACATCTGAATTGTCCCAGTACAGATATTAATACGTATCAGTTTATACTGGTTGTAATAGAGAGACGTGGTAGTTCATAATGTTTATTCCTCCCAATGAATCGTCGATATAACATTTATCTCACAATCGTCAGTTTAAATACGAATAAAAAGCTAACGGTTAAAATTCCCTCGCTTCTAGGGATTATCCTCAAAGCAACGGTCGATGTTCCTGTTAACTGATATAATTCTAACTGTTGTTTGTTTTGTACTTCCAGGCTTGAGTCAATCGCTTGGGTCGTCGGGTCATACTGAGGTCATACTGAGGTCATTCCACTCATTCTCGGCAAGACTTTCAACTACTAACAGGGTGAGTAAATAAATAAATAAATAAATAAATAAATAAATAAATATCACATTTAGAGTCTACCCACTCAGTAACGAAACTGATTTTTAGTGGGGGACTTAAATTAAAGCGACTAAACCAATCCTGTAGGCTCCAAACACCATCGACGAGTGAGCGATAACCAATCAAAGATCGATATTTCAAATACGAAACATATGAATCAGTGATTGGACAGTGCGAACACCTGCGGACAAACGTCAGAATCAACAAGGCCGATTCAGAAATCAGAACCACTTTGAATTTATTGAGTGCTTTGTTGCTAGGACGTGCATTCTCATTGTTGGTTCAGTAACAGAGTAATAGGGCACTAGCAACACCAAAAGACAACAATGAAACAAATGAATTGAATCGATGGACAAACAACAAGCTGTCAAAAAATAATTTCGTCTGATTTTGGAAAACAAAACAAAAAACAAACAAATACACATACAAAACTTTCACTTAGTCGTTGTCTATCATAAAAAGTTTTAAATGACGAGCAGTTACTATTGCTACACTTGTCTTTATTTCTATGGTTGCAATTTTATTATTTTGACAGCTGATGGTTGTCCATCAGTTCAATTCATTTGTTCCATTGTTGTCTATCGGTGTTGCTAGTGCCCTATAGGGAGTAACAAGTGCATAACCACTGTTGGTTCAGTGGTTCTGGGGTCTGGGGAGCTATCACTGCCCGAAAGACAGAAGTGTAAATATCGGTGACTTTGTAACCGGCATAACAACTTGGTACATATCAAATAGTAAAGTGTCTCCTCTAAATTTCAAAAGTTTCAAATATTTGTATCGGTTCTGGAAAATTAAATAATGTATTCATTAGTTAACCTCATGTTTAATTTTGTGATGCAAAATTATTTTAATGAAACTTTGTTTTTGCTGGTGTTCTAATTGGATGTATTTAGATTCAAACTTGTATTACGTAGTAACTGCTGAATCGCATTTAATTATGTAATTAAATTATTCTGTCCTATAAGATACAGGAACACGAAACTAGGTTAAAGGATTATTGAGTGGAAAAAATACTATGTGGTTTCTTCCCAATGGCAACTTATGAAACTGGGTGGAATCGTATATATATCTTCCTTTCCAATGTTTCATACCGCAAAGTAAATTGCTATCCGATCTTTATTGGCAAAGGCGTTCGTTATTCACTTATTTTCTTTTCCAATTTCGTTCGGCGATGGTAATTCTTTTTCCGTGGTCTCGTTTCTCCTAGTATTTCACACTGTGACCGGATCCCCCCCCCCCCTGCGGTGTGTGATGTTACTCTGTAGGAAAGGGGATAGGGGGGGGAGGGGGAGGCATCGATTACCCGTTTCAGTACAGCTCATTTGCCTCGATAATTTGCACAAGACCAACTCGATGTTTTAATCTCGTGTGAGTTAGGTTGGCAACGCTTCATACCCGGCGCCTCCACCAAACACTTGCATTGTTATCTCTGGTTGTATCCGAAAGCTGCGATTTCAGTCGAGGATGTGCTCGGCGCGGCGGAGCGTGGCGTGGCGCGGATTTTCCTCGCCAGCCATTTCACTTGCAGATTGCACGATGCGCTATCTATGGCCTAGGCCTAGGGCCCTAGGCCTAGCCTAGGCCTAGTCGTTTTGCTTACCTGTGTTGTTACAACCTTTCGCCACGTCCTTCCACGCTTGAACACGCAAAACATTACTTTTATAGTGTTTGTGGAATATATTATACACGATTTCTCTCTTTTCGACAGCCAACAATAATCTTTCGGCAAAGTCTTCAGTCATTTGTTTGTTGTCGTAATCCCGATTTTGTATTGGTCATTCAAAGTGACGTCATGCCGAGCGTGGAGTTCGCCGACTGAAATATTGAATAATTTCAATCCTGGGATAGAAATCCGCGGCTCTCCTCGGCTGAGAAATAGAGCACGCTGATTGGCTGCATTCTTCATCCGCGCCGCGCCACGCCGAGCACATCCTCGACTGAAATCGCAGCTTCAGTCTTATCTCAGTGATAGAGATGTAAACAATTGAGTTAACGGAATTCGCAAAACTTTTAAAAATGTTAATTTACATGGTCAGTTATGTAATTTTATGTACAAATTTTGTAATTTTGTGGAGACAAATCAACATTTGAAAACAAGAAAATTGAGTTTTCGCGTGAAATAGAGAACGAAATTTAATAAAAGAGACCAATAAACGAAATAATTATCAAAACGCTACACTGCACCGAAAAAGCCGTTCATATTGTACGAAAAGTACCTGAAATATTATTGTCATAAAATAATTTGTTTTTTAATTCCACATCTAAAATTTCAACAAACGAACCTGTGAAATTTATTGACAAAGGGGAAGTCCCATAGTGCAATGTAGTAACCCATTTATAAGGAAGAAATACTAAAATGAAGTCAAATAAATGAGACAGATACCGTTTTAGAGTGTAATGTTTTTATGCAATATTCACTAGTAACAAGTCGAGTTTCGACCAATAGTTCAATAACTTCGATTTCGACTCTTTATATCGTTTCTGTGTGATCGCAAAATATATTCCGGAAATCGGGTTCGCCCTATTGACATTTATTCGAGATAGTATCGCAATGTCTTCGACCTAGATACGGCACGAATAAAAAAATCCCACATTGTATTGAAATTTGAATTCCTCACCGAAATGTGGTTCTCCTTCCATGGTTATTCGCTATACTACATCAGCTTGCGTCGTTCACCGCCGCAGACAATAGAATATGAAACAATGGAAGGCTGTGGGGAATATATATTCAATGTTAGCCTCGGCAGGCTTTGTTGGGACGTCCACTCGAACCCCGCAGGACGAACTAACTTACGGAAAGGACAATTAATAGGAATTTACGGGGGGGTAATTATTATTATTATCGGTCACGTGGAGGTTAAACACATTTCATAGACTATTGACGCCATGTTAATACCATAAGCCCTCTATCAACATACACACAGCTAATCTGTGGCATGTTTTGTTCTAAATGGTTTGAGGAGATAACTTACAAACGATTAGTACTGAAATTATATTTTGAACTGCTTTTAGACTGATTGATTGATTTGATCTTTTTTGACAACGTGTCAGTGACCCACTAGTGCAATACAATACAATTACAGCTTACAATACAGTACAACCAACAATTCCCACTAGACTAGTCTTTTAACTTATGAGTATCAAGAGAAATGTAAGAAGACAAAAAACAAAAACAACTGGTTAACTCTTTAAGATTGTGATGGGACTACGGGCTATTAATTGTCAATAATTTGTGTTTCCACACAAAAGAATGTATTTCTAAGAATTATTTATCCATCCCGTCCCCCTTTATAAATAGTAGGCCTATTCCCCATTTAAATAGTTTTTGTCCTTTAAAGTTGTCGTTGAAGATCCAATAAAAATTAATAGTGGTTTTACAGTCAGTGTTATTTTATGGTAGTTATTAGCTGTTTCGTTTTTAACGGCCAATTTAACGGTTTCGGTAATAGCACGGCTGTTAAAGACTGCTGCCTGATTCTAGAAACTAGAATCAATCAAATCAAAGTTTCTAAAGGTTTATTTAAGAGTGGACACAGCGTTTATTTAAAGATTTGGAAGATTAAATTACACATTGATATATTAATTGCAGTATGCATGGTACGAACGTTTCCCCGTACACCATATAAAAGAAAAAAATCATAATTTAAATGATATCTTTTGATCTTTTACAAATTTCTTACATTCTTCTTCTCATCTTATATAATGCGTTTACTTATTTTTTTATGTTAGTTTGTTATAGTATTATTACATAGAAGGCAAGTAAGCCACGTTGCTATATGGAGCTATCTAGCTCTATTAAGTTTGCTTAATACATTTCACGGCTCTGCACATGTAGGTGTGTATAAGTTATTCTCATTACATTTTTCGCTGTGTATGGTGTGATATGTGTCTGTTTTAATTTCGTCCTGAATTTATTTAATAAATAACAACAGGGTGTGTTATTAAAATATTATATAACATACAAGAACATAATATAGAATATAATGTGTGTGATCTTTATATCATCTTTTCTCCTTTGTAACACCTTAAATCTTTGGAGAGTTTTAATGATGTTATGTGTGCGCTGGTTTGCTTTGACGCTGCGTAAACACAATTTACTGAGACTATACTGACGGGTTCTACTTAACAGTGTTGGTGGGCGGATTATGAACGTCTACGAACAAATGAAAAACAAAATCAAGCGGGAAAAATTCAGACATAGACAAAACACAAAACTCCGCTTCATCACAAGTGCTAAGCTTAATCTGTAACAACCGTAGGGCAGGGAAAACTATTATCTTCTTTTGCGCTTTTAAGTTGATGTTGTTGGAGGTTTCAAGAAGCGTCTTGGCTTTGAGTAAGTGGTTAGATGTGGTTTCTGAGAGTTTAGGGTAGAGTCATTTTGCTGATACCAATGTTTGTTATCGGCTGGGATAGAGACGTTTTGTTTTAGACATTTTGATGATATTTTTAGCGTTCAGAAAATTGCTATAATAATATATTAACAATAATTAAGTAATTAAATTGCACTAAAAACAGTTTACTGTTGTCGGATGTTGTGTCGTTGGTTTGTGTTCTAAATCAGATGTGTCTACATTTTCAAATATTATCAAATATTATCATGATTTTCAATACGACCATTATTAGATATTGACATTAAGGTTTTAATAATTAAATTAATGATACTATGTTCGGTCAAAACAGGTGTTAACATAATGTATCATATTGTACGAGAATATATATAATGTTTTGCCACATCTTCACAAACGGCCGCTCTGGTGCGCCACGATCGCTCTCTCTTTACCTGCAGAGATAAGGGATGTTTATCATGACAATTTAGGGTTATTCCGATTAAAAACTCACAATCACTATTTTAATAAAAGTTAACACATCAGTTAAATACCAATTATGGCAGAATGTACTCGTTGCTAGTTGTAATGCGACCATGCTTCCATTAATAATATCAATGGAAAATAAATAGAGTGAATGGGATGGATGAATTAGACGTTGATTTTTGTTAGTGTATAAGTTGAAAGTTTTAAGTTAATCTTATTTATTTGTAATCTATTTGTATTAATTTGTACTTAATGAATAAATTAAATAATTTGTATTTCTACTTAGTAATAGTAGGTTGGATGTAAGAGAAGGCCCAACTGGCCTGAATCACGCCTGAAAATAAAGACATTTATCTATCTATCTCTCTCTCACGCTGGGGGCGGGAAACAAACTTTTACACAAACTCTCCACTTCCGGCAGAATGACCCACATAATGTGATTAATGTCTCTTTATCTCTTGGCGGTTGCATGGCGATGATTAAGAGACGCGTTTTGTTCTAAATGCGTGGGATGTCTTTCTTTCCTACTTCCTTGCCTTAGTTAGAACGAAGTGAACGTACAGCGTTTTCGGAGGCTGAGCTAAAACTCCGAAAATAATGTATAACATAAGTTTACGAGGGTTTTCGAACTTCTTTTAATAAATTGAGTTTCGTGGGCGCTTGTTGTGTAGCCACTGAATTAGTCACACCTACAATGAACAAAAACTGTATCGTGATCAAATTATATTTTACAATAGAACAAATACAAAGTATGAAATTCTTATAAATACTGTACCCGAAACACATACAAGCAAGTTAGGCAATATTGTAAAACGAAGTTCAGACTACTACTTTCCTAAATCTATAGAATTGATTGGTTCGAGATTATTGGATCAAAGAGTTATGTGGTTGTCCCTGGCTGTTCCTACTCTTCAACTATACACGAGTAAACATGATGAACGCATTAAGTCAATCTTTAAAATTCCATTTGGTTCTTACGTACATTCACTCTTAACTGGCAACGATGGAAGTTTTAGACAAGAACAGACTACATATATATATACGCATTCCTCATAATCGTCCTTTATGGAGGGGACTTATTTTATATTCTTTCTTTGGTGTTTTTATTATTGGTTTACTTCAATTTTGTGCACAGTTTTAATTTTTGTTTTCTTTGCAATTCTAGACATTCAATAGACAGAACATAATCATTGTAGTTTTATTGTAAGTTTCATTGAATTACATGGGGTACCATGTTTATCTTCATTTCACGTCAATATGCTTGGATAGTTCTTCAATCTATACCCCTGATAAAACATCTCAAACATACGTCCGTGGGGAGTTTTCTAGTGACGCATGTTATGTAGCCAAATAGAATTCAAGAACTTGATTACACTAAACTTGTATATGTGTTTGTTTAAGCGTATGTTTTAAATGACGAAACGGTAGCAATGCTCTCGAACAGAGTTCATTGAACACCCTTAGTGAATGAAACGTGTAGGGATGACAGATAAAATGAAATGATGTGTAAATTGGAGGAAAAGTATTTTTGGGCTTTGAAATTCGTACAAACAATTAACTATACATGGCTAAACAAATGTGCTTTGACTTTTAACAAAAACATCATTTTATTAAAATACTGAAATTATTGCTTATTGTAGTTGATTCTAAATGTCACACACCATATCAGGTAGGCCTGAGTAAATATGATAGGGGTTTAAAATAAAATCAAAACTGAAAAGGTTACTGCAGCAATTCGTAATGAAGGCTACATGGCACATAAAACAAAACGTTACATAAAAACAATCAGGGACCGTATTTCATTTAAATACAAGAAAAATAAAAGTCAATGTCTAATAAAATATGTGCTCAAACTAGCTGTTCACTATTGTATATACAACATTAATTCTAAAGAACGGAAACGCGCAAAAATGAACACCCTGGACTAATTTCCATTCTAAAATTCATAGCCATTATGTTCACGGTCCACGAGACATTTTAAATATTGCTCTATCTCGTACCTAGGCCCCTTAATCTCTTGGTGCATGTTCACTTTAACCTAAAGTAAGTTCAAATTAAGTTCAACGAACCTCATCCACAATCTTTTGGTTCGTAACAAAGAACTCAAGTGTATTCATAATAACTACTGTAGTAATTCTAGCTCTAGTGAGATTGCAATGTTAAACAAGCGATCTAAATCTCACAGCCACTTGAATATAAAGTCTCCACATCAAGTGAGTGCGATGAAACTGTACTCGAAGTGAATTGCCCGCACTGCGTCATTCGCTCTTATAAACGCAACTGTTTGCCGCACCCAGTACGCACCACTTACAATAATATACAATACAACAAATACAAAGTTTCTTGGCCGACACTGTTGCTTGCTGTGCTATAAACGTGGGAAATGCAGACTTTGTTAACTCAACGTCGAGTTGTTAGAACAACATTGCGAGATATTGTGCGTAACGGCGAAGCGAAGCGCGAACGAAGATGTCAACAAAAGAAAGTCTAGTTCGTTTTTTTTTTCAATCTTGTGAAATGTGCTGGGAAAGTTTTGACGTGAAGTGACGAGTTGACACTAGCGGTTTCCTTCGTGTGATTTATGTGGAGCGCGTCGGGAGTCGGTAAGGAAGTTTATCTGTTTCGAAATGTCTTGCGGCTCGCCGTTCCAGCAGTCAATGGTGATGGAGACATTAAATGAAGGTGCTCACAGGACTAAAGGACAACTATTAACACACACTAAACTTTGTCTAGGTGAAACCACAGCTAAATAAGTTATTTACATTACTTAAAATTTGTGATTTAGATTGGTGGTTTACATAAATCTTAAAAAATAAAGAGCTTCAACAAAAACGAATAATTTGATGAAGCTATTTGGTAAATGTATAGTCTTCTATCGACCATATTAAAAAAATATATTGTTTCTTTGATAGTTGCTATGACAATACATTCATTTCATTCAAGAAAATCATGTCATCAATTTCGTCAACTGTCCATTTTTATGTACGTACAGTGATCTCTGCTAGTGTATACTGTACTGAATTACACACACACACACAATACATGACTTTAACTCGATGTTAAATGTTATGCGAATCAAAACTTGTTGCTGCTAAAGTACTTATATAACTGCAAATCCCTATTGAACTTGGAATTGCCCAACTAGAAAATGGCAACAATGTAAAACGACCGCTTGTGGTTTCTGCTCTAGAGTAGAGATTGCAAAGATCTCCGCGATACAACTAAAACATAGAATAAAATGCCGTTATTGTTTCTCTGGCCCACAGCGATAAGATGCATCCTTTACAGTTGTTACTGATCTGTCGTTGGTCTGATTCTGATACAGGATGTATAGGCCTACTAATCTTGACACAGTGAGGGTTAATGTGAAAGTTTCAGAATGTTTTATCATCAGTTTTTTTTTTGTAAAATCAAAAGCACAAGTTATATACTAGGTACCCAAACGACCATCACAAATTTGAAGACGTTAACAACGCGGGATAACTTGTACGCTGTATTTGTTTGATTTAACAGTAGTAGACTCTCTTCCGAAGGCATAAGATTAATATACTTTAAATCATGCAGAACGTTTTAAAATGTATTTTGTTGGTGATACATTTTCATAAGTAGCTAAAGAAGGTTAGTTGCACTATAAGGGTTATTTAATAATATTAATGAGTACAAAATTAATGTATTTAAGATGTATTAATGATGCCGCTGTTATAATCGTGTCAACAAGCTATAAATAAGCGAGAAAAACGTATTTCTTCTGGGTTGTAGATTGTCCTTATAATGTATAAAATACTGGTATTTTATTCATTCATGTCTATAAAATATTCAAGTACCTGATTAATAGATTATTTTTATAATATAAACTATTGATACATATTCCCTCAAAACATCCATTTAAGACAGCTCTATATATTTGATTTTCGTCTTTTATGAACTGTTTGCTGAACACCCTGCAGTAGAATATAAAAGATTAAACAAGATTGATTAATTTGTTTCCAATTCTAAAATTCCCATTAGTCTCAAAGTTTGGAATGGCAACGACGAAAAAGTTGTTGCACACTTCAAACCCTCCATCCACTTCAAAGTAAAAAGTCACCTAGCAAACTCTTGCCCTATCCCAAGGTAAAACTTTACTTTCATTGTAACACACTGGCTTGAACTCAGTCTTCTCCTAGGACAAAGTAGAAATAGTTGGTATCTTTCGTCGCTCTTCAACAAAGACCGCCAAACAAGTTAAAAAGCTTTCGCTGGAAGATAAAAGCTCAAGAGGACTGTTTTTACGGTTTTCTGTTTATTCTGAGTAATTTTGCCGCGTCTACAGGCCGAGAGAGTGGCCGGGCTTACCCAGAGAACTACTCGAACTGAAAGTCTTCGTGTAATTATTATTATAATGCGTGTGTTTTTCCAAGTCCGACGATTTTATGACGTCATAAATCTAGCGTCGAGCAGAAAAAGCTCTCTTGAGGACACTGTGACCTACAAGCGTGGAATTAAGCTACGCATATAAGATCGCGTTCATGTGGCGAGCGTAGAAATGCTCATAGATGGGACCCAAGGGCCGAACGCGTGCAAGATGGTCATAAGTACACAAGGAATGTTCGTAATATCATGTTAGGGCATATTGTAAACTTTAGCAATATAATATTATCAATTAATAATACATTTATTGGCAATAAATACATTAAAACACTTACGGTCTTACAATCTCCTAATAGGAAAATTATTTGTATAGCAATTCAGCTATTTGGAGGATTTCAAGGGTTTTGATTGGTCGTCGCCATGGAGACAACAAGCTATTCGACGAACAAGTAGTTATTGCAAGTAGTATTTAAGTAGTAGGAATATAGCAAGTAACAACTATGACAAATCTAGAGGCATTTCCTTTACATTTGCAATCACGTTGTTGGAATATTGTTGGGGTGTATGTCATTGTTATCAAACTTATTTTCGGCTTCACATCTTTGTTACATAACCTGTCTTACCTTATTTTTCCAGAACACAATGTTTAAATAAACGTATTAATATTTATTTGTGTTCGTTTACATAACATGTTTACACATGCCGGGCGTATAATGATAAACTAACAAAACACGAAATCATCTCTTTGATGTTAACATCTATATTTTGTTTGAGACGATCAAAATATATATACTTAAATGCGTCTGTAAGGAAATTGAATACATCTCTCTCAAATATTGTTTATTCCGTATTCTTCGTAGAAGGTCTGTCTGTATAAGCAACTATACAAGGAACATTGAGATAAACACAATAAACCAATAACCGAAATAACTGTTTGATATTCTTACGGGATGGATGTAGAAGGAATTATTTGAAGTTCTATCATCGGTTGAAACCCACAAGGTTGCTCAATTATGCAAATCCGCTGGTATAAATCTGTTTAGTGATCGACATAACATAGATAGAGATGGGTTTGTGAGCGTAAGAGATATTCTTGTGCAGAGTAATGAAGTAATTTATAAATATGAGGATCTTACCTCACTTTCTCTTAGTGATCCCTCAAAGACAGACAACTTCGAAAGGATACTATCTGGTTCGAACCCCGATGAAGTAAAAAATATAGGAAAACCCCTAGAGGCGAATTGTGATGGATTTAGATGAGAACCTTTGTGAAGTTATTCGTGATTGGTCAGATATGTTGAATGTAAACTATACATTACCTTTAGAGCTGGAGAAATGAGATCTTAATTGGTTTATGCCTCTTCGGACTATGGACTAATTGGGCTTCTTGTCGTTTGCTCATGTGTATTTACTATCTAGTATATTCTCAAAGTCAACTGTAAGTTTCTATTTTTCCCTGTATTGCTCTTAAAACCAACAGAGCTATAAATAGCTAGAGAGACGTGACTACTGTTTATACGTAATCTTTTTGTCTTCCATTGTATGGAGCCATATAAGTCTTGTCGTTTGATCACAAGTGTTTTTTACATCCTCTAAGACAACCCTGTAACTTTTTAAGTTTATTTCTTTATAAAGTAACCAAGCTATAAATAGCAGGAGAGACGTGACTTCTGATTGGTAAATATCATTGCAACGTACGGAGTTAGTCTTCTTACGCCCCTTCGTTATTAACCCCAGCCAATGTCTAGAGCAGAGGAAGGCCCAATGTAATTCCCTTTCGAGTTGTTTCTTTCCCTTCGCCGCTTGCTCGCTAGCTTGCTAGCTCGGTATTTGCGATAAAGAGCTTAACATTTGTTCTTCTAGACGTTGGATAAGGTTAGCGAGTGAATTGGAGGCCGCTCGTAATCCGGTAGTGTTCGGTCAACCCCCCCCCCCCTCCCCCCCCCCCCCCCCGAAGACGCCCGACGTTTACAAATGGTTTAAGCCGCGGCCGGTGGTTCGTCCGACACCGGTGCCAACACAGTCTTGTTACTTCTTAATTAACGTAACTTGTTTTAATCTTTTTGTGAAGAGTTTATTGTAGCACATTGTGTTGTCTATAAGCTTGCATCGTCTTCAAGGCTACCGCATGAAGATACAATTGCCTGCTAAAAGATTTACGGTGTGGAAATTTGTAAAATAATGAATAGTAAACGTTAATTTCGACGGTAGAAATTACGTTATTTTTATATTTTCTAGTGTATTTCCTCCTTCTTATTCACCGTTATAAACATCTTATTCAGTCAGTTATTTGTGTGTTTTTTTTATCGTTGTTACCCTGACCCCCTACCCCGAAGAACCCCCTTTTTCTCACGTAAGGCGACCCACTCCGTTCGGCTCCTTACAATACTTGTGTTGTAATTAATCGAAACTGTTTTAATAAAACAATATATTTACACCAGGTACCATTAAAGAAACTAAAATTAGCAATTCCACGAGATGTTTAGAAAAATGTGTTTTGTAAATAGCTAAATTGCAAATAAACTAACATGTTTGCCAAATAAATGGCGGTATTCAATTTGCAGCCATTTTCAACGTCTGCCGCTATATAGTGTCTGGTTCATTCAGTCAGTCCACGGGTCGTATATTATCAAGCTGCATGAAACAACCTAAGGTGTCGCGACGCATACAAGTCAAGTGAACCGACAAGTGTTTTGAAAAGATCGCATTTATCAAGGGAACCGTGATGTCATAGGGAAACATGAAGTAGCTTTAAGACTTTTTATGTTAAGTCTATCCTATTCGGTTATAGAACTGATTTACAAAGAAGGATCGGGCCTAGCAACCCAAGACGTGGGTGTGCCCTTAAGCGCCAACTAATTAACTAACTACAGTGGAGGAAAATAAATAGAACAATACAATTTAATAATGGAAACATAATTAAATAGTGAGGACAACAGAACAACGAAACAAACTACTAGTGAAAATAGAGCAAGAAGACTGAAAACTAAGAGAGAAACTAATTGCTTATAACAGAAATATACACAAATGTGGGAAGATAACAATATTACTGCACATTATAGGAATAAAAAGGCAGAGAACAACAGATCGAAATAGAAAAGGATAAAGGTTGAAGGCTAATTAAACGTTTAGTAGGAATATTTATTTAACAGAGGGCTCATATTTAAGAGTATCTTAAAGAGAGTAAGAACGGTAATTTACTCTGGTCAGAGATGTTTTCTTATGCAGTTTTAATGCAATAGCTTTGATGATAAAATAAATGATGACTACATATCTACAACGGATAGATTAACTATTAAAATATGGTTATCTCTAGGAGAACACTAGTCACTACAGGCGAACAAAGTATCTTTACAAGATTTTTAAATTTAAAAGAAACGACTTTTTAAAAAAATGATTTAGAAAGCTTTGGTTTCGTGCTTTTATGTTATTTCCTGGCCCACATTTACAATCAATATATAACGAACATGTTTCTCTCACAAAACCCATCAAATCTGCTATAATGTTGAGCAAACCAATATTTGATAAACAAACGAAAATACAATTTTGACCCTGATTGGTATTTGACAGTCGGCATTGAAAAGAAATGTCAGTTCTTCTATGGTGCTGACATATTGGGTTGGTAATTTAATATTTCATCTGATTGTATTTCAGTCTATCTATAGATTGGTTCTTTTTCTTCCAAACCACCTGAAAATCCTCGCGATGGCAATGTTCTACTTCTTAGACATACGACAAAGAAATTCGAATTTCGTTTTATTTTCGTTTCATGCACGAGAGACAATTTGAAATATTGCAAACTTATTTGAGGAGTCTGTTGAAAGTCTTCAAGAGGCAAAGAATTTTCCTACATTTGAAATTCATTTATTTTTGTTATATTTGAGAATATGGACAGGTTCAAGTACGGCGTTTTAATGATTTGATTTTGTATCAATGTATTCAGTAGAAAACTCGACCAATTTTCTTTCAGCAAACACATTTGCGCGCAGTTTCTATACCTGGCCAGATGAAAAGTCGATAAAGTAGTACTACTACAACTTGAGGTAATTTTTGTATGATGTTAAAGATATGCCTAACGACGTATGTCAACTATATGTCCACTACGCGCGCTAGTGTCGCAGGTAAGCAGAACTGTTCAATGCGTGGGTACTCAAGCTAATAAATAGATGCGCTGCTAAGCAACCTCCTTATCTGGCCATTGATCATTTAACAATAAAACTACAATGTCCTCCCCATTATGGTTTATTTTCTTGTCACCAAAATGCATCCAGTCTATTTTGAATGGCGAATAGGGAACTTGCAACTGACGTCACAGCCGAACTACAACAATGTATCAAATGAATCGAACTGATGGACAAACAACGAGATGTCAAAATAATAAAATTGCAACATTATAAAGAAAATGAGGTATAGCGATAGTAACTGCTCACCAGTTTAAACGTCTAATGATGGGCAATCAAGTTGTAAAAGTTATGTATGTTTCTCGTTTGTTTTGAAGATTTGTTTTCAAAATCAGAATATTTTATTGTTTGACAGCTTGTTGTTTGTCCATTGATTAATTTGATTTGTTTCATTGTTGTAAAGGAAGCTTGCAAGAAGCCTATAGGAGCTTTGCTACAGAGATGATCGGCTAAATACACGTGTCGGTCACGTCAAACAACAACAACAACAACAGCCACTCCGTCTTCAGTGCACTCGGTCAAAGTTCAACCCCCAGGGTGTTAATGGATTGCTATTCTCACCCCCTTAAGGAATTCCACTTAACCCTCGTAACGACCCCATTGTTACAGATAATCTTCCATTCAGCTGTGTCAGCGAGTGACTCTGTCAAGTCTTCGATCGAATCTAATCACATTGGGAATGTCTTTCATTATATTAGGGGGGGGGTGGGGGGGGGGGGTGACAAAGTAGCTTATGCGACTTGACGTCTTAAAGGGTCTTGTCTCTACAGAGATAAGGCGTTAAACATACAAACTAGTTGGTTGGTAATAAGCGATGAAGTAACCGAATTTAGAGGTTAATGTTCAGATTTAGTGAAATGAAAGGATAAATGTAAAAACAAAATGTCTGGACTTTCGCTCATTTTTTTTATGAAGATGTATACATGTAATGTAAACGCGTAGATTTACATAAATATGTTATTATTTTAAATGTGATTTATTCTTAAAATGTTTATTTATACATATATTTATTAGCATGGTTGGTTATGTTCGACCATATGCATTAAATACACTACAGAGCACTTCGTACGTTTGCAAACTTTGTAATTTGGTCTCCTGTGTGCAAGATGTATACGTGCACGCTTAGTGTTGTTAAAATAAAGATTTATCTAGAGGTTTTGTGATTTCTTCATTAAAAGGGTGAATAACGTACTTAGATAATAATATTATAATAATGTACTTAGGGCCTCTCATATCTCAATCTAATCTCATAATAAGAAAGTTATTTGTAGCAATTAAGCTATTTGGATGATTTTAAGAGTTTTGACTGGTCGTTGCCATGGAGAAAATAATTGCTATTCGACGAATAAATAGCTGTTATTGGGACAATGTAAAACTGAACCTTAGAAGAATTGTGACTCATATTTTATTAATGTTCTTGCATGACTAGTTGTCATGACTAGTTAGTATTGACTAGTCTATAGATAAAGCAGTTTATTAAAATGGTGAATGAGAAGTCATATTTTATTAAAGTTGACGCATGATGTCGTCATGACTAGTTAGCATTTTCACGCTTCTGCAACACAACTTTCGGTGCCAATAAACTGATTGTTGACATCTATATGGATGACGTCATCGTTAAAATAAGAACGTAGAAGCTCCACCTATGACGTAGGTACCGCTAGCAGACCAGAACGAATACACTTATGTAGTTGAGCATTATCAAAGCAATGTGCGTCAGAAGACTATTCTAGGTGATGGGCTATTGAAAAGTTTACCTACTCTACAGTGTAAATATACATTTACATTGTAACGTACATACAAGAAATTGGAGCAATATTATCGCTAGTTTAATTATGACAATATTGTGCTCAATAAATATTTATTTATTGTTTCGTACAATTAGGAAAGAACCATGCCAACAGTCCCGTTTAATCAAATCAGTAAATAAAAATGAAACACATAAGATGATATATTACTAATATCAACGACATTATATAATATACTATATTTTAATAAAAAGTTGAATATACATTTTAGGTCAGCCGTGCAAAAAGTAGACACAGTCATATGCGAAATATTGTGTGCTGTACTTAGTAAAAACGTAATAATATAATTCTTTAAATGTAAAACTTTTAACAATTGACTGCAATGTAACATATCTAAAAATGTTTGAGGAGAACAACACAGAAAATAAAGTTTTGAATTTTAAAAAATTCTAAAGAAAGTATCTATTTATCCAGCTGAAAATGTTTTATTTATAGTCTGTTTCCTTCCGAAACACTTATACAACGTTTCAGGGATGTCTGCCTAGTGCAAACAAAGCCCGCCCTGATGTAAACAGCGCTGGCAGCCATGCGATGCGATGGAGTCGGGCAGGCGGGGGCGGATGTAGGCCAAGGGTTGAAGAATGTTAGACACCGAGTCTTGACCTCGGCTCTGCCGTGACGTCAGCAGGAACAAACAGGGCGTATGGTAAACACAATTCCTACGAGCACAACAATGGTTTTATGAGGCGAAAAATCCTTGTTTCAGATTTATCCTCTAGTTCCGGTTAATAGAGACTTCGTTTTAAAATGAATACAAAAATATTGATTTTAAAATATTCACGAAACAAATTTGCTGCAAATTCCACACATAACTACGGCGGGAAAACAGGTCAAATCGCACTTAAATTAGCTACTTTTAATTTTATACCTGCTCTCTTTGCACCGACCGTCTCCCGGTATCCCCAGGATGTTCATAGGATTAATATAAGGTAATTTATAATGACATTGTAACTCAATGATAAAATACATAAATTAGAATAATCAATATAAATTTAATTAAAAAAAGAAGTATGAATGAGAATGTGTTGATTATTATGTAGCTCTACGTCAACATTCCAACAGTGCAGATGTATAAAGCACAATGATGTCGTCTCTATCCGAACCGAACCGAAGATTAAACGACCAACCCCGTATAACCCATCCCTCGTGTCTTGTTGCTCACAGAACAGAGTCAACAACGGCTGCATGCTTGACAGGAGCGTTGATGACCCCCCGTGACCTCCTAACCTAAAGGAATATACCGAGACAAAGTAAATATACGCCACGTGCTCGCTAGTAAAACTTACTTCTTCGAAATTGGGGTCAAATCGTCCGCGGGCATCATTTATCAGAATTATCGGGACAAATTGAATCGAGGAACACGCATGCGTATAGGAAGGTGTGGACAACCCCCTCCCCCCCCCCCCCCCTCCTCCCCGCCGCCAATTGTCTCTTAACTTATCTGTTGTTTCGGACAGTTTTGGGGGGGGGGGGGGGGGGGGGCGAGAATTGCTGGCAGTGTTCATCAATGATCACTTCTTTGCTATAACCAGGTTGCTGCACATGGAATGTGCGTTTCATTTGACTGACACAATAAACAATTAATACTTATCTAATACCAAATACAAAATTTACGAATTTAATGTAATTTAATTTTTCTTCAATAATTTAAATAGTTAATTGGAAATGAAATAAAGTGGTCACGCATTTTCTGTCATCATTAGTTTACTCAAGGCTATGAGGACTTGAAGTAAACATCCGCTACTGAAGATTGACGTGTCCACACTTACGGGATTGCACGACAATCTGTACAACGTTAAGGGCGTAGCCAGAGTTTTAGTTTATATCTGTTTTAAAAGTGAACTTTTTGTGTGTATACACAGATTGTTAAGAAGTGGAGACAGTTTTGGAAAGATACTTTTAAAAGAAAGTGACATCAGAAATAAAGAAAGCCGCGGACCACTTATATTGTATCTTATAGTCAACCTTATTGATTTACCTTTTATTATAATCAATAATATTATTCTCTATTTCCTATTTTCATTAACAATTGAAACAGTTTTCCATAAAAGTTTTCTTGTGATTCCTACCTTCTTCAGCATTTTCGCTAGAAAAATTCCAAACGGCTCATTTCAAGCTCTTATATGTGATAAACTAGAGAGAGTTGACACATCAAAGAGTGGGGGTGGGAGTGGGTGTGGCTGAGAGTGTGGGTGTGTGCGTATGTGACGTTGAGAAAAATAAACTAAAAGTACAATAACAGAAAGTTTCATACAAAACGAAAGCAGAGAGTCGGCAAAATGCAGCGTATTGGTTTCAAGCCAATAACACAATTGCCTTGTTATACGGGACTGAACAATGAACATAGCTCTGCCGAACTCTAATGAGATGGTTTGTATTGTTTAACGTACTGTATGGTCTACATCAAGATGACCTTGCAACAACATATACTACAATTCCTTACAGTAGTCAATAGGAAACATACGTTAGTAACAAATACAAATTAGTAACCATATCGGATAAAGAAAATAAATAGTGCATAAGAGTTGCTAGAGTAAATGTGTTCACAGTCTTACATACCCTTGACTTACTATGTCGCATAAATACACAATGCTTTTTAAACTTAAATACTCGTTTAGTGATGTTTCGACGAAGCAGGATCTTCTCAATAAAGAATGTATGCAACATGAATGAAACTATAATACATGGACGGATGGAAACCAAGCATCCTATTAAATTATTGTTGAGTTAACTCTTCTTAATCCCACTATTAGGCAGGGTTAAATGCAGAGAGAGTACAGTGGGTCCGTGGCTTAGTTGAGAATAAGAAAATCAGTTGATCTTTCGTCGATCTTGGCATTTCACAACTGATGTCCACCTGGCTAGCACAAACATGAGACAAATCTCTGAATTCTTTACCGGAAGCCATAACAAAAGTTCAACCATGCGCACATTTATTGGGAACCCAACATTTAGTCAAATAATAGGAGTCCACACAACAAACAAACGATTATAATACATTTGATTACTTTTTGACAGCTCGGACCCAACAAACTTAAGGAAACTGCTGTCGCCCTCGGAGTGTACAAACAAATTATTATAAACGCAGTGAAACAAATGCCCTGCGGCGTTCTCAGCTTTGCCTCGGCCGAAGTTTAGGAGAAATTGGAGTTAGCAAGAGTGACGAAAACGCACAGGAATTTAGTCCTTGGGGCTGCACGCATTCCTCTCTACTCTACCTGAGAACTTGTCTGCACATGTTATCTTGTAATTCGTACCTCCTACGTCTCTTTCGAACACACGTTTACAAACCATTCTTCTAGAAAACTTTCAAACGGCCCATTGAAAGCTATAGTCTGCTATATCCTTTCAAAGTCAAAGGGATGCAAATATATTGAACACAACTTCCGTTTTGTTTGCTGGATGGGCAATATTTCAATATATAATTTTATCTTTCAATATTTTTCAGTGACGTCATTTTAGATGCAATCTTTGATCTTGACATAATATATCGTACAGAACACAGAAAGATGATTCTATAACAGAGTATAAGAAAAGTCTTATTTTCATTTGTACTGAATACATTCGCCAAATAATAAATAAATACATTGACGTGAAAAAAAATGTTTTCATAAGAATGTTTTAAATTACGTAACGTAACGTAACGTAACGTAACGTAACGTAACGTGACGTAACGTAACGTAACGTATAACCTCTTTCATAACAAAACATGTCGGCTATAAAAGAAAATTAAATTTTGACTTAAAATTACATTCTTTTGTTAAGTCGTTCGACGAAAAATGTTAATTGTTTAAAGTGAAATTTTAAATTAACAACACAAGAGAATTCAGTTCGTAGTAATGACGATCTAGCAACAGTTTGTTCTACAAGAAGTTTACTTGGATCTAAGCTTTTATGTTGCGAATTTCACTCTCAATGCACTAAAAGACTTCGTTTATTAGGGATTGCTTTTACTAAATAAAATCGTGATTTAAACAGCACTTTTTCACAAAAATTCAAAATTCTAATACCCCCCCTGGTGTTGTGTTGTTTTTGTCTGTCAGGATATTAAAACTACCAATCGTGTGTTTCTAGATGCTACGCAACATAATAACTAGAAAAATGTTACACCTCGAAATTGTATCTATGTAAAAGCATCAATTTCCTTAATAATATACCTATTTCTTTGCAAAGGAAAACACGTTTGATGTTTTGCGTTAGACTGGTAGGCATATGTGTTTCTCTTCCAACAACTGTTAGGTCTGTCACATTGAAACATAAACTTTGACATTCAATCCCAGTGTTTCACTTTTTTGTATTACTCGCTACAGAGTCTAAATTGTCAGACCGATACAAGTATTTCAGTGGAACTGTGTGGCTGCCTCGCAAGTGAGGTGCGAACCAAGTACAATCGGGGAGCCAAGACTGTAATGTTATTTTAAATTGTTCATTTTGCACAAATAATACATATTTTCCCGTGTTTCAGGAGACTTCGGGTAGAGAACAGAAGCGTTCATTAAATTTGTATTAGCTTCTTTAGATGCTATATACAGCGCTCCTTATTTATTTTAAAATGCGTATTAAAGCGTATTAAGTCTTTCTTTTTGCGCACAAAATTGCGTTCTTATGATGTTTTTTCAGGTATTAGGAAATATCGTTTCACTTTTAACAACCATAAAGCCTATTGAAATATCAGCTTGTTACCTTGTTCGCGAATCTTTCAAGTAGCTTCTACCATTATATAACATTTTCTTTCTTTCTTTAAAAAAACTAAAATGTTTTACTCAATTAAAGTTAAGCCGTTATATATCAGTTTCCAACGTTCGTTTCAGACTTCTGTAGAGGTTCTTTTGTATTGTTTAATCTTACTAGATTCATATACATGACACACATTATTTGTCTTTGAAGTTTCATTTGAAAAACATTCGGTATTTCTTTTAATTATTGAAATAGCAGTAGCTGGAATTCAATTAAAATTCTGTACGGATATCTAGGTTGATTGTGATAAATTAAGGGGTATTGAGAAGGTGAAATGGGACTCCTAAATTGTTTGATTTGGAACATCGCAGATATTGGAAAGATTGAAACAAAGACGGAAGAATTAATTAAAGAAGAGAAAATGAATGAATGTTTTAAGATGTAATTAACGCCGTTAAAAGTGTGTTATTTGACATACATTGAATCTTTCTGCCACCCTCTCAACCCGTATATAAGGAAACAAGTATTGATGAAATCTCAGTCATGGCATTAATCATATTTTTTGTTAGTGAAATAGAACGGAGATTGGGAACAGAAACAGATTATTTACTTCTGGGTTATTTCGTCGTGTCGGTATAGAGTTTTCACTCGACGTTTCACCACTAATGTTGGTGGCTTTCTCAAGACTGGTCTCAAGACTGGTCCAGTCTTGAGAAAGCCACCAACATTATTGGCGAAACGTCGAGTGAAAACTCTATACCGACACGACGAAATAACCCAGAAGTAAATAATCTGTTCCCATCTACGGGTCGTGAAAGCCTCCAACAACTTAAAACGGAGATTATTTTCACGAACAATATAGTTTAAAAGCAGTAGGCCCTACATCAGCGATAGTTTTCTTATCATAATATTATATGTTTTATCAGTTTAAAAGTGTATCGCGTAGTTCTAAGTAACTTTGTAATATATTAGATAATGATATGTCTTCCCACGCTAAAACGATATGATACAACAGATAATTGATTTCAATTCTCAACACCTGACAAAAATGAGTAAATAACCTCCATGTGAATGAAAATCAATCGTAGATTTTAATAACGTACTAGTAAATAAATATAAACGTAACTTGTGTACTTGTGTAATAAATAAGATAATAACTTTTTAAGATGGGTGCACTGACCCAAATAATGTGTTTTTAATAGAGTAGTGATATTTCAGCTCGTTAAATTTATTTTGAAAGCTGCTCTAGTTGTGAAAATGATAAAAACCTTACTTGTAGCAGTAAAGTAAGCATTAACAAAATGGTGGCATTTCCAAGTATTGTTGAGATGACTCTTCTTAACCCTACTATCAGTCAGGGTCATATTTGCCTTCACTTCGCCCAGATTACCGTATAAAGCACTGCATAGTTTCTACCTCTGCCATCCAGTCTCATTCCAGTACATTTGCAAACCTAACCCCGGTGTTGGTCAATAGCCAATCAGGAGTCAGCAATTGAGAAGCCGATCGAAGAAAGACATTGTTGAAAAAACGAGGCAAAATGAAAACTAAACCAAACAAAAACAGTCCAATAACCTCAAAACGTCGACAAAATACTCAATAAAACTACATATTATGTAGGAGCTATATAATGTACTATAAATACACAAACTTGTTTCTAGACTTCAATAAACACATAAAGTAACGTATCCATGAAGGTTGATATTCACAATCAAGGAATTGAAATGTGACATTTGTGAAACTACACACATAGGCATTAACAAAATGGCGGCATTTCCAAGTATTGTTGGGATAAAACCTTCTACCCCCTACTATCAGACAGGTTCATATTGCCTCCAAATTATGCAGGGAAGCCTGTGTAGGAGTTAACCCCGGGGTCATTTTAACATAGGGTTAGCGAACAAAATGTACATGAATGAGGTCCCAGGGCGCCAGGTGGCAGCAGCGTTCTCTATTACGTGCAAGCTGTAATCGCCTACAAACAGCATCGCACTCACCTAGCGATAAAACACGGCTTTTATCGCCTAGACGTGATTCACCTGCTCGCTCATTGTTCCATGTGCATCCGATCGGACACTAAACAAGTCGGCCATATGATTCGCGATGACTGTGTGCTCTAAATGAACAGACACGATCGGCGTTGTTAATGAGGGCGATATCGCGTTCGGTTATGATCGGTGACCCGAGTGCAGTCGACTGCAATCGAATCATGCGATCTTTGTGCTCATCAATGAAATGCAGTCATTTACGAACACACATAAAGCGATGATGCACCGTTGATGTTGTGTGTATTGAATTGGATTGATGCGTGTGTTGTATATACAATAACACAATTAACGCAGATAATATCGTGTCACACAAATAGAAATCCTCGTTGTTGTTATTGTATGTGTGAATTCTGATGCGTTACAATTGAATTCGTTGTGATAGTTTAGTGTAGAGAACGGTTGACTTGTCAACTATAATGACGTGATTGAAACTGATGTAACTGTGTGGCTGCAACTCTGTTTTCGAGATAAATGTATAATAGACGTGTAATTATAATGTTGTTTGTGTATAACATTGAACTAATTATCTATGTGGGCGTTACAAAAGGAGTAATGTGATTTTTGAATATCTGGGACGATGTCCGTAATGGTGCAATAACAATGGTTTGGGTTAGAGGCTACATGTTGTTGATGTTTGGTGACCGTATCGTGTTTTAGCAATTAGGTTAATCGAGAAGAGAGGAAAATAAAAGATTAATTCATTTCGCTGTATATTATAAAGAGCTCCGCCTAGTAAGAAACGTTGGAAGGTTTTGGTTCGAGATTAAGTTGGAAAAGAAAACAATGACTTGTTATCAACTTGTAATGCTTTTAATCAGGTTGATGCAGTTAGGAAAAGTCTTAAGTACTACAAAGAAAACAAATACAAAATTTGTCTAGTTTCTTGTTTATCTTAGGACATACATCTCGGAATGAACCTTTCTTCCGCTAGTTGTCGAGTAATCTAATCGAAACCGCAATATTGCAAAAAATTGTAAGACAGACTCAATTATTTCAACAATTTGTGAACCTTTATCTAAAGATGACAAGTTGGACATTTTTCAGTAACCTATTTAACCTGAATAATAATTAACAATAATTAATACATTCAACATTTATATGCACTCTTTTACCAAGAGAACAATAAATAGCTTTAAATTATTACATTCAGCATTGAAATATAACACAATGCACTTTGCTTTGTGCAATCGTACCTTCGAAGCATGCACACGTATAATGTTCTGCATTTACATATTATAAGCTGTCTGCCACAATCATGCAACTGCATACTAATTGTATCTCTGTGAAGACCACTATCATATAATATAGTTCAGAATGAACGCATTACATTACATTACAATAATTGTGTTTGTCTTATAAAATCCCATCATTAAACCTAGTGGAATATATTTTTGAATATTCGTTGTTCAATATTAACGCTAACGTTGAAGAAATAATTTGTATTGATCTACATCCTGCGACTGTATTCAAAATACGTCGAGTTCCAGCTATTTTTAAAACAGCTATCAAGATGAAAGTAATCTAGTGTGGTTGAAAGCAAAAAGATGGTGCGTTGGTTTTGCTCAAACCAGCCGGGTAAACATTATATAAAACTGCTATTGACTGAGTTCGGTTGCTTTGATTAAAGAGTTGCACCGCAGCGCTACGCGTGTTCAGTGGCGACTACAACAACCACGCTTTGATGAATGTATCCACACACATCTAACGAACTGTCTGTTTTTGTTATCTCGTGTGTGTGCGCTGAAAAAAACCTTCAAATGTTGTGTGTGTCACTGAAATTGGAAAATAATTCCTAACTCCATACAAAGTAATTGGTTGGGATTGATTGCTGTATCTCTCTCGTTAGATCGCTTCGAAACATGTGGGATTGAAACCTGTCACTATTTGTTTTCAGGACCCTTTGAGAAGTAACGAATCAACATCCACTATTTGTTAACTATATTATATGTCCATTCATTATGTTACGCTGTGATAGTTGCAACTTGAAACGAAATAACTGCAGAGTAGAGATTGTAATGTGAAAATATAACAGCATCATTTAACCCTTTTAAAAGTGATTTATGAAAATAAACTACAAAAAGTGATGTACGCGTTCATTTAAACGAAAATGAGTCGATTTTTTGTTTTTAATTATCGAGACATAGAAGCACTGTCCCGCATTGCCCCACTATGTGTTCTAAAAATTGATGTCATATAGGCCTATCTATTGGTCCGATTCTTTTATAAAATATGTATATGTATATATGTAACATTGGCATACAGCATAGCATACAGTAACATAGGATAACAATAATCCATACACTTTTCTAACAAGTTAATAGTAATTCATACTTTTTATCTGCGGTCACATTGATGAATATATTTCCTAATGTAGAACTGGGTGCTATTACTCAAGTTAAATACATTATATTGAACTAAGTTTTAAACAACATTTATTACGCCCAAATAAACCCAAATGGCTCTAAATTGGAACGATCGAATCTTCATTCAAAAATTTAAACACATTTCGCGTTAAACGCCAAGACTACCAACCAAACATTGAAAAGGGTTGCAATAATAAGGAAACCGTTTCATTTGCCAAACTGACAATATCCATTCACTCTAAATTAACATTCCGCGTTTAAAACCAGCGTCGCGACGCCATAATTTAATTATCCTCTGTACACAGACGTTGTCACCTGCTTCACTCGTGTAGTGTCTGGCTTTGATCTGAAGCAACGCGACACATTCGAACCGAGCCAATAAGCGACGCTAGCGCTTTACCGAGCAGCGGATTAATTACGACACTAGACAACGTATCAAGGAATTTAAATCAGGTGCTTTGCGTCGCAAAAGAACACAATAGTCTTTTGTTCTCAAAGTTCTTTGACATGAAGTATAATAGCTAACATATTTTTCAAGAATTCTCGTTGTTAATGTGATCGGACTCTTAACGTTTGTTGTGTTCTTTATGTGTTCTATTGTTATGTCACGTTTGAGCGAGAAGTCGTTGGAGAGGTGGCCATTTTGTGTCATGTTTTGTGCTCCGTGTAAAATGGAGTAGCTAGGCGACGGTTTGGGTGTTGTTTGTAGCCGGGTTGTATGATTCTTGCACACAGAACTATGGATATGTATTTAAAGCAATGTGACTATACCGCAATATGCACGTCGTTCTTCGATAGGGTATTCTAGATGAAAATTTTGATTTGCGAATATTTTCAATTTTGTATTCTCTTGCAAATTGAATAAAAACCAATAACACTTATACATTTATTTTAGGGGAGGCAATGGAGGGCAACGGTACAGTGGAAATAATAATAAACCCATTGAACCTAAACAAATAAAATAGCAATTAGGATGACACGCAGAATGAAACAAACTATTTGAAAATTGAAAAATAATAATGGAAAGGGGTATAAAAAGAAAGAAAATAATAAGTGGACATGAATGCAGTGAAGTCGGAAAATAAGTAATGTAAATACTAAATACCACTCCAAAAAATATTGAAATGGAGAGAGAATGAAGATTACATAAGGTTAAAAGAATGAATAATGAACGAAGACAAGTAAGAAGGGAATTGAACATCTCAAATATCGCCATCATCATCCCCTCGAACACTCAAGTGCTGAAACAAAGTCTCCTAATTGACTATCGTTCAAATCTACTCAACTCACTCTAGTTTATACTCATGATATTGTTATTCATTATGAACAAATGAAATGATAAACATCGAATACGAACACTTTTGCGTGCAGAGTTTTGTTTCGTACATAAATTATGCAACCAGTGTTTGAATATTCATAAGACGGAGGGTAATGGCCTCATACGAAAACGCCCTGTGGATCTAATATCCGCATGGCATGCATGTAAAGAGTGTCGAGCGTCGTACGTCATACTTCACAATAGTTAATTACATTTTACTCAAGACATGAACATCTCATCAAATCTTAAAATCTACTTGTTAAGTTCTACAGGTGCTAGAGTTGCTGTTTATTATTGAAAATTTGTTGTAACGCTCTCCCGTATTTGTACTGTGTAACGATAAACAATACAATTGTTGTATTACCTCGTAACCTTGAGAACGTTACACAATATTAAAAAAGTAGTTCGCTAGCAATGTTTAGTTTCGTAAAAACTACTCACTGGATTTTTTAAATATTTAAAATTTCCAGAATCTAGTTTTAGTTCTTATGAAACTAAAGTATGTTAGTAAGGAACCACTTTTTTAATATAATCTAGTGTAAATTACTTTTCTAATTTAGTTTATGTGCAGTTTTGATAGTTGAGACTCATTTTTCCCCTTAAAGAAGTTCGTTTCCTGCAGGGGCGGATCTAGCCTTGATTTATGGGGGGTTCGGTTTCATGGAAAGTAAACAGATACCTACACTCATGCTGTCATATTGCATTCTTATACTCAACCGCCAGTTGCGTACATGCTGTTTGAACTAGAGTAAACAGGTACCTGCAATCTTGCTGTCATATTACATTTTTATACTCAACCGCCTGTTGCGTCACGCTGATTCAACTGAAGTAAACAGACACCTACCCTCATGGTGTCATATTACATTCTTAAACTCAACCGTCAGTTGCGTCACGCTGATTCAACTAAAGTAAAAAGACATCTACCCTCACTGTGTCATATAACATTCTTATAATCAACCGTCAGTTGCGTCACGCTGATTCAACTAAAGTAAAAAGACATCTACCCTCACTGTGTCATATAACATTCTTATAATCAACCGTCAGTTGCGTCATGCTGATTCAACTAAAGTAAACAGACACCTTCTCTTATGGTGTCATATTATATTCTTATTCTCAACCGTCAGTTGCGTCACGCTGATTCTACTTAAGTAAACAGACACCTTCTCTCATGGTGTCATATTATATTCTTATTCTCAACCGTCAGTTGCGTCACGCTGATTCAACTTAAGTAAACAGACACCTTCTCTCATGGTGTCATATTATGTCCTTATTCTCAACCGCCAGTTGCGTCACGCTGTTTCAACTAAAGTTAACAGACACTTACCCTTATGGTGTCATATTACATTCATATACTCAACCGTCAGTTGCGTCACGCTGTTTCAAGGTAGGTGTCTGTTAAGTTTAGTTGAATCAGCATGACGCAACTGACGGTTGAGTATAAGAATGTAATATGACACCATTAAGGGTAGGTGTCTGTTTACTAAGTTGAATCAGCGTGACGCAACTGACGAATGTAAAATGACACCATGAATGTAAAATGACACCATGAGGGTAGGTGACGCAACTGACGGTTGAGTGTAAGAATGTAATATGACGACATGAGGGTAGGTGTCTGTTTACTTTAGTGAAATCAGCGGCATGGCGGCCAGTAGTGTAAACCTAGTTTTTGTGCTCCGGGTAATATTATTTTTCTCTGTAGTTTTTCGCGTGTTTGATGTACCAGAGAGGTGTGTACCGAAAGGCAATGTTGTGCGCGAGAGAACTGTGTTTGGTGTTCCGTTGGAGGATACAATGATTGTAAGTAATGTAACTATTAATTGCCGGACAGTGTGCGTGCATTCGCTGCTAAAGAGAACGCAGGTCATCCAACAACCCTCGACCCCACGCCGGCCCGGCCCCAACACATTCCTCAGGAGGGGGCGGGGTAGCACCGTCTTGCATGTCAGACTGCCGAACTCCAGTCTTGCTGTCGCCACACTCCTCTTAGCGTTGTGTGGGGACATCGAACTAAACCCCGGGCCACCAATTACTAGCAACAAAAACAACATCGTCCCACGTCTGAGCCAGCCGCACACAACAACAATACCAACAACAATTATAACAACAAAAACAACAAATCATAATAACAATAGCAACAATAATAAACCAGGGACACAACGCAACCTATCAATGTTCTACATGAATGCGCGTAACATCTCCAGCAATAAACTCTCCGACTTCAATCTAGCGTTTTCTGACAATAAGGAATTTGATTTACTTTGTGTCACCGAAACCTGGCTTCATGAGAATGTCCTCGAGGGTGAGATTCTGAACGGCCAGTATGTAGTGTATCGTCGAGACCGCGGGCAAGTTGAGGGCACTAGAAAGAAGTCAGGTGGAGGTACCCTAGTGGCAATCTCGTCAAAACTTAAATCACGCCATAGGACCGACTTCGAAAGTAACTGTGAAATAGTGTGGGCGGAGATAATCCTTCACAATAATTCTAGCTTGTTCCTCGGCTGTGTCTATCTTCCCCCGCCGCTTACTACAGATGTACTTGAGGAACTGCAGGACTCTTTAACACGTGTTCAAATGTCACTCAGGCCGGGAGACAATTTAATTTTATGTGGAGATTTTAATCTCCCAGGTATTAGCTGGAGACTGAACGAAGACTCTTGTCGCGGCCTTCAAGCCTTTGTTACCAACTCATCTACTGTAAACACTGAATTCTTGGAAATTATGTCCGAGTTTGATTTGGTCCAGCATAATAGGAATGCTACCTGCAATGACCACGTGCTAGACCTTATAATAACAAACAACAAAGATGTTCGAATCCAAGTAGAAACAGTAGATTCACCTGTCACGACGGACCACACCCCCCTCTCATGTTCTGTTGACATTCCTGCGTTTAAAGGGTTTCACAAACCTCCACCCCGGAAGATACGTAATTGGAAAAATGCAAACTTGGCGGATCTTAAAAATAGGCTCAGCCAATGCCCCTGGTATCGTCTGCGATCGGCAAGCAGTGTGAACGAGTGCTGTGCTATATTCTACGAGCTCTTGGAAGACGCAATCAAGGATGTCGTACATCATGTTAGCGTTAAACAAGTAAAATACCCTGAATGGTATGATAAACAACTTATAAAGTCACTGCAAGCGAAAATGTGGGCTCATCGCAGATGGAAAAGATCGGGTCTCGAAGCTGACCGAGAGGAGTTTGCAATCAAAAGACGAATTTTCAAACAATTAAAATTACAAACACACAAGAAGTACATGATAGACGTCGAGAATAAAATGGCATCGTCTCCAAAACAATTTTGGAAATACGTTCAAGTCAAAACTCGTTCAAGGCGCATCCCTGCAGACATGAAACTAAACGGGTCAACGTCCACGACCACAAGAACTACTTGTGAAATGTTCTCAGAGTTTTTCAAATCTGTATTTCGCCCTAAGGATGAACCCACACTTCTACCCCCACTCAACTCTTGCACGGACAATAGTCTCGCAGGCTTGACAATCTCTAAAAGCGCCATTATAACCAAATTGCGCAGTCTTACCTCGGGAAAATCATCTGGACCTGACAATATTCCGATCTATGTTATCAAAGCGTGTGCCAATGAACTATCTGAACCCCTGTGTGTTATTTACAACCGCGCTATTAGCGAGGGTGTTTTCCCTGACAACTGGAAGCTCGCTCACGTCACACCTGTTCATAAGAGCGGTGAAAAATCACAAGTAAAAAACTACCGACCTATTTCTCTTCTGCCAATTTTTTCAAAAATCTTCGAAAAGTTCTTACACGAGAGTCTACTTTGCCACGTTAAAAACTATATTCCTGAGTCTCAACACGGTTTCTTCCCTAAACGATCTACAGTAACGAACCTTGCAATATTCAATCATCACATTTCTAAAAGCCTCGATGAAAAAACGCAAGTAGACGCGATTTACACGGACTTCTCGAAAGCTTTTGACTGCGTAAATCACCATCTTTTAGTTCACAAATTAAGAAATTTTGGCGTCA
This sequence comes from Isoperla grammatica, assembly GCA_945910005.1. Lineage (NCBI taxonomy): Eukaryota > Metazoa > Arthropoda > Insecta > Plecoptera > Perlodidae > Isoperla > Isoperla grammatica. The sequence goes on from OX246741.1 coordinate 6,334,240, forward strand.
CAGGGTCGTTTCTAAGTCTTATAACCAACTACCTCGAAAATCGCAGACAATCAGTCGTACTCGATGGAGTCGCGTCGAGTCAGGTACTGGTGACCTCTGGGGTCCCTCAGGGGTCAATTTTAGGGCCCCTACTTTTCAACATATTCGTCAGTGACCTTCCATCGTGCCTACAGTCCTCGTCGTGTTTGATGTACGCCGACGACGCCAAGATTTTCTGTCCAATCAAGAGTGTTGCCGACTGCCACAAGCTACAACGTGACTTCCTTGCTCTTATTGGATGGTGTTCTACGTGGAAAATGGACTTAAATTTAAAAAAGTGTCAAGTCATCTCGTTTACAAATAAGAAAAATGTTATTGTTCACGATTATACTATGGGAGATGTCATTTTGGACAGGGTATCCAGCGTGTGTGACTTAGGAGTGGTAGTTAGTTCCAATCTTTCATTTAATATGCATATAGACAAAATTCTTCCGAAGGCCTTCAAAATGCTAGGATTTATCAAGCGGACGTGCGGACGTGATTTCTCTGACGTCACAATTCGTAGACTGTACCTGGGTCTTGTTAGGCCGATTGTTGATTACGCTAGTGTAATCTGGTCTCCTCACCACCTAACCAAGATACACAACGTCGAACGCCTGCAGCACAGGTTAATCAAGTGGTTCTGTTTTAGAAATAATACTGCTTATCATAGAGTAAATTATATAAATCTGTGTAAGTCCAACCTGCTGCAAACATTAGAGCATAGACGAGAAACATCTGATCTTGTCTTTCTTCAAAGAATAGTGAAGAGTGAGGTAGACTGCACAGATCTATTGGAACTTATATCATTTAACACACCTTCAAGACGCTCAAGACACACTGGACTTTTTAATGAACCGGCTGCAAGAATAGACGTTTATAAACATTCATTTCTTCCTAGAACGGTTAGACACTACAATGGAATGGAAAAGTATAGCGAGTTCAATATCGATTTATTTGGTGACAGCACACCGCTTCTCAAGAAAAAGTGCATTCTGTTCAGTCAGTCCATACACAACATCACTTAAGTTAGTTCAATGCACTGTTATTAAACCTTATCTTCTTCATAATAAATATTTATAACAATTTGCTTTGATAAAATTTGATAAAATGATATAATGTAAAATTTAATGAATTTCCGTTTCTCACCACAACCTTAATATCGCTTCTTTTCTATTCCATGTATTTGTCTTGCAATTTTCATTGCCAGTATTATTCTACTTCATTGGTTAAAAAATCTGATACAAATTATGTTTACCGTTACAAAAATTATGTTATATGTATCTGCTTGTATATTCCGCTGAAAATACTTAGTATAAGCATTAGTATTAGCATTAGTATTAGAACTCTAGAAGTAGTCAGTCATGTCACCATGAACATTTGTCTTTCTATATGCTTACATTTAATTACTTTAGTATTGCATCCAACGTTTTCTGGAACTTCTGTATTCTGTTGTTGGGTAACGCATAAATAAAAAATAAATAAATAAATAAACGGTTGAGTATAAGAATGTAATATGACACCATTAAGGGTAGGTGTCTGTTTACTAAGTTGAATCAGCGTGACGCAACTGACGAATGTAAAATGACACCATGAATGTAAAATGACACCATGAGGGTAGGTGACGCAACTGACGGTTGAGTATAAGAATGTAATATGACACCATGAGGGTAGGTGTCTGTTTACTTTAGTTGAATCAGCGTGACGCAACTGATGGTTGAGTATAAGAATATAATATGACACCATGAGAGAAGGTGTCTGTTTACTTAAGTAGAATCAGCGTGACGCAACTGACGGTTGAGAATAAGAATATAATATGACACCATAAGAGAAGGTGTCTGTTTACTTAAGTTGAATCAGCATGACGCAACTGACGGTTGATTATAAGAATGTTATATGACACAGTGAGGGTAGATGTCTTTTTACTTTAGTTGAATCAGCGTGACGCAACTGACGGTTGAGTATAAGAATGTAATATGACACCATGAGGGTAGGTGTCTGTTTACTTTAGTTTAAACAGCGTGACGCAACTGGCGGTTGAGTATTAGAATGTTATATGTATATTAACTATTATTAAACAAACGTGCGTGACATAGCACAGATTTTAAGATGATTACAGAAGTTTAACGGACTGTCAGTGGAAAATTATCTTATGTCACACACAGTAGCGATTTGTAAGAGAACCAGAGTATATCAATTTAATTTGATTCCTGCCAATAAATCTCAATCATATCTTGTTTATCCACATATAAACATACCTGCGTGTCATACTACAGATTTTAAGATAATTACGTAAGTTTAACGGGCTGTCATTCGAAAATTACTTAATTTCCCACATAGTAGCGATATGTAAGAGAACCTGAGTATGGCATGCGCATACGTCGGCAGGGGTAGATACAGGCTCGATTAGTTACACAAAGCATGGCAACTAAAGTTCGGTAACGACTCCAAAATAATAATTATTCAAAATTTCCATTTTTTTGGGTCATGGGGGAGCGGTCGCACCCCCTTGCCCCCCCCCCCCTGTATCCGCCCTTGGTTTCCTGTAGGTTTCCTCACAAACCAATGCGTCAACCCCTAAACCCCCCCCAGGGCTCTGAGTGAGCGAGGTTATTGTAAATGTCAGCACGTCAACAGCTTCTCCGTCCCCGCGGTCTCATCTATACCAACGCGCGTGAACCAACGCGTCAACCGTCAACGCGTCCGCTCCGAGCAGACGCTGACGGGGCTAGTTAATTATTTACCCAGGCACGACCGCGCGATCAGGACGAGGGGGAAAGAAACATTTCAAGACACTTGATCGGGACGTAAAGCGTAGATTTCAAATGTGGGAAACGGTGCGAGATTTCCCCTTATAGGTCCTGTAAGCGATTGCCACCTAGGAACGTGGGTTTAAATCTCGCAGTAGGTAGGCCTACAAGTAAACATAGTTAATACAAATCAAATGAAATCTATTTATTTCTTAATTTCATTTACTAATGTAAAGTAAATAGAGTTTGATTTTATTTGATATTGCTAATGAATAATAGATCAAACTTTGGAAGTTATATAAACCTCTAAAATTTATTTATAGGATTTTGTATTTCAATTTAAAAAGTAAACGATATGTTTAAATTTAATTTTTTTCACAGGCAGAATAAAAACGTAAAACCTGCGTATGGTGGTTAGGGGAAATTTAGTTTTTTGTGTGGAGTGATGTTTTATTTTATCCTTTGGGATATATTCCTGTTTCACTGTTATTATCGTTACGAACATTTGTAGAAATGTGACTTTCCTCGCGAAAACGTGTATTTTTTTATTTAACAACGCAAATAACGTCCACGATGCTTTTTCTAAAAGTGAATTAGCTTGGCGAATTATTATTTTGGGAGAATCCACTCACAGTCTACAGACATCTCCCACTATGAGTTAATACGATCCAAACATTATAAACCAACTTTGACTGGGCTCCTCTTTGACCCCTTGGGTGCCTTGACCCCTAGACCACCGGGACTGGCATAATGCCTGAATCCAAATCCACCCACAAGAGTTGTTCTTCAATAAACATCAAATTTGATATCATCATTCATCAAAGCCATGCCTGCCCAGGGATTGCTACGTTATCGTGATGGACAGGTTTGTGTGCTTTGTGGATCCCTAGAGCCATAACAGCGAAAGCACGTATGCTTCTGGTAGGGACACCCTATCTCGAGAAATCAAGGTAGAGAAGCCAGACGAAAGGCAGTCGTCGCCCGCCCCTGTTCCCTTTCCTCCACTTAACGTCCTCCTTGCACCTTTCCTCCAAACACCCTCCGACGTCATATGATCATAGTTGCCGAGTACGTCGTTAAACAACAAATAATCAATATCAAATCGAAGATATGCACAGAAGCCCTCTTTGCGGGCATCGGACACCACGTCGAAGCGAAGTTCTACTCGACTGTCCGGGGTGATGTTATAAAGAGGAGTACTCAACTGTCTGGGGTGATGTTATAAAGAGGAGTACTCAACTGTCTGGGGTGATGTTATAAAGAGGAGTACTCGACTGTCTGGGGTAATGTTATAAAGAGGAGTAATCGACTGTCTGGGGTGATGTTATAAAGAGGAGTACTCGACTGTCTGCAGTGATGTTATAAAGAGGAGTAAGCGACTGTCTGGGATGATGTTATAAACGACTGTCTGGGATGATGTTATAAAGAGGAGTACTCGACTGTCTGGGGTGATGTTATAAAGAGGAGTACTCGACTGTCCGGGGTGATGTTATAAAGAGGAGTACTCGACTGTCTGGGGTGATGTTATAAAGAGGAGTACTCGACTGTCTGGGGTGATGTTATAAAGAGGAGTACTCGACTTTCTGGGGTGATGTTATAAAGAGGAGTACTCGACTTTCTGTGGTGATGTTATAAAGAGGAGTACTCGACTGTCCGGGGTGATGTTATAAAGAGGAGAACTCGACTGTCTGGGGTGATGTTATAAAGAGGAGTTATCCACTGTCTAGGGTGATGTTATAAAGAGGAGTACTCGACTGTCTGGGGTGATGTTATAAAGAGGAGTACTCGACTGTCTGCGGTGATGTAATAAAGAGGAGTAAGCGACTGTCTGGGATGATGTTATAAAGGTTTAAAGAGGAGTACTCGACTGGTTGGGGGTGATGTTATAAAGAGGAGTAGGCGACTGTCTGGGATGATGTTATAAAGATGTTGATTTGTGTGACGGGTCGTATGTTCTGTGCTAGTGTAAAACATAATCCCTTACAAGAACAGAAGGTATCACTCTTAAAGGCCAACACGGGAACAAGCTGAAGAGAGATGTTTATTGTGAACGATATAACAGAGACAACAAGAAGCTGTTGGGTTGAAAAGCCAGGCTAATTATATTAGCGCACGGCTAGGCCGACAGGAGCGCGGCGGTCGCGCGTTTGATTTAACGCTCGGAGTCTCTCGCGGTCAGAGACTTCGGAACAGAAACACCGTGTTACTAACTTCTTTGCTTCCGGCTTATTTTGGAAATACGATCCGAAAAGTGTTCGCACAAAAAACGCACGACTGAATTTACGAATTCCGCGTAGACTTCGAGGTGGCTGTGGAAATTTAATAATGTTCGAAGGTTATGTGGGGTCGAATGATTACAAATAGTTTTTGAAATTTCAAAATTAATATCCTAGTAGATTTTGTATTTATCATACATACTTTGTGCAATAAGCACACTGTCCTCAAAAAATGAAAAATAAAAAACTTAAACTTGATCCTATCGATTGAAGAAAACGCCCGTAAATGGGCTTTTGCTGTATTATTTGTAACTAGAAAATGAGCGACGACGAACGGCCAAACTCTTTTTATATACGTACTTCAAACGATCGCGATATTGTTTTCTTTTTCTTCATTTTTACGTCTTTTGTTTGGTAGGAAATTTAATATTTTCCCTTTGTCCATCCAGGTTGGTTGTACTGCGTTATTTCGTTGGTCTGGTACTGGTAGGTTTATTCCCGTCATCAATAATTCAGAAGGTACAAAGTTAGATTCCCCGTTTGGACTAATATAATTTTAACCTCGAAAATTGAATTAAATCTTTATTCATATGATAATGAAATATGTAAAAGGAGGCTTCAGCCATCACAGCAACTTAGTACATCATAAATAAATGATATTGTGCCCTGCACTAAAACTTAGTTCTTTTCAGAGTGGATACCTCATTATAAATATAAATTTATTTATTTTATTTAAAAAATATATAGTTTGGCTACTTTATTTTATTTTAAACGTTATTCTTTTACAAATTACTACGTTTTTCCCTGTGAGGGCGAGCGTCGTATTTTTCCTGCGTCTAGTGCTGTCAATACACGGAACAGCTATTTGTCTTCCACTGAGACCCCCCCCCCCCCTCCCCCCGATCAAAGAGCGCATCTTATTATTGTCCTGGTGGGCTGCTGCATTCCAGCCGATCAGACGAGATTTACATTCCACTGGAAGATACTGTTAGTGTTCTCACAATGTGGCAACGTTGCATCCACTGACATGGTTGCCAGTATCCGCAATACGTGTCTTTAGAAGTTTCGTACTTAAATTGTTTCGAGTACTTTTTATTTAGATTTTATGTGCACAAATCTATGACGTAGATCCACGTTCTGTTTTCAAACGATTTGTTTTAACTATACTAATATCTATGATCTTCCTTTTGTTTCACATAACGCTTGCAGCGTACGGGTGTGCGTGTGCGTGTGCGTGTGCGTGTGCGTGTGCGTGTGCGTGTGCGTGTGCGTGTGCGTGTGCGTGTGCGTGTGCGTGTGCGTGTGCGTGTGCGTGTGCGTGTGCGTGTGCGTGTGCGTGTGCGTGTGCGTGTGCGTGTACGTCTGTCTATCCACGTCGTGAATTCCATCGCACAACATTATTTCTCGCGTGATTCATGCCCTCACTTAAGTTGTAAGCCTTCTCTCCGGCGATGGGGAAATAAAAGATTTGTTTGCTAAGCGGTCGGAAAATTACATTATGGTAATATAAGAAAAAAGAAAGAAGAAACGAAAGGAAAACAAAGTGTGACCTACTTGTTGCGGGAATCGAATAGATCATAAATGAGTTTACTTTATTCTAAAGGTGACGCCAATGGCCATCATTGCTCAGCCTTCAACGTCCTCAATAATCCGCGGGTAGACAGTGAGGTTTATCGAGACGATGATAGTTTGTGAAGGAATGGAGAGTCAGTTTATCTCTCTACCCTCAAGTAATATTACCTATAAATTACTCTGTTGTTTCCGTAACTGCGACTCCGCTGAATTCAAAGGAACCTTCAAAAATACTTTTGTTAAAATAATGCAGCATTTTAAAGCAGCCTCGTGGTTGCTGATGTCATAGATGAGTGAGATATTGGCCAATCATATGACAGTATTTGAAAAAGCCACCCGCTGATTGGCTCCAACTTCTGTTTATAATTTTAGTTTATGAATATTTACGAAAATTAAATTTTCACTGGTTATCACAGGTTGATGGGAACATCTTACGACGCTTCCTTATAAAGCTTTATAGAGTGAGCATACAAACCCGAGTTTTCACAGCAATATTCGTTATCAAGTTTGTTCAGAGCTGATGGGTCGTTATTGAGAGTATGATAGACTCAATGCCCGTCTTTCTAGTATAACCGTTCTATTAATACTTCAATGAATAAAATATAATACTTTCTCTTTACTGTATATAATGTATACCCAGCGACAAAAGTAAATCAACGATTTTACGGAAACCTTACTTATACTCGTACAGCTCTTCTGCATAATATGTTTTATCCAGTATTGTTTGACTGTTGTGCTTCATCTACTACTACTATTATTATTTGATGTTTAATGACGTGCTCGATAACTAGGTAGGCATATGAGGTTTGAGGAGATTGGAGGAAAGACAAGTAGGGAGAAAAACAGATATAAATGGGTTAAAAAATTCAAAGGGAAAATTTGAGGACCTCATTTCGTCACTTCTACGACTGACAGATTTACACTGGGCACATTCTACCCCGGCCTTAGTCGAGGTTCTTCATATAGGAATTTTACAATGGTTCATAGATGAGATTGAGACTAGAAGAAGAAAATCATGCAAGTTTGTTCTCAATCAATGTAAGAGTAAAGAGGTTTTATGTTGGTGGCTGTATCTAAATCCTCGCTGCCTATATTTTAACTATGCACACTTGAATCGTTCTCCAATTCCTAATTATGTAACCATAAGATCCCTTTTTGAGAATCCGTTTTATTTTAGTCATGAGATAGAATACCAATAAGATTTTGGAAGATTCTTATTCGATAATGAGAGCATCTTATCACATTTCTACACGGACATCAAAGCGTTTAGGTTGAGTTACTTTGATGTGAAATAAATTGTTCCCTAGGTAGAACAATTAGCAATTATATAATTCCGCTCTATCGGAGATAGAAATAGCAAAGAAGTTATAAGGGTTCCTTCGGGAATCAATGGCCTTGTCCCAGTTTAACATTGAAGGAGCAATTAAGAACTGAACTGTTATCGTAGCCGCTATTGAACATTTGCTCGTGTTGTTGTGATAAACATGTACATTGTTTTCTTCAACGTGAATACAATATCACCGTAATTGTAAGAGAAGATGTTGGTGATTTCATTTTAATTATATTACTTTAGTTATCGTTATGGCCGGAATTTACTCTATAAATTTTAAGTAAATTTCGGATAATTATTTCTTAAAGTGATACATGAACATACCCATATAAAAACAATACAAGTATACACTTGTACTGGTAGATACACATACATAATAGATCAAGATAAAAGATGTAATGTATATTTGTACGGGTTTTTGGAATGACAATCGAAAAAATACCACAACATTCACAAGCATAGTGTAGTATGTTTATGAGCACCAATTGACACAAATTTACCCCGATTTTGAGTTGCATTCCTGAGATATATTTTCAAAACGAAAATTTCTTACGACTTTAATTTCAAGAATCATATCCCTCCTAAGTAAATAATTAATTATTTCTTTTGCCAATGTGACGCTGGTTAGTGAAATATTGTGTTGTTGGTTTATCTTGTGCGCACTAATTGTCGTATGCCATGCGTTGCGTTTCACGGCGCAGTTCGGGTATCGTGATGTTATGATGTTGTGATATCGTGATGTCGTGATGTTGTGATGTCGTGCCGGGCACTGTTGGGTCAATGATGATGACCACGTGAGAAGAATGATCGTCATGTGATGCAAATCACTGAGATTGACAAAGTGGAAAGAGAGTTACTTGAAAGGTTTGGGACACGAGGAAAGAATGGTGTGGGAAAGGTGACACTATCGCATACCGTACAGTTAATTCTAATGGAATTATCACAGTACATGTTCTAATTTTATTTTAAGTTGAGAAAATTGACCAATCACAGGTCAAAGCAAAAAGCAGTGTCGTATGTACTGATGGCAGTGGTTAGCCTACACTAGTTCGACGGAATGTAAAGAATACATTGGAAATAAATAAATAAATATATTAATATAATAACCTGCTTTGATTCACAAAGTGGTATCAATGTTCCGAATTAAACGACTTTTTTAAAGCTCAAATTAGTGATTTCGATTTGATAGCCACGGTTTAAACAAACATTACATTAACAATGCTGGCAGTCGCCATGTTTGCTCTTAGTAAACCTACGAATACCGGCTAATTGGATATGAAAAGTTGTGTATGCATAAAACCAGCTATTGGCTTAGTTAAATGAATGAAAGGCAAATATAATGAATGATTCCTATAACTGATTTTATCCCCTAATCCTACTCAACAGTTGAATGTATCATACGTTAATGAGTAACAACCATTACCATAACGAGGCTTTGCTCCAGTTCATATATAAAAATGTTTGTGACAAAAATTCCCGGATACCTTCCCACTGTATTAAAAATAAATGATAATACATTGAAAGACTTGCTCAGATGTTTTACATTTTTCTGTGTTTCACATTATGTTTTTGAGTTGATTAAAGTACACAAAAAATTTAGATTTATTTCAATGAATCAAACATACTCGATTCGACAACTCATTTGTAATTGAAATAATCTTTAACTTACAAATTCCCTGATCTAAAAGTTAAACTTTGTCAAATTGCGTGATATTGTATAGACCTTTAATAATCGTTCACCGTAGTGAAAAATTAAACACTTCTCTCCGACACGCAAAACAAAACAAAATCATAATCATGAAAGTTATCCATGCGGTCGATAAAGTAGTACGGTGTGAAATTGTCTTTGAATCTCTTCGAGAACGACGACAAAATCGTGCTAGATTGAAAAGAGCAAAAACTATATTCACGTCAATACGGAAATAATGAAAACCGTATTCTGCAGCATTCAACTGTGAAATAACGAGCGTTGACAATAGAACACGGAGATAGACATTCAAATCAGCAGCAAATCAGTACAGTCATGTGCAAAACACATCAGTGCGCGAGAGCTAATGAACCAATCAGGGTGTCTGTTATCTGTGAGGTTGACGCCGCCAATTAACTGCCGGTAAAATATTGTTTGGTAATAAACGGAGTCATTATATTACTTTATTAGGTCCATTGATCTCGTTATAATTTGATGGCTGTTGTTTTAGTGGAGAGCATCGGACAATTGATTAAAGGGATGTCAAGTGTAGATCATATTGATGGATTTTATTAGGTGTGTATAATGCGCCAAGGTCAATCGATGCGAGAAATAATCAAGATAATGCTGTTTAAAATTATTAATTTATGCATTTTTATAAGAATGTGAGGTTAAGGTATGTAGAATCAATAAATATACACATTTTGAGCCTTCTATGTTGGCTAAGCCAAAAAAGTGATGACTTAAATAATCAATATACCGGCAAAAGCATTGGTCAGCCAGATTGTAAATTTGTATACTTTTTATCTGGCAGTAACTTGGACTATGAGGGAGAGGAGGAAAGCAGAATTCAGGTTGGAGAAATGAAATTTCTGAAAAGTACAACGGATAAGACAAGAAAAGACAGGATAAGAAATACGATCATTAGAGAAATGCTGGGTGTAGAGAAGTTAGGAAACAGGATAAGAAAAATACAGCTGAGTTGGTTTGGACATTTAAAACGCAGGTCAGAAGAGGGTATAAGATTAACATTTAGAAGCTATAGACTTAACAAAGAAAGTGGTTTTATTAGTATCTACACAATTCTAATAACTAGACTGTTCCTTTCTCTTTTATCTTTCACTCAAATTTATTTCAATTTAAATTTATGTTTAACTGTTGCCGACATACACTGCTATGCCTGTGTGAATATTATGTAGTGTACGTCTAGCTGTATTTCTTTTCGTTAATTCGCCAGTATTCATATTTGTATTTGTTTGTAATTGTACTTGTCCTAGTATAACTTTATTATATTGCACTTGTGGGTCTTGTGACCTGTTGTCAATAAATAACAAATAATAATTAATAATAAATAATAAATAATAAATAATAATAATAATAATAATAATAATAATAATAATAATAATAATAATAATAATAAATATGAATTATACAGTGAATATGGTGGAAAATCTAAGCAGAAATACAAAAAAATTATAATCGTATTTTATTCGTTCTTTAAAATACTACCATCACAAATGTAGCCGTGAATATGGGTCAAGTCGATCCCTTAAAAATATCCTCCAGCTCTTTTTCCAGAAACTTCAAGTTTAACACGTTTAAAATCTTACAAACAATGAAAAGAAACTTTTAAAGACGGGATTTTTAAATTAGCCGCCCAAGTTAGGAATGCAATGGAAGGTAAGTGAAAAGTTCCACCGCCGCGTAGAAATAGAAGGGGACGAATCTCTCTCGAGTTAACCGAGTTTTGTGCCGAGTCGTACGCGCCAGATTTACATACGCTATATGTTTAAATAAGGAACGGCTTTCCTGATTAAGTTGAATCTCGAGCATCCATTGTTTTCAACCTAGAAGGGGAAAATTGAGGTTTTAAGAATTCAGCGGCATTTTCACCTTCACGTTTTATCATTCCTACTAAAACATCACGTTGAGAGAGCTAAAGTCATCAAACTTTCAAGATCGAGAGAAACCAGCTGCCAAGTGTGGTAAAAAAATCTGCATTTGTAATGCTTTATAACTTTTTGTTTTACTTTATAGAAGTACAAACTCTGAATTAAATTTAATAAAGGTGCACAGCTGTGTTCAAGAAGAGAGAAATGTATGTCAGAATAGAAATAGCAACTTCTTCACAGTATGTCTATTCTGAAAGATACGCGATACATCAGAAATAGCAACTAGAAGGTAATTTGAAAGATACTTGTTCAATCCCACAACCAGATATCTTTACTGAAGAAGTTTTAGTAGTTTCCTTAGTCTTAAAATATCCATTAGGCAATCTACAACACCCAGATATTCCAATATGCATAGTAAGAAATAATGAAACTAGTAATACATTGGTGTGTGAGTGTGATAGTGATAGCAGTAAAAATTATAATGTTAGTGGTAATGATAGTGTTAAAAGCAATAGTTGTTCTAATGGAACTGAAGGGGTAATGATGGCATTATTATTCTTGAATTTCTAGTTCTTACATTTAACTGTATAAGTAAAGTGGATTGTAAATAATTACCAGTTATTCGCTTACAGATCATATTATCATATTATTCTAAGCTTAAGTGATTATAGTTCAGTAAACATACAAAAGGATTCATCGTATTCATTTAATTACAAACGTTGGCTTTAGTTTGAGCACCAAGTATGTAATGCCTTCAAATCCGTTCCATTCACAGAAGCTTAGCTAGCGAAACATTTACAAACGAAACTCAACCGCCGCTTTTCATGAAGTGATTCGCTTTGAGCTTTCTTGTTTACATTCAGAATCTCAACACAAGTTCAATAGTTTTAGTGTCCAGCTTGTGAACGCATTGTGGTCTTCAAAACTTTAATAATTAATAATTAGTAACCACATCTTGATTATCCTTGAATAGCAGTGGGTGGTTTTTATGTTGACGTCATTGAATGACTTGAATCTTAAGTATATTTTTGAATTAAGGAGCAATGTCGTTATTGATTGAGGGGTGAGAGGGGAGAGGGGGATAGTTTCTCTAAGAAGGACAGTATATTCTATCTTATAGACATACATTTTAAGAACAAGTTCTAAAACACTTTCAAAATGTTAAGAATTGTATTCATAAAAGAAAACAGTAAATTTCAATATTTCTTTTATGTTTTAAGGCAGCAAAATATTATTCTCGCGCTCATAGCTCGCGTGCTGCTCTGGGTGGTACAACAAGTAACTAACAACGCAGAGCATGTACGCGTCTCAAATGAGCTCCGACCACCTCAAAATGTTTTCTATTGCGGTTCGTGAGCGGAATGCGGGAATAAAATAAAACAATATTGTTTAATATAAGTTTTACTTTGCGAAAAACTTCTTCCCACCCGGTATAAAGTCACACGGCCAGCTTTCATATTTCAAATTAATAAAGAGGAAAGTTTAGAGTTGAGTTTAATTCCGTCTCTCCGACTCCGACGTTATAGCTTATCACCTGTTGAATGCTAAAGGTGCTTTTAGCGTACGTATAGACGCGAATACTTGGAATTTCAATTATGTTTGGAATTTTAAAGAATAATACTTGAGCAATGAGCATAGTTCTGTTAAACGGAACTTCGTTTGCTTTTTAATGGGCTTTAGAGCTTACAAAGTAGATACTCATTTACTTCAATTAGCTAATTACATGAATACTTTTCACGTCTTCATCATTAGTTAATATAATATGCACAACAATTTTTTAAATAAGTTTGACCAGAATACGAACAGAATATCATGACAGATCAAATCATAAATATCAAATATGCTGAGACTCAAATGAAAAACGTAGGCCTAAACGTGTACCTCACATGTATTGCACGTAACTGGCAGAAATATTAATATTTCTCATAAAGTTATATTTTCTCTGTTATCAATTAAATTAATGTATTTAATGTACTGTATTTTGACACGTGGTTTTCCTTTATTCGTCTGCTTCTGTGCCTACCTTAACATTCTTTATTTTCTAATTTATTGTGAGTTTTTGACGCCCAATTTAAAATGGTTATTAATTTATTTATTTTTATTTATTTATTTAATGTCTATCCTATTCAGTTATAAAAACTGATGAACAAAGGAGGACCTTAAATAAAACTAGGCTATGCAAACAATTAATAATAATGAAATCATAAATAACGATAACAAAAAAACAAAACAAACTACTGTACTATATATAAATATAAAAAAAATCAAGAACAAGAAAAAATAATCGAGAAATCAAATCAAATTAAATTAAAACGGCTATATTTGTGTTACAAACAAATAAGTGTTATTCTGCGCTGTCTCGGGCATTTATGTTATCAACAGGTTCTATACGTAAGATCCGTAGCTAGATATCTAAGAAACTTCGCTAAGATTGTGTCTAGCCAGCAAATCCTTTCAACTTGGTAGTTTGAGTTCATCCACCGAAGTTTATCGCAACGTTTGCTTATCAGCCCTCATCACTCATCGTCTTGGATAGATCAATATAAATCAATCGTTATTGGCAATGGAAATTGCTGATAAAATAGGTCAGACAAGAAAATAGTTGTAAAACCTGCATGAAGAAGTACGAGGGTAAAAGTTGACTAGAGTAAAGAAAGCGAATATATATAGATGTAAGTAGTACATGAGTTTGTTTACGGATGAAAAAGCATTGAGACATGTTGACTTCAACTAGATGATTGTAATGGTTCATGTCTTTGTTTTAAAGGGTCGCTGAATTTATACGACTTTTATATTAAGCCTGGGTCTGTGAGCTTGTTTAAACTACATGGTTGAAGGTCAAAAGATGTCTAGTTTTTATGTTTTGCAATAGCTCTAAGTTCTAAACAAAAAACGACTTTGCAGTGCAGTACTTTTTGTTATCTTGATTAAATATTTCAGAGAGCGTAATTACTTTCAGTATATAACCGTAATGTATCTACTATATAACCTTTCGAAGGGATGTTTATAAGTTTCTATTGCGGTTTTCTAATTTTCAGAAAATGAGTCGTCCCTTGTTTGACATTTCTTATGAACGTGTGACATAATAAAACCAAACTACGAACTTCTGCATCCATTCAGATCCTATGACAATTGAGACTCTACATCACAAATCCTGCAATTAGATGTCATTCAAAGTTAAAAAAGAAAAAAATGTGTTGCTATGTTATTGTTAATTATTGTAAATATTGCTTGTCAAATTTCCCATTGTGGTGTTACTTCTCACGAGTAAACAGAACCACTGCTTCTTATATTAGAAAAAATAACTGGACCACAAAAAATACATTTTTTTAAACATACATAAACTCAAAAACGTATATATTTGAAATAACTGTTTTTTTACGTTATTGGTTTAGAGGTGTTTATCGTTGCCCATTTGCCAACAAAAACGCACCTCCCCCATCGAACAAACAAAACAAAAACAAGAGATTAAAGCTGCTGACTAGACTAGTTTTAATCGTCCCCCCCCCCCCCCCTTCGGATAATCTCCTTTACCCCAACAATCAATACCTTTGACCTCGTTCCAATCAACACCCCACGACACATTCGAAAGAGTCGAGAGTGTTTTCCGACTATGCAAGAATCTGTTTCTAGTTCCTGTGTGCGCCGATAGGATGCGCGCACGACGGGGGTACAATTAGTCGAGTACCCGCTACCCTGTGACGTCAGAAACACCGTTGGTGCCGGCACAAAGACGTGGCATGCGATATTATTGATGATCCAATGGCGGCATTTTCAAAGCGTCGCAGTGTTTTCGTTATCAACCCAATTATCTCGTTCGGTTTGAATTTGTGTTTTTATTACCATTATAATTACTTTTTCAGAACGTTGACAAATTATAATTAAAAAAGGCGGCTTGGAAAATGTACGAAGAAACTCGAAGAAAACCAGTGGCCGTATTTTTAAAGCGTCACGATTTTACGTTATCAAGCCTTATCGCGTAAAGTTTGAGATTGTATTTTTATTACTATCATAATTACTTTTTCAGTATGTTGACAAAGTATGAACATTAAATAATAATTGAAGAACTATCGTTTGAATAACATTAAGAAACGGGTTGCGACGACTTGCGTTATGAGTTCGACAAGGGGGGATGAAATGAACGTTGCACTGAGCAGTCTTGCCGTTCAAACATAGAGGATATCAAACACGTGACGTACCAATAAAAGCACGTTTGAAGACGCCGTGTATAACGTCATGGTTTCTGCATGGCCTCACTTTCAAGACGACCTTTCCCGAACTTCTTGCACGCGGGCAAACGAGTGAGTCCAAATAGAACGAATGCAAAGGCGGCTGTGAGATTGGATGCGCTTGGATTGGGCCACAGCCTTCTCGATTACAAAGTTTTAGGAACAGCTATTTCGGGTCGTTCAAGACTTGAGATCGGTTCAACTTTTGTGAGTAGAGCTTTTTTACATTGTACAGTAAAACATTCAACATGATATGGTTGGTGTTAAAGTTCACGTGGAAGATAAGACGTTTGTAGAACTGATATACAGTACCGTAATTTCGAATTTGAAAATAGTCACCTTACAGTGTTTTGTTCAGACAAACATTGAATGTGCGGGAGTCAAAGAATGACATAACAATGAAACTTCCTAGCAACGGATTGGATTGTTTGTCCGACCTGTGTTGTCAATATCAGTATTATGCCGACATTACACGACTCAAAACTTTCGTCAATCTTATTGAATTCAAGAACAAAAGCGAATCAAAAACAGTTTAGTAACAAATTGCAACAATATAGCTCTTATTGATTGATGTTTTTTTGTCCTTGAATTCAATAAGTTTGACGAAAGTATTGAACCGTATAATGCGGGTATAAGAAACACTCTTATATATCAAAAAATTTACTTCTTTGATAGTTTAGTTTCACACCACATAAATAATGTTACAGAAAAAATAACGATAATCAGATTATATTAAGTAATGTAAGGTTTTACACAGTTAAAATAAAAACTCTAAACGATCTGTGGTTCTTAATTCCAAAAACAATCTATCCCATCAGCAATCTCGAGCTGAGGTGAAGAAATATTATTTTACATTTTTCTCCACCACGGAGACGTTTTTGCTTTTGCTTTTGTGGCTTGGCAAATTAATCTTACATTACCTCGACATTCGCAACATATTCTAGTCTAGATCTTTGTTTGTGTTATTTGCAATTGCTGATCATGCAATGCCGATGATGCATCGTTCGCGGGTTTACTTTTCACACAGACAAACCGTACACTGAAATGTTTTCAGTAGCGATTACGTTACTAGTTTTTCCTCCGTCTAGTGAGGTATGATACCAATTCAGTACTTTTAACGAGAGATTCTAACGATCCATCAAAGTTCTAACATGCGGTGAAATATTACCGTTAGTAGAGATCATATATCGCATTTAATAGCTCGTCATTCATGATATTAACAGCGGGTATGAAATCGTTTTCCATTTAATCGGTGGAGAATATGTTCCATATATCATCGGGAAAATGAAGCGTATCCTTTGCCTTCTATTTTTGTAAGGTAAAAAAGAAATCGCTATCGTATAATCTTGTTGTAGTGCGTAAACGAATAAATCAACTAGAATTCAGCCGCGTTAAAAAACACACCGAAACGAAATTGTTTGACAGTCAACTTGTACAACCGCTGACAAATATTTATGTCTTTCAAATGAAGTTTCACAAATTTCGAGCTCCATTAAATACACAATTTTTAGCTAGAGTATCATGGGGAATTATTTTTAAATATCAACTGTAATTTCAAAATTTTCAGACTAATATCAGATTTGAAATTGTTTTGTTGGTTTAAAACTTTCAAATTGAAATTTAGCCTATACGAATTGTTATTAAACCACAATTAATAGGGTAACGACAAAGTAGACAAAAACTTAACCATGCTTTCCGTAAAGTATCATTTTCACGTTCACACGTCTGTATGTTTAACACCTAGAATTTGGCTGAGACACAACATAATCACAGTAGTTCATTTTAGTGGAATAAAACCCCATTCGCATCGTTTTCTCGGTTGCTTTCTCATCTGCGCGAAAGCAGAGCACAGATAATTAACACAGTTAATGTTACAATGGTTTTCAAGAAAGGAAGGAAATGATCGTTGTATCCACGTGAACCTAAGGGCGCTCAAGGGCCGTGTTAAAACGCTCTCCTAGCAGTAGGTCACACGTCTTGTAACCGCGTGGTTGAGGCCCTGGATGTGACGCAAGGGCCTCGTTGGAGGCTACACCTCGACACTTGCGAGACTTTCTGTTGCTACGTGGAGGTCAGCCTTGAAAACGAGGCAAAACACAACACAACGTTATATTCTACTGTGTGAATAATACATTTTTTAACAGTCATTTTTTTCAACTTCAACAGTTATTTTTTAACATATTTTGTACAATATCTAATATTATTTAAATACGTTTGTAAGTCTTTTATACATATTTCGTTATTTTTACATCTACTTGAAATTATTATAAGATTAAGGTTATTTTTAAAATTGTTTACATCTTGATTTTAGTTCATTTTATTGTGGATTTGGCATTCACTTCTTGTCTTTGGATCTGTGCTCTTTTCCGTTTTCCGCTAACACCCTTTCATAATGATTTGAATGTGGAATGTAATGTAGGGACTGCTATTTTGTTTTAAATCTGAAAACCTTCCTTTCAATCTCTAAATATGCAGCACTGTTTGTTCTTTTAACACAAAATCAAATGACACTAATTCTTAAAAAGAAAATTTCCAAGGTATAATCATACTATTGAGTTCCTGCTATTATTTTATCATACATTTTAGTGTAACATTCCCTCTCTTTCTCTCTCTAATCCACGAAGTGTTAACCTACAGGAGGTCACCCCTCGTATATATTGGGTTACTTAACTCAGCATTAGAATCCTCTAAAGCCTAGTTCTGTTTTCTCAGCAGCACATGCGACCAATACTATCCGCACCCCATAAACATTGACAGAAAGTAGCAAGTAGCCATGCGGTACCTCGTTCCGCCGCCATTCTGCCTTTCACTAATGGGATTTCTAATTGAAGTTTCTCGCGACAGAACTAGATTGGAATTCTGGCACGTTCGATATTTTGTGTATCCTGTAGGAGAAATCGTGTGGTTTAGTGTAGATTGTCTGGACCGCACTAAGAGAGAGCGGATAGACTCCAACCGTCTTAACTAGTCTTAAACCGACCTAAGATCTTTATCTACTAGAGCGCTCTTTCTTGCAACGAAAAAATCGACGCATTCTTGGCGTTCTTTTACCAAAGACCTTAATTAAGAGCGTTCGGCAGTAGGAGTTTTACAAATGTATAGGCCGTCAACTAATAACTCTTAAACTCATACAAGGATTATTATAAATATTTACCTACTTGTAGAGGGATGTCATATCAATGCATGGTGTTAAGTACATTTGTCACCAACCTATTCACAAATAATGTACCCATTTTTAAACTGATTCTCCGTATTATTTCGCCGAACATTTTCGACGAAAGTAATTTATTTGCATAATTCAAACATGAGTATATTATATTTGAGCAGGCTTGTCACAAATGTACCTTATACCATGCGTAGATATGACATCCCTATGCAAGTAGGTAAAGTTTCATAATAATCATATTTTTTGCTTAAGAGAAATTAGTTGTCTAAAAACATCAAAACTACTTACGAACGCTATTTCTCTTTTCTTTTACACATTCGTATAAAGGCATCTTCCGCTTAAAAGACTGCACGCGCC
The DNA here is from genome assembly GCA_945910005.1 of Isoperla grammatica. Taxonomy (NCBI): domain Eukaryota; kingdom Metazoa; phylum Arthropoda; class Insecta; order Plecoptera; family Perlodidae; genus Isoperla; species Isoperla grammatica. Next base: position 6,353,457 of record OX246741.1, read on the forward strand.
TTATTAGTAACGTCTGTTTTAGTATCTCCCAGGTATCCAATCCAAGATCGTGTCACTAATGAACCTGTTTCAATGGTAGGAACTAGGGCAGTAGAAAATTAAGTTAGCACTATTGTCCTCGACTATTTCAAAAACATGAGACCACGTTGGGCTAACTTTACATGTATTTCTGGTCTTGGCGTGTTTCTTAATGTTGACGCATACGATAAACATGTGTTTATCCGTACATTCGTGACCTTCATACATCAAAGGAGATTGCATCGTTTATATTTAACCCCTTGATCATCCTAGATAATAAACACTAAATCTCTCATCTTAAATACCACTATATAAACCAGTATATAAGAACTCATATATGTACGAGTCACTTGATCTCTGTTGAGAGTTTAAAACGAGACGTCGCAATATCAAACAAATAATGTTGAGACTTGTGTACTGTACGTTATTGATATTACATTTTTATTTCGTTTTCAAGAGTTAAACAGAACCTATTGACATAGAAGAGTGGGTGGGTAGATCAAGGAAAGTTGAACCTAAGGTCAAGTTTGAAGTAATGTCAAACAAGAGATGGCTAGAGAACGGTGATGGAGTTGCAAGAACAAGTACAAATAGAACAGGTAATGGATATGTGAGAGTTACTTGAAAGATACAAGCGGGGGTGGGGGGGGGTCTTGGTGAGCTTCAAATACTGTTTGTAATAATGTGTTTCGTCTCAAGACCATCAACACCACCCAACGGTGTATATCGGAACTAGGGTTATAAAATAAAACTGTTGTTTTTGATTTATTATTTATTTTAAATACGTCACAGAAAATAAAATCCCACAAGTGTGATTTGATGCACGGATAAAACTAGGATAAACGCATACAAAATAAACTGATAAGCAAAACAAGACACCTGGAAGAAAACTCCACAGATTGCAAATTACAATTTTGAATACGACAGGTGGAATTCACAGTCGAGTTAAGTATGTGATTGGAGTTTGTTCTTATGGAAAATAGCATGTAAAGGCCGATCCACAATTGAAATAAGGGTTGAAATAAGAATCCGTGAAATAGTGAAATAACAAGCAGCTGGTTCACAACAGTTTCGTAGTACCTTATTTCAACATAGGAGAGCGTTTCAATCGAGCACTTTTCCACCGGATCTGACGCCATAGTCACGGCCTTCTCCAAACTGTCCAAACCTATAGCAGGCCGTGGCCAAATGGGGCTTTGCACTGCGACTTTTTTCCACTCGCAGCGCCAGCACCGACAAACAACGAGCTGTCAAAATAATAAAATTGCAACATTATGAAGAAAACGAGGTATGGCGATAGTAGCTGCTCACCAGTTAAAACGTTTAATGATGGGCAACCAAGTTGTGGAAGTTTTGTATGTTTCTTGTTTGTTTTGAAGATTTGTTTTCAAAATCAGAATATTTTATTGTTTGACAGCTTGATGTTTATCCATCGATTCATTTCATTTGTTTCATTGTTGTAAAGCAAGCTAACAAGAAGCCTACGACGACGACATTAACAACAACCACAACAACAACAACAACAAATACAACAAATACAACAACAACAACGACAATATCCGGTTCGACTCGAGAAGGCCTTCTCTTCTCGAGCTCTGATTGGTTCGTCATAAGAAGTTGAAATAAGGTTGAAATAAGAAATGGAATTGAATCTTTCTTATGACTATTTCAATCCACTGTGACAATTGTGAACCACAGCATTGATATTGCATGTTTCAATTCGCTTAAACCTTATTGCTATTTCACTATTTCAACTCTTATTTCAATTGTGAATCCGCCTTAATAAAACAATTCCATAGCAACAAATAATGTACTTAACTTAACTACTGTACTGTTTATGGTTGCTGAGTTTGTTCTTATGGAAAATAGCATCTAATAAAACAATTTCATAGCAACAAATCATGTACTTAACTTAACACTTGACTCTGCATACGGTAAACCATGTATGTACAAATAAACTTAAAGAGAACATCACATGATCCATGTCGCACGGCCGTCGTCTTGCAGCATCTTGCAATAAGGGTTGCTCTCTGCGGCTCGGAGTGATTGCGTTAGGGGCTGAGTGTCCTTGGGGATCGCGCGGTCAACGCGCCCCCCGTGTCAAGAGGACGAACAACTTTGGTAACCTAGTTAGGTGGTGGTCAGACTGCGGTCGACCACAGCACAGATTTCTGGATACTGTCGTTGGAAAGGTCACCGTCAGGTTTCGTTACTGGTTATTCGCCATACGGCTAGTTAAAATGTTGAAATTAATTATATATTATTTTCATTATTTGATGAATGAGAAAAGGAGACATCTTTAAAGAAAACAAATGACTGCCATTAGTGTCAAACCATAAATAACTTAATGATAAGTATACTTATACACATGCAAAATACTGCAATAAAACACAAATACGATACATATAATTAATACCTAACAATAATAAGTATACCTTAGTGTTGGAAAGACACAAACAAAAACACCAGTTTAAAAAGATGCATAGATAAATAGATAACGATAATAATCTACAACTCATGTCCAATGAAGCTAATGGTCTAGCTCTGATGTATGTAAAAGACAAAAATGCTAATAAAATAAATTGCACCAAAATTACATTTCCGTCAAAACTTTTTTAATACAACTCAGTATTGAGGTGAGTGGGTCGACAACATCATAGGTTTCCCGTGACCTTGTCAAAAACTATGAAACCCATTTCAAAAACACGACTTTAATTAAATTCCACAATTATAAATGTGCATAATAAAACTGTTAAACATGTCAAACGCGAAATGTAAGTAATGTTTGCAAGGTGTCACATGTTGTATATCATGTTGCATGAGAGTTTCGGCCACAAAATTGTTTACTAGACATTTTAAAAATTGATTATAATAACATTGCCACATAGCTTCACCTTTATACAGTATGAATTATTGTGGTAACACAAACACACATGATATAATAAGTAAAATGAATCCGTACAGTTTGCGGTTCAGACTTCAGTGTATATGTGCCTTGAGGAGAAACCTACATTTTTGTTTTTCGTTTCACATGGCGTTTAGTCATATTATCTAAATAGATTAAATTAATGTAAATCAAACCGATATAATGTTAAATTATGTTAAGTCAGAAGTCTTACACACATTGTTGCACATTTTCAAAAGAAAAGATTGTATAGGAAGAAACATCTGTAACCCAACGAAAGGGAATCTCTGTTAAAACATTAAGTAATTTACATTCTTTAGACTTCCGTTCTCGAGCACTGAGTCTCTGTAGTTGGCTACAACAGACTCGCTATTTATATACAAGGAAGTAGATTTATTGATTCCATGCTATCTTATTGCATGGATGACACATGGATATACAGAAATATGTTAAAATGTTTCGAGTTTGTGCAAAGAGTTACCTCGTATATTCTGTGGTTGGTACTGCACCATATTTAACATTTACCTCGTAGGTAAAATGTATCACTATTTATAAACTCCAGCTACACAGTATAAGAGCTCTAGTCTGAAACGAAACCAGGTCAACAAGTGTTACTACCACTGGATATAAGTAATGCTTTTTGTTTGTTCGTGTTTCAACGCTGAGAACTAGTTGTAAACATTTGGATGTCTTGCCGTTTCAACGCGATGGTTTTTCAGAAACTACACGCGAAAACATACACGAGATCCTATGTTAGTCCTAAACATCAGCTAGCAGTTAAGCTAGTAGTTGTAGGTGTATATACTAAGCTTATACTAGTCCTAAAGGTTGTGTGCGAGTTGTATATCTCATTATATCAAGGTTGCTCAGAAAAAATATGTTAATATTTTCCTGATATGCGAAGATTTTAATATTTGTCCATTCATATTTTGTAACGTGTTAGAAAGAGAAAATCTCCCGCTAGCTATACCTAAACTTCTGACAAACTATAACTAATTCATCTTTGAAGCTAAATTTGCTGAAGTGATTATTAATTAAATACAAAATCAATTCGAGAAGCTTGTCACACTCTAAAGTCACCACACAAAGTCAAGCTAAACTTTGCATCCAAGTAACTCTAGCACTTAACGCTTCATGGTGCTCAGTTTAATGATCAGGATATTAACTTGTTAAGTATCAAAGGTGGTTTATCAAGGTCTGTGTCATGTAAGACGTTCAGACTCGGAACATACAAACTTAGAGCACTAGATGAACGGTTAGCAATATCTTGAAGCCATTACCTGAGAGTATATATATTATAAATACATCGTGCACCATTCGCGTAACTATCAGGATGTAGAGGGTAGTACAAGCTGGTTGAGTGCAGAATGAATGAGTGCAGAATATGCAGGTTGAAGTGCAGTTAATGTTGCTAATTTTAAACAAATTTAACTATTTCCCCCCCCCCCCCGCCCCCCCAAAAAACATCATTCATCAAAAATGTGCGTGTTAATTCTCTGGTATGAAATAATTACATTTTTCATTCGACAATGTTTCAGCATTGGAAAAATATCATTTTGTGCGTTGTTATATCTCGTTGTTTTGCGCCGGGCAGACGAAACATAGCCTTGAAATATCGCTGCATTCTATTGTATCTCGGACAAGGCCCGTTGTCCCATCTGGATACTTTCTCCTAGCGGGGAACAAAGACTACAGCCAGACTAGTCTAGTTGTTCCAGGCCAGCCAGTCTGGAGTGATCGTGTTTAAAGTAAGGCGAGACGTTTTAGAATCTGGCCTGAAGGTATATTGAGATATTCACACAAGCTAATCACGATTCACGCACTAATGAGAGGTTGTTAATTAATACGGAGAGAAATTGATGCTCTTGGTGAGTGTTAATCATAACCGAGTACGCACTGATATAGAAACAAAACAATACTTGTAGCAATTAGCATACAGATTCATGATGAGTATACCTTAACCACACAGTCTTCTCTATTCATAAAGCATAATGTTTTTACAATATTTTTTCTTTGGATAGGTTGAATAGTATTTTGAAGAATGTATCTTCAGACTATTGTTCATTTATAATTTATGGTCGATCCCTATTATGTGAATTTATGGTTTAATTATCTTTCGAAAACGGAGATACATTTTATAGGGTAAAGTCAATAAATGCATTTTAGTTGTTATCGTTCGTTTTTGTAGTGTGTACATTTATGTAAGTTGTGATGTAAGTTTTAGATGAAAGAAGAATGAATGAAGATGAAGTTTGAAGTTAAAAAGAATCCAAGTCTTATTTAATTGTCTGTGTGATATAAAGAAGCTCTCAGAATAAGTAATTGTTTACTATAGTGCCAGAGAATGCATTGATAAAATACTTGACACTTGACAGTATGGAAATTTTCTTATCAAAGTTAACAGCTATCACTGGTCATGGAAAGAACAAATTGCAATACAGAAAATTATATCAAGTTTTTCCATCACAAATTTAACAAATAAATAGATATAGAGTGGGAAGTTTTAAAACAGTTGTTAAAAAACATTTCTCTGTGAACAAAGGTTTTATCCCGGACCAGAGTATTTGACATTGTAACAATAGGGCCTACTAAATTGACATTAAAATAAGTTATTAACTGGACTATCTATATACTTTAACAGAACTACAACTTCAAATTCAGTTCTCTAATCCATCTTATAAAAATGCTCATACTTTTTATTTATCTATTATCACTGGTAAGCTGTCTTATTCTCTACCCCTGCACGCGGGATTCGAACTCGTGTCCGCCGATCTGGCTTCACGTCAAGTCTGCGTGCTACCTCAGAGCCACGGTAGTTATTATCATTCGCTCTCAAAGCGTTCACCCAGAGGATTGATTGATAAATGGAGCTTAACGTCTCATATTTGTGCAACAATGGCTAATCAAGACGATGAGCGGGTGATAATGAAGATGAGAAGATGATGATGAAGAATAAAGCCACATCCGAATCAGATCCATTGTACGTCGCGTGGGTCGTCATATGGGAGTCCAGCAAGGAAGGGCAGGCAGGGTCAAGTGGGTGGAGAAATTTGCAGTGGGACAGTGGGGGGAAGGAAGGGAAAGGGTCTCCTTTTGTCGCCTCTTACGACTAGCAGAGTCACTCAAGTGTTCACCCAGAGTATAACGTTTAATATCTCTAAGCCTGTTAATCCCAGCCGCGCGATGCGATGGGCGAGATATCAGATGGGGCGGCCGAGTCAATACATTGGAAACCGATCGGGCCTAGACTCTTTGTGCTTTTAGTCTAAAGACCGGGGGGGCTCTCAACCACTCGTCATCACCCCCCCCCTACCCCCGCCCCCCGCTTCTTAAACCCGGCAATATAAATGGGAATCGAACGTAACGAAATTGCAATCAATCCCGTTTTACGGTTTTTCTTGGGCTCACAAAGGAGCGATTACTCGAAAAGTCGAAAACAGAGGAGTCGATTTTATCGACAAGTAGGATTGCTCGTTCGTCTTGTTTGTGTGTTTTATGTGTTACTCAAGAGGACTAGGTTAAAAAGTCTTACAATACAATCTATGTTTTGTTTGTCTACTCCCGTGTTATATATGTACATGCATAGTGATAATAATTGATTTGATAATGAATGTATTCGAATAAATTAACTGAAAATGATTATTCTTACTCACATAACTTTCAAAACTAAATTTTATCAACTACAAGAAAAAAGTATTTCATTTTTATAAACATTTAATGTGAATTCACAAGCCAAGACCGTAAAAGTAGATGATAATCTTTGTTGTGGTTCTGTTTAAAGGTTATAGTGTTACATGAAGATAATCTTTTTGCCTTTGGTAAAGTTACGATGTCTTATAATTAATATACTAAATTATCATACATTTTACAATACAATATTGAATTGTTAATACACTGTCCCAACTTTATATGATATGATCCAAACCCAAACCACTTCATTAGTTAGATTCCACAACTCTCCTAATTAAATGTATTTCCAAAGTGGTTCGCGGTGGCTCATGCGTTATACAGGTTCCAACGGTATGTTTTAACTTGCGGTATTTACTTCAGTGTTTTTACAATTTTTTAAAATTAATAATTACATTCTTTTATTTGTTCTTCCTTGTTAATCAGTTTTAGGATATATAAATAAAACACAAAATGAATTCTAATACATATAAATAATAAACTCTCTCTCCCTCAATATACAACTGTAAACTTTTTGTTAGAAATATCAATATATTTATCAACCTATCGCCATAGATATAGTCATAGTCACATTATCCTGACTAACACAAATATTCCTTTCCACCTCCTCACTCACACATCTGTTCACACTATATCCCTATATTCATTCATTTATATTTTAATTATTCATTCATTCATTATTTTTTTATCATTCACACCCTTTTCTTGAACCGTAATATCTAACAGCTGAGTATAAATATCCTCCCGTGCCCTCTTATCTAGACCTCCACCATACAATATTGTTTTTATGTCTCTCACATAGATATCCATGTAGGCATTGATAAAAAAAATGATAAAACTTTGGCTTTATGATTATCTATTTTGTATGAATGTATTGATGCGTAACCTTGTTTTGTGTACTGCTCTGTTATGCTATGCTTGCAATGAGAACTCCGTTGTTGGTATATAATATGTTACCGTTGAATGGGGACTGGATGACGTAGCAATAAAGTTATCCTGGGCGCTTTCAGAAATGTAGCAATGCGCTCAGCAATAACCGAAGCACGTGGCTTGATAGAATCACCTCCCTGTAGAAATAATAACGTTTGCTTTCCACTTACGAATACATTCCGAAATATCCGTGGAAACATTTGAACGCGTCTCTCTCTCCCGCTCACAAACTAAACTGACTAAGCTAGAACGTGAAATCATAAAACTCGGTGCCAGATAGGTCAATGTGTATTCAAAGTCAGGTGTTCCGCCATTTCATAGGCGAGACGTGATCGTGATGGAATTATTTTACGTTGCAGGAAACCGTTAAATTTTAAAATGTGTTCGAAACACGTTTGGAGTTTTTTTTGTTTAGGTTTAGCATAACACTATGTGGGATTACTGACGTTATCCGCATTCTGCATTGCAAAAGCTAGTCTTAAAATTCAAGTCAGTGAACCTAGTTGAAACTGCTTGTTACTTAGGGCCGGTGTTACAATCTCCTAATAAGAAAGTTGTTTGTAGCAATTAAGCTATTTGGAGGATTTCAAGGGTTTTGATTGGTGGTTGCCATGGAAAAAACAAGCTATTCAACGAATAAGTATTTATTGGGACATTGTAAGACTGGACCTAGTCTTACAAAATTGTTTGGGGCCTACTTCCGATTTTGAAAATATACATTAAAACCTTAGTTTTGAATCTAGCTTGGAAACTCTGTTCCTTTGAACTTGCTAGTTTATTTTGGAACAACGCAAGTTTTCTAAATATATTTCAATCAAAATAAGTAGCTTAACATTGCACAATAAAATTGGATAGAAATTACTGCATTCATCTTAATTTTAATTAATAGTTTCAGTTGTTTGACACTAGATTATTAACATACATATTTTACCATTTACATGGATGATCAATCACTTAATTATTATCTAATTATATTTACCCACATCCAAATTTCAACCAATATATTCTCAACTAAGAAGAGACGCGTTGGGGGAATAAAAAAACTATCGGGAAGTTTCAAAATAGATGTGCCAACAAGTACGTATAGTCTTATTACTTCGTGTGCCCTGACCTATATCCACTTCGGACAGTCTAAACGGCTCCATTCTGCTAGTGACGTCACAGATAGACCTGATCAGACTAACAATGTGTTATAGAATGACGTCAGACCCCTCACTCAGTCTAACGACGCTAGATGAGGATGTGTAGTGCTATACTGTGTAGTCAGACGTCTGACTACGAGACACAGACATTTGCATAAGAATGTCCTACTTTCTTGCCGGGCTTAAAGCAAATGACGTCAGAGCTTTTAAGATTGTTGTCCGCCATCTTACTCTGGCGTGTGTGACGTCAGTGTCACGTGACGTAGATACATTCTTGACCTGCTTGTGTAAGTTACTGCATGACGTGATATGAGTACTAATCAACACACACCCCACATGCCCACACATTATCAGCATCATCATCATCATCATCATTGTTATATACTCATGCATAATCGTTGCTATCATCATTTTAAAAAACAACAACATTTATACATTTATCATTTCATTTTTAAAGTTTCAACAACAGTTACTTAATTTTTATCCTCAAATTCATCGTCATTGTCGCCATCTTTGAAAGGACGTGTGTAAAATCGAGCGGGAACTGATTTCAGCAGCTCGATGAGGTTCTTACTCTCCCCCCCCCCCCCAACCTCCCCCCCTTTTCACGCCACGCTCACAACGCCCACCCTTCCATTAATGGCGCTCTAGCTCTCAAAATGACTATTAATTTAGTGATTTATAAATGACCGAGAGACATAAATTAGTGCTGCTATTAATTGCAGTAGTTAGCGGGAGAAGAGAAGCGCGGTAGAGCCCGCGCTCAACTCTCTGCGTTCCTCTCACATAATTTGGGCAGGATACTCAAACAGTTTAGAAGATGATGGTTATAAATTTGAGACAAGATATAAGTGATGCTTGCCGGTTATAGACAAAACACTTGGTGAATTCATTCAAATATGTGTTATCGGTATTCTGTTTCTTATTCAGAGCAATTCATTGAACTGATTGGAAAGCGAGTCGTTTGGAAGAAAGAATAGACACGAATTGTAATTGATGATGCAGATTACGTTCAATTATTTGTAGCTCACTTATCCAGTAACCTTTGTCGTGATTCCTTCATCAATTAGTCACAGCCTGACAATGTTGGTTATTGATATAGGTTACATTTAATATGCATTGAGTAACATAGTATGATTGACTGTGTCTATACTTTATAACGAACACACGTAATCTATTTCATATTACAAATACAAGTTTAATTGTGGTGTAGGTCAGTATTGATGTTACAGAGAGCACGAAATGATGAAATGTTACTATTTTGTACGTAATTGTTACCCCTGTTTTCATGTTAGCATACGTCATTTACTTATGTACAAGTAATAGGTAGATGAAAATGATAATTATTTTATCTTCTAAACACCGTCTGGGCACACTGGTCTTACTTTTCTAAACTAAGTTCCACCCGTTACACATTTATGTCAATTTACACTTATATAATAAAGTGTACTCATTGTATTTTTATGAGCTATATTATCCAAATATGGTAATGTGTATGAAATAGACATGCAAGGCTGATCAAATGTGTGTATTTGAATGGAGTACTTCTATTTACTTACATAATTTATGTTCGATTTTTGTTGTATAATGTTTTCGTTTTGAATAATTTGTTTTGTTGTTGTATTATATTCCATGCTATTTTATTTTCTTTCGTGTTTTTAATATTGTTACTTTGGAAATTGTATTTATTTTCCTCCTATGTAAAAATGATTAGAAAAGATATTATATATATATATATATATATAATACCGGACCTGTCACCTGATGATGCCGCAACATTTGTCGGCGAAACGTTGTGAAAAAAGGTATGTGAAAAAACAACCTCCTCACAAAACGTGGACTAATACCCAAAAACCCTCTCCAACATCTCAGTTTGTCTACGAAAATTTACGTCTCAACATATATATATATATATATATATATATATATATATATATAATATATAGTATAAAAATATTTTTACGGTGAAACCAAACCAACGTTTATTTATATAAAATAATTGTCAACGTTTCGACGACTGTAGAATCATCCTTATAATTACGCATACATTTTGCAACTAACAACATCTAAAAAATCATATATATGTATATATATATATCAACAAACCACCACTGTACACAACTATATTGACCTAAAGCTTGATTAAGTCTCTAGTATGTGTTTCCATAGACTCCAATCCCCGCGCAATATTGTCGTGAGTCGAGTCCCCCAAAGCAACTCAAAGTACGCAGCGATCCTCTAGTTCAGATGACCCTTCACTCCCGGCGTCCTCCCACGGGACCCAGGACGAGACTTTCCAACAAACCACGTGACTTTCATATTTCTTGCGCGTCCCAGTCCACTCAGAAACAAACACAAAAACAACCAAGACGGATATTAGATATTTATACGGTTGCTTTTTGTATCTGAGACATCCGTCGTGGACTGTGTCATCTTCGTGGTCGCTACTTTCTCCTCAACTATAGTAGAAATATAGTTAACTTGATACTCCGTATTTGTGTCAGCTTACAAAGAAAATATGATAAATACAAAAATAAATTACTTTTTATATTTTATACGAACTTTAAAACTATGTGTGTTTCGGCCATCTAGATGATATGTTTGAATATGTTGCCATAGAGAAACAGTTGAAGCCAATAGACAATGTTAAAAATTCATCTTTTACCCTTAGATAGAATTAATCACGGTCCTGTCTTCAATGACAACAATGCACAAAATAAAATTAGCGCCTGGACATAATATTTTGAAAACTAGTATTTATTGTTAAGCATTGTTGTAATTGAAGATTTAGAAGACCGTGATTAGGCCTAGTTATATTTAAAGGTCCTAGATGAATTTTGAAAATGGTCTTTTTTTGTAGAAACAAACGTCTCATTTCGTTAGGAGTATGCTTTTTGTTTTATATATAAAATCATTTGTGTATTTTATTCTAAATACAACTTTTATATGCAAATTTTAAAAATGATATCAACTCATCTTTTAAGTTGTGAGAAGCCTAATATGGCCACTGTGAAGTCACGTGAGAAATAATAACTGTGCTTGACTTGAGATGTTGTTCGTTGTTGAGATGATGCTCGACGTTTCACTGTCCATGCTGACAGATTTGTTGACACTCTTGAGAAATGTGTCAACATACTCCATCAACGACACGACGAAATAGCTCACACATTATCCACAAGATGGGTGTGGAGCACATTATAGGAGCTCGGGTTTTCTTCCTACACATCTGTTTCAACTTGCTCAACTTATATGTAAAGACAATGATTTGAATTAAATTAATATAAATAAACAAAATCTGTACGTGTGTGTTTTTGTCTACCTTATCAGATACAAGAGAGGATATTATACTCTATACTGTGATAATATAGAAGAGAGAAAATAATATAAGATTGTCTTGTATTTAAATTCATTTCTTCTGTTACAGATTGCTGGTGCTATACTACTTAACGATCATCTATTGAAATTGGTAAGTTATAACTTTTTATGATAAATAAGTTAAAAAAATTATTGTATAAACAACTCTCTTTAATAAATAACGTTTCCCATTATTATAACGGCCCACTAAATATTAAGCACGGGAGTAACTAATTTTCTCCATGGCAACCAGTCAACCACCAACCAGAAGCGTAGAGGAAGGTTAGCCCTGGACTAAATATTTAGCAGACCTGCATAATACCTGGAATTAAAAAAATGTGTATCTACAAATATTACAAACGTTTCAATATACATTCTATAATGAAAGAGAAAAGAGTAAAGAAAAGAGTAAAGAAGTAAGAGTAGAAGAGTAGAAGTAAGAGTAAAGTAAAGTGAAAAGAGTTGTTTTCAGTGAACTCTCCTAGCGTTAATAAGATTCTTATGGATAACTCGGTTACAAGATTCATGTATTTCATATAGTGTAATTAATTGTGTGTCGCACTGTACATCGAAAGTGCGAATGTAGGAATTATCAGAGTTTGGTGGAGGTTCCGGGTTGAGCAACAGGTGGGAGATCGATGTTGCAACGTCGCCGCCTGGACAAACGTTTGGCAACGGTGTAGCTCTAGTACACTCGGGATAATGCACTCTTTGTCCACCACGATGTCCAGATGTAATTATTAGATACGGGATGACTTTTATCTGGGAATAATTATGGTTGTAGAGTTTTATTCGTAAACGGTTACTGCTAACTCGGCACACTAATTTAAATCTTGTCGGGTAATGAGTTTATTTAATGAGATTTAGTTTCTTCTCTTACAATGATAAAATGTGTAGATTTGGCAATGATATTTTTTAATTTATTTAATGTAATGAGTTTTAAAAAGTTAGCAATTCTGTACGCTTTATTATCATAACCAGAGGCAGGAGTTTGTGGTATTAGCGATAAACGCGACTTTCTGCGTTGGGGCAACTTTATTGACAAATGAGTTGTATTTTCATAAATAGTTCCTTTCATAATACTTCAAAAGTGGATCGTCTTCATTGCCAACGTTAATTCTCTTTGCATTATTGACTGTGAGTAACGTCCTACAAATCTTAGATCCAGGAAAACACACCCACTCACCCATTTCACCGACGTTAAAATTAATGAAACCTTTCGCCGCTGAAAGTATTCAACCCTCACGAGAGTCTAAACTAGATGGTTCATTTATAAAGCTCTGATCCACACCCTTCACTGTTGCAACGTAAACCATCTCGGCGAGCTTTCATTTCCTGTTCTCCAAATCATCCATCACTCCCACGGTACTAAAAATAGATTCGCAAAGTTTCGGTTTGTGAGAGTCCGTCCGTCCGCTCGCATTGGTTAAAAACCTCTATCGAAAACGCTTCAGTTTCAAGGGTTGATTTTAGGGTCAAGGGGAGGGGGAAGGGGGGGTCAACCCACACGTGTCTTGCGGGTAGTTTACCGTCCAGGGGTCGAGCTGACCAGCGGTAAAATGCGCTGCCAGAGCGTTGGTCTTTCTGACGTTGCTATTTTTATAATATCTTGGCGTGAGCGACAGACGCTGGGATATTTAAAAACTTAAGTTGTTAGCAAAGTGTCCGGCTTCGAGATGTAGTACTGGTTTATTATGCAAGCGTTCCGGGTTCAATTGAATCTACTAATCTAATGAATAGGCTTACATGAATTATGATTCAGAAACTAGGCTTGATAGCAAAGTGGTTTCCTTAGCTTTAATCGCATGTCCCACACTTTACATTATTGTGTCAGTTTATAAAAAGTACTTATAGTCGTTCTTTTGTACCCATGTAAGTCGATGTAAATATTTGCATGGCATTCTCCTGTAACTAAAACTTCCTACTAGTGTAGCGAGTGCATGATATTTTTACACTGGTTATATTTACACTGGCCAGTGTAGGACCCAGTGTAGGGAATGCGAACGAATCTATTGTACCTAGTTTCTCATGTACGCTTTCCTGGTTAAATTGGATGCAGTAGTAAATACATGTACGATGATGTGGGTTATATCGGGTTGTTAGCAAAGTTCCTTGATTCAAGACAAAGTACTTTGTTATAGTTTCTAATGCACACGATCCGCGTTCAATTGAATCCAATAATCTAATGAATACATGTGTGATGCTGCTGATTATATGTTACTTCAATTAGCGTGTCGATGTGAGCAAACATAGAAATGCATGCTGTCCGTTTAGCAGTGTTTGTTTATTAGGTAAAGTTCATGTCAACATCTATCAAATGGGTCAACACGGCTCGTCAGCAGGAATCATGCAAACAGTTGCTCTGTTATTGTTTGTGACAAACTGCCAACTGTTATTTCGGATTATGCCTTATCTCGTTTTTACATCGAAACAAAACAAAAATGTTTTATTTTTAAATGTTGATGTCATTGACTCCTCGTTAAGGGTTTACAAATTGAATACAAAAACTTGTCAAACAGAACAAACAGAACAAAGAGAACAAATAAATCTGTTATTAAAGCCTACCATTTTGAGTTAATTAATTTTCAGTGAAGGGTCGTTATATTATTGAATATATACTTCGTTTCAAGTAGAAATCCAAAATCACCGTTTACATATTCATAATAGAGATAGATATAAGTCAAGATCCTCAACCGGGAATCTATCCCTGGGCTATCTGCATTGGGAGCAGGAATAAGCCTACAAAATCAACGAACCGTGAAACAAATACATATTGGACTTGATCATAACATTTCTGATGTCTATTTATGGTTACAAATCTTTAAGTATCGTTTCTTATTCCCTGTTGTTCTTTTAAGATCTAAGTCCTGATCCCAATAAATAATTAATACATTTGAAAAATAAACTTGTACAAGCTGCTTCCGACAAGAAGATAAACGTTTTTAAAAAGTAAAATATAATGCCACGTAAATGTTGCATCTCTTATATTCTTAACATGTACACAGACCGGACATTAGTAGGCCAAGGTTTAGCATGGCTACTAAAAATGAGTCCTAACCTACTCGCTGTGCTTATTCAACATTTCAATTAGCCCACTTAGGAATCTACGAATAGAATAGATGCACTTTGCATGTGAGTGACACGAAGGACGGTGGATTTAAGATGAGACCGATTATCCAAGTTATGCTGATACTCGTAGGATGCGCCACTGTAGTCTACAGTTTGGCATGATTTATAATGTTATGTTCTTTGACTTGGGCCAACTCTATTCCGACCAATCACGTCTAACAACCTTGAGAGTTACGCATTCCACAGGTCGAATTAGTGTTTCTATTTTCGACTACTTCAGTCTGATTTCAAGATCGCGATTCGGGCAAGACATAGACAAAGATGCGAGTTGTGTTTTGATAACTTAATACGTAGGGATGCGTCGGGTGATCAGTATTATTGTAGTGACTGTATAGAACAATAAAAGACAACATCACGATAGAAATTTAACTGGTATATATATTATATAAGGAGTAGTCTAATGAAATAAAGACGTGGAAACATAGTCAAGTAGTTATATCCGAGAAAGATCCATGACAGTATTGAATAAATCGGTCTCCAAAGAACATATACTTCGAGATGCAAAACGCAATAATATTGAACACTTGTTCTACGATACGATACGATGTCACTACGATAGTGAGTAAATTTTAAAATTTTAAATAACGAAGAATTCAAGACATGGAGGTTTTATCGTTCATTTATACAACTTGTTTTTGAAAAATTAATAATATGAACAATGCTATATTTAGCATAATTAACTTTTAATAGAGCCTTAAGTATGGTAAACACATGGCAATACTTTACATTTATGTCCGTACAACATGCTTGCACCGGTTTTGTCGGGGTATGTATATATAACAACAATACAACAACAATACTTATAATAATGTTTTGTAGGAATCCCCGCTGTATAGCGAACGCAACAACATCCAGCGTAATGTTGATATTTCAAAATGTCCAAATTTTGTCGCGTCCATGTTCTATTTTTTGTTTCCATTATCGTGGTTACATTAACCCGTGTGCGTTGAGCCAAGTGGCCGTGCCAACATTGCCGTGTCCACCGCTTGCTAACGTTGTGTTTGGGCGTATCTTGCTTGATTCAAGGCGGACAAATTGTATCTGTGTCTTTTACAAGCGGCCACTTATTCATGAAGCTCTGTGAAAACGTGTATAGTTCCCACGTGACGTCACAGCGGCCATGATTGCGACAGAGTTAATGTAGGTCAATACGAGAATAGTGAAAGATTATTAAAACATTTTAAAATCATAATTAAGAATTTAAAAGGTAAAAATAAATAATCACAAATCACCACACATACTAATTTTATTTAAAAAAACAGGCTGAAAGAATTTATGATGTGATTGTTCAACAACGGGCTTCAATTATTTCTCCATGGCAACGTCAAATTTGGGTCGCAAAATGGCCGATACTTGCACAGATGCAACGTTCATGCAATCCATACAAAGACATGCTTTAACTGTGTTTACTATAAACATATTATAAAAATAGCAAGGTAAATACAAAACGTAAATCGCGCCAATAATAGAGATGGGTGAGGGGAAGTGGATCTAGTCCCATTATCCTCGTTTTGGTTTTAATTTATGTCGCTCCCAACGCACTATTTAAATGCACAGCTTTTACTGGCATGACGTTAATAATTCTCCAGAGAAAACGGATTTTACGGTCAGGCGAATCATTACTGAAATAGATTTAATCTTTTATGGATAATTCCCCGTGCAAATAGAATGTTTATCAATGGTATTCCATTTGTGTCAAAGGATTAATATGTGTGGTTTGCCTATCGCAGCGCACCGGCCACTGCATGACGGATTAATCTGGAACTAGAGTTTTTTTGCATAGATAGTTTCATGGGGGCTGACATAGGACAGATAACGAAATGTTCTATAGAAAAGTCTTAATCTGTGGTCTAGACTGTAATTAATGCACATATTACAGCGATCGATGTGGAAAAACTTTCTGTCAGGATTGTTACGTGGCCGTAATCCAACAACCGGTAATACCTCCGGTTAGTTTTGTCTTTTAGCGCTCAGATACATCCATCGCTGTTTTGTATATTTTCCAAGTTCATCGCTAAAGTTCCGCAAACCTCAAAATTGAAGTTTTCTTCTTCTTCTCTGACATTTTAATTTCTTCATAGCTTTTCTTCAAGTTCATGACTATATCTAGATCTACCTCTAATATGTTTTCGCAATTCTAAAGTAGGATAATAAATCTCTATGATAACATATTTCCAAGTCAATTCCCAGGTGACTGAAAGACTATGGGGGATGTATTGAATGAAATTATGATCTACAATTCCACTTTCAGAGAATGGTTGTAATTATATGTCATGCTGATTGGTGAATAATTATCCACAAAACATTCCTTCCGCGTTACTATCGGAATGAATAAGCCCCTGCAGGACTTCGTTTGAGTTTTTTTTTCAGCCTAGTCTCGTGCTTCTCATTCTACCCAGTCGACCTAATTAAGTATTTGATACCAACGATTTATAACAGGAAGTGATTGTTGGGGTAGTCGAAGTGCACTGAAGTCATTCCGTGAAATCCATTATAAAACGCCCTCAAAACGTCACACGGAAACCCATAGAAATCGTTAACACATCACACTACTTAGCTGATAGGTCGTAACTCCAATATATCACATGTTTTTGAAAGTACGTGAGTGTTTCGCAGGGCAATACTCCGTTCATACAGCGATAAAAGTGGGACACAGCGAAATAGCCATTACGTACTGTTCTGATATCTAATGCAGCTAGATTTTATTTTAAAACATTTATTTGGTCAGGTCATTGTTTAAATAGGTTTGAAATAGACAACAAATGCCAAGTGAAACATCAATTTCTGAACCTTTTTACAAGTTTTTATTGAACCCTTCTACAATGAATGACAACAGAGCGAGCCACTGCGTAGGTACTCAAAAGCGGTCCCTATTCATATTCATAGTTCCCACGTGACGTCACAGCGGCCATGATTGCGACACAATTGAGGAGGACCAATCCTAGATCATTGACAAATACTATTCTAATTCAATTAATAAGCCTAATTTAGAATTTAGAAAGTAAACATAAGTAATAACAAAATTAAAAATTACGACACATACCAATTTTATTAAAAAAAACACGCTGAATTTTAAGAATTTCTGTGTTCTACCAAAACAGCATTCAATTGTTTCTCCATGGCAACGTCAAAGTTTGATCACAAATGTGGCCGCCACGCGCAAAGATGTGACGTACGTGCAACCTATGAATATTCCCTCTACTTTCTCTAAGTTTTGGTTCACGCGCGCCCCTGGTGGGAGAATCTTGTACGAATAACATGACGCACCGGCCGGTATCGTATATTCCACCGCATATGAAATACAGACGTGGGTGGCTGTGGGCGGTGGGGGGTGGGGGGGGGGGGGGGGGGCAGTGAGATTTAATGACCCTTGCCGCTG
Source organism: Isoperla grammatica (assembly GCA_945910005.1). NCBI lineage: Eukaryota > Metazoa > Arthropoda > Insecta > Plecoptera > Perlodidae > Isoperla > Isoperla grammatica. Next base: position 6,372,001 of record OX246741.1, read on the forward strand.
TTGTGGCTGAGATTCAAGTGTCCATATGTTATACCGTGTTGTATTCTGGCCATAACGGCGCAATGGTGCTCTAGTTGTCCACCGCCCCTCCCCCGCCCCCCCCGCGCCCCTCCCCCCCCCCCCCCCCCCGGCCATACGATACAGCTGTCCTCGCACATATCGCATACAGTGTTCAGTTTCCACAGACAGTCGACATAGTTTAGCTCAACTGAAATAGTTTACCAACATGGTTAATCAGATATCAACATTGTTGCAATATTTATACTTAAGTTTCAGCTCAACTGAAATGGTTGACCCGCTGCTAATCAGATATCAACATTGTTGCAATATTTACACTTAAGTTAAAGACTAGGTCAGTAAGTGAAAGTGAAAGTCTCCCGAGACAACCCTACAGATGATTTCGTCATAGACCATAGGTACTCGTGGCCAATCAGCGATCGGTATTTAAAATTGGGGCTCGCTGGTGGGCCACGAACTACTCATGTACAACGAAAGCATCTGTAAGGTTGTCGTGGGACACGTATATTCATAAACCAAAATGAAAAATAGAAAATGTATTTAAATTTAGCTTCTCATCTTTCTACAACCTATTTATGTGTAAAACGATGTTATGTATCTGGATTTATATCACACACGCATCCACTCTATTATGTATGCATACTCATACCTCTGTCAAGAACGTAAACATAAACCTGGCGGTCGGATGAAAAACAGTTTCATCGTTGTAAAATGTTGGACCGCTCGAGATTGTGACGTCATCGTTTCGTTTCGCGTGACGTCACGGGTGGAGGGGAGGAGGGGGGGTGGAGGGGGGGTGGACACGCGCCAACAATCTGTTAGGGGACATTTTTACTCCGCTCAGTAAATCAGACCTATTTGTAAATGTGAACATATTACTCGGCCAGTTATTGCACATACCATAGAGGCGGATACTGTCTTGGGTTAATGATGTAGATTACGATACAGCTCAATCATAATTATTATTTCTGTCGTCGTCATCTTCGTAATAGTTCCATTTTTATCTCTTTGATGTTGTTTTGTTTTGTTAAATCTTTTTTATCGCGTTATTAATGTTGTTAAAATTGATTTCGGGATTGGATTTAATTGTAATTGTGTTGGTAAATACCAAAAGTGAGAGTGATAGATTCCAGTGGTTATAAATCACCACGAACATACACGCCGCATGTCATGCCCTCGCACGGTTTACTGGTGAAAGGTGAAAGTCGTCCTAACTGTCAGCTTCTACACTCACGGGGTCTTCTGGTTTAAAACCCCTAACTATTACATTCAGACTAGGCTTGAGATTATACTCAATGCCTAGAAACAACACTTCCGTAAGTTCTGGAACTATTTCAAGAAGGCTAGTGTGCGAGAGAGAAAATATATTGTGTTTTGAATTTACTTTCAAATTTCAACGTGGATAGAAAGATGCGTATAACGTAACGTAGCGCAATGCATGTTTTTAGTGTTTCCTGGTTTTAAATTATATCTATCGTTTGTGTAACTGATTTTCAACATCGCAAATTCATATTGTATTGTCAATTTCACGTTGATGTTTCTCAGTCAATAATCCTAGGACCAGACATGTTAAAGTGTTTTCTTCGATATTTCTCAATGTTTATGTGTAATATATATTTCATGTACGTTATGAGAATACAAATAAACAACGTTTTTCGACCTAGAAACACTCGGGGCCAAAATCCTTTATCTCGAACACAGATCTAAATATAAGTGTTGATGAAGTAGCTTCTTTTAAACTGTAGTTCGGTTTAAATTAAGATTCTTTGTAACATGGCATTAATTACTTGTCACCAAATAAAACGAAATGTAGAATAGACTTTCAGCCCAAAGGTTTTAGAATGAGAATATGAAATGCAATAGAGCATGTAGGCTAAGATTGGCTAGGTGTGCGAAAACGAGGTCCTACCTTGAGTCTTGGCTTTCATTCGCTTGGCAGGCACATCGAGTAGCAGCCATTTTGTGTCCGGCCATTTTTTGTCCGTACGATTGCAATAATACATTAGTGTATAATTGACGTGTGTCTCTAGCGAATTTTTTTTGTTTGCTAAAATAAAAGCTGACGAACTCTTATATATTTTAACGAAATGTTACCGTACCACTACTGTAACTGTATTCATAAAACAAATCGCAGTTTTGTAAGTGAAGTCAAAGTTTGCTTCTACAATCACTGTTAAAGTAGACTAATCGTGGATATAAAGATAGGCATATAAATGAGACATAAATATAGTTTTTATCAAGAACGGAACAGTTTAATGACCATGTATGATTGATAACGCTATATAGTTACATCAAATTTGTCTGAATATTTTAAATTGACAGTTTGGTCCAGTCCCGTTTTTTTCAGCAACGACAGCTAAAATAGCCCCGACTTTCAACTTCAAGTGGGCTGCGTAGTGCGTAGACTGTCAACCACAGTGTTGCCTTCTCGTTCATTACAACATCGCTATCGTGTGTGACGAAACATTGTGTTTATTTGAGGCTTGTACGTCAACCAATGACCCTAGGTTGACAGATCTGAAAATAACGAACAGTGTATCGATACTCCTACATTCTAGAGACCCCCTTCCCCCCTCCCCCCCCCCACTCCCCATCACTGCCGCAGCCTATTTGTAAAGATTGAAAGATTGATGCCAACGAGGCTAAAAAAGCACTTTCTTCTTCAGTCCGTGCGTTTAGAAGGTTCTTTAGACGAAGGCTTGGAGACATATCGTCTAAAATAGCTGCTGATACTTATATAGAATTGCCTGTTGCTGAAGAGTGTAATACCCATAAGCCGCCATTACTTGTTTGAACCTGTCGTAAATGTCAACATTAAACGTATCATCATTTCAGCTTCTGTATCACCCACCCCTTCACTGAGCAAAGTTGAATCGCGTAGGATCGACAATGTTTTATACTAACAACACTCTTCAAACAGAAGCAATCAAATTGGAAATTAATTATGCTAGTAGGTAGGTTTTGAATGAACTATTGCAGCATCAAACTGTGTAATTATAACATTTTGGGAATTCCAACCTTATTTTGTAAACGAAACACTGTTCTATAATGATGTGTATAGGAAATTCATACAAATTAAAAATCGTTGCAACATTATATGTTTATGAAGCTGTGTATCACATTTGAAAGACGAAATATTTACTGTAACAAAGAAATATTCATAAGAAAGAGCACTAATGTCTCTAAAAGATATATTTTGTTTTAATTTGTGAACATTTTAAAATATTTTTAAGATATGCTAACATGCATGACACAGTTCTGCAGGGTAGCTGAACATACGGCCATAAAGTACGGATTATGTTCTAATATTATATTATATTACAAAGGAGAGCACAAGTGATTTTCTCCTGTCATCTACAATAAAAATGACCTCTCCCCGAAGGGTTGTTTTTAGCACAGGAATGTTGGCTCCGATATGACGTCATCAGACTCAAGGACAAAGCCGTCTCGTCCAGTCAGAGCTCTCTAGCGGGTGAACACGGCGATAACAACCCCAATGTCTCTCTGACTGCTGACAGATCTGACATAAAGCACACGTCTTGTGATCCGTCTTCTTTGGAACTGACATGTCTTGTTTGTAATCTCTTTGGCAAGCAGCGGCGGGCCAAGGACACAGGGTAAGGGATGACGCTCACACCTCAAACCCACGCGGCCTTGGCTTCCCGTCTACCCTTCTATACAAGTGCTGGATAAAATGAAAATATAGGTCATGGTTTTTGCGGTAGGCCTATCACTTCTTTCAGGGAGGATCACTACAAAAACTGCGTCGAATAAAAGTGTTTTAGTAGTATTTTGAGAACGCTACTCAATATATAAAAAGTGATGCAAAAAACACAAATATTTGCAGCGATACGGGAAAATTAAGTGATAGTAATGCATCTACGTTACCAGTAACTATCGTATTGATTAAAATATTTCAGACCTTTGTAATCCAGTGGTTAATGTGGCAACGTGGTAGGATATATTTGTAAAAAAGAAAGTAGGCCTATACAAAAATCGCCACATGATGTTTATGTCCAATTCAGGATACGAAAGAGGAACGTTAGAGTGACGTTTTACTGGACAGACGCCTAATCGACCACTGCTGCCTCTGCCGGCGTCGATGCTAATTGAGAAGAAGATCGTGGGTGATATATGAGTATGAAGAAACCACAGATGATGCCAAGCATAGGATTCTAACCTGGAACGCAGGAACCAAGTTATACTAGAACATAATATACAGATGCCTGGGGTTATACGACGTGTGGTGGTACGTCGTGTGATGATACGTCAGTCCGCCAACCATACAGATGCCTGGGGTAGTACGTCGTGTGATGGTACGACGTGTGGTGGTACGTCGTGCGGTTATACGTCGTGCGGTTATACGTCGTGCGGTTATACGACGTGTGGTGGTACGACGTGTGGTGGTACGTCGTGCGGTTATACGTCGTGCGGTTATACGACGTGTGGTGGTACGTCGTGTGATGGAACGTCAGTCCGCCAACCATACAAATGCCTGGCGTAGTACGTCGTGTGATGGTACGTCGTGTGATGGTACGTCGTGTGATGGTACGTCGGTTCAAATCCCGCTTCAGGCAGAAGTTTTTTAACTTCTAATGTGGATTCCATTCTATTACTTCTTGGCTTAGAAACAAGTAAACGGTGACTTTGGAGCCGTCCTAGCAACGAAGCACTCAATAAATTCCAAGTTGTTCTGAATCGACCCATATGATTCTGGCATTTGTCCGCAGGTGTTCGCACTGTCCAATCACTGATTCATATGTTTCGTATTTAAAATATCGATCTTTGATTGGTAATCGCTCACTCGTCGATGGTGTTCGAAGCCTACAGGGTTGGTTCAGTCACTTTCAATTAAAGTCCCCCACTGCAAATCAGTTTAGTTACTGAGTGGGTAGACTCTAATTAATGTGAATTTAATGTGAATTACAATAGCAACGCGTCTTGGCTGCGTCGCAACTTACCCAACAGACAACAGGACTGCGGTACGTCGTGTGGTGGTACGACGTGTGGTGGTACGTCGTGTGATGGTACGTCGTGTGATGGTACGTCGTGTGGTGGTACGTCGTGTGATGGTACGTCGTGTGGTGGTACGTCGTGTGATGGTACGTCGTGTGATGATACGTCGTGTGATGGTACGTCGTGTGGTGGTACGTCGTGTGGTGGTACGACGTGTGGTGGTACGTCGTGTGATGGTACGTCGTGTGATGATACGTCGTGTGGTGGTACGTCGTGTGGTGGTACGTCGTGTGATGGTACGTCGTGTGATGGTACGTCCTGTGATAGTACGTCGGCCCGCCAGGCATACAGACGCCCGTATTACAATAGCAACGCGTCTTGGCTGCGTCGCAACTTACCCAACAGACAACAGGGCTGCGGTACGTCGTGTGATGGTACGTCGTGTGATGGTACGTCGTGTGATGGTACGTCGTGTGGTGGTACGTCGTGTGATGGTACGTCGGCCCGCCAGGCATACAGACGTCCGTATTACAATAGCAACGCGTCTTGGCTGCGTCGCAACTTACTCAACAGACAACAGGGCTGCGGTACGTCGTGTGATGGTACGTCGTGTGATGGTACGTCGTGTGATGGTACGTCGTGGGATGGTACGTCGGCCCGCCAGGCATACAGACGCCCGTATTACAATAGCAACGCGTCTTGGCTGCGTCGCAACTTACTCAACAGACAACAGGGCTGCGGTACGTCGTGTGATGGTACGTCGTGTGGCGGTACGTCACGTTATGGTACGTCCTGTGATGATACGTCGGCCCGCCAGGCATACAGACGCCCGTATTACAATAGCAACGCGTCTCTTGGCTGCGTCGCAACTTACCCAACAGACAACAGGGCTGCGGTACGTCGTGTGATGGTACGTCGTGTGGTGGTACGTCGTGTGGTGGTACGTCCTGTGGTGGTACGTCGGCCCGCCAGGCATACAGACGCCCGTATTACAATAGCAGCGTCTCTTGGCTGCGTCGCAACTTACCCAACAGACAACAGGGCTGCGGTACGTCGTGTGATGGTACGTCGTGTGGTGGTACGTCGTGTGATGGTACGTCGGCCCGCCAGGCATACAGACGCCCGTATTACAATAGCAACGCGTCTTGGCTGCGTCGCAACTTACCCAACAGACAACAGGGCTGCGGTACGTCGTGTGATGGTACGTCGTGTGGTGGTACGTCGTGTGGTGGTACGTCCTGTGATGGTACGTCGGCCCGCCAGGCATACAGACGCCCGTATTACAATAGCAACGCGTCTTGGCTGCGTCGCAACTTACCCAACAGACAACAGGGCTGCGAAGACCTTTTTGCCAAAACTCCAAACGTAATCGTCAGTCCGCTTCGTAACGCGTTCTCGTTCGTACGCGGTCTCGGCTCGGGTAGCGTGCGTTTGTGCGTGAGTGCGTGCTGCGTGCTACAACCACGTGCGTTTAGTGCGTGTACACACCATGTAAACAATACAGTCCTGTCTTTATTAATTATATCTCTTTCGTACGTATATACCCCGCGTAACTCGGACAGCGCGTTTGTGCATGCTGCGTGTGTTAAAAACCACGTGTGATTTAGTGCGTGTAAACACCTTGTAAACAATACAGTTCTGTCTTTATAAACCAGTTCTCGTTTGTACGTAACGTGTTTGTGCGTGTGTCTGCGTGTATACGTGTCACAACGCACGAGTGTTTCAGTGTAAACAGCGCAATAATTGTGGTTTATCTGAGCGTTTGTCTTTATGACCTTGAAGTGCTGATGTGAGCGAGAAGATAACCCCCATATCCACATGTGTGCCGCTGTATCGTGTTGTTGTTTTGTGGGTGGAGGGGGATGGAGGGGGGAGAGGGGATACAGATATCCCGTAACGCCCCTCTAACGTGAATTGTGATGACATATAAACTGCTATCAATTATATCACACAGATGCATGGTAGTGTTCTGATTTACAGTGTGTTCTGTGAAAACCGACGATCGCCAATACAACACAGGATTATTTGTTTCGAGTATAATTGTAAGTACCTTCGTGAATTATTGTGTTACTGATTGATATTTCCATGGGTATTGGTGTGTCAATTTTGATTAGTGTAATCCAGAGCTGTGTCGAAGTGCATTAGTGACAAATTGATAATTTATCGGATAATGGTTTTAATGTGTAGTTTGTAACGTAGGGGATTACGCGTCACGCAGAACATGGTTACGCACTTGTCAAACTAGGGTGGGATTTATTCAGGCCGATAGTGGAAAAGTAGTATTGAACAACGTAATGGTTTTATTGAAATAGAGTTTTACTCTGGTGTTCGGGGTTTATGCCCAGTTCCGATACAAATGGAAGTTCGATACACGGGTTCGAGAGTTGTCGTAATATAAGCTTATTGAATAAGTCTTATATTGAATATTGAATCTTGAGAATGAATCTGGATATTGAAAATGTGTTTAATACCCGGTATTTAGTTTTGTATGCTTCCTGTTTGTAGCCATATTGAATATTAGTTTAATTTCGGCAAACGTGACCAAAAATACGAGTTACTGTTTCTGTTATTTCAACTTGCGCTCAGGCAATAGAATACAATTTTAATTGTTACTAAAGAAATACTAAAATCTTAACAAATACTAAAATAGAATATGAGGAAATGCCAAACTCCTTTATTTACGTCTCATTTTGCATACAGGGGAATGTAAAAACTTACACTAACAGGTGGACGATATGAAAGATAAAAGCGGTGTCTCCTATATATTTAAAATATACACATTTACATACTTACAATATTACAATATAGAATTTTTTGAATCTAAATCAATAATATTGTGTTTGTTGCAAAATGTAGATGTCAAATCTTCAATAATTGAATTACCTAAAATCCACACGACACGGTTCAACCCCTTCAACTTATTGATTTCAATGATAAAGAAACATCAATTTAAACTAGTCATTGTTGGTTTTCTAACTAAACTGATTTTCATTTGTTTTGTACGCGAACTCAATAAGTTTTACGAAAGTATTGAACTGTGTAATGTGGATATAACAGCCCATTGTCGGAGTCCTTGTGTTATGAATAGTAACCCACAGCCTCCCAAGACAATTGGACCACTGCCCCGTAGATAGAACACGTGATCGAGAAGGCAGTGGTTTCCACACACACATCTGTTATTTCCACTTGTCCCGGCTGCCAACTCATTTACACAACGTTTTCAATTCTCTTCTTCGCTGACCGAGCGAACTAGAATTGAGAGCTTGATAATACTGCCAACTTGTCTCCTGTGCCATTAGTTAACATGTTTTATATTTAACTTTCACGGGTAGAAAATATACTTAGTTATTGTTAAATGAGAAATAAATACATGTTAGTAAAACGTGGGTAATTTTGGGTTCCTTCAAAGTGTATTTTTGTAATTATATGCTCATCATTTTACTAGCTTGCTGCCTCTTTTTGTTTCAATCACTATATTATTGTTAACGAATGTCTGCATACTGGGTAAATATCCACCCTTGACTGATTAAACTATGAAGTATTTTAGGATTATTAGACTATACTTGGGAAGTAATGTCCAAACGCTATGTTTATCAAGATTTTATCTTAGTTGAGTAGAACCTTGAGAATTGATAGTAGAAGTTAAACTCCCTTGAGTCCAGTCCCGGGTATTATCTCTGAGCTGCTCAAGTCAACTCCTCAGCCAACGTTTGGCTCAGTCTAGACAACGTGGCTCCTATTCATTTTACAACTCACATTCGATTATTTTTATCTGAAATAAGCCACTTTTTAATATTGATTCACGCTAGACTGTTCAAGTTCTGACGTCATATCTTCAAGTATTAGAACATAAATTTCCAACTTCAAAGTGTGTTGTGATTTATGCGCATACGACCATGGCGCTACTTCTATATTTAGAATTTCGTTTTGTCATGTCTCGTCTAACATCACATCTTTCAAAATCACTATCCTTTCCGCGAAACTTTATTTTTTGCCATTTCAGTTTGTAATTACATGTTTTCAGTATTTACCAAAAATCAACCACATTAAAGTTAAAATTAAAGTAATATATAAATTAAATGGAATAAAAACAATACCAGAGTATATTAAAAGTAAAAAAATGGAAAGTTATTAGTTAAATCGGGAGATCATTTTAAAGTTAAACCTAAGGAGAATGTAGTGCAGTGGGGTTAGTTTTTGTACTAATTTTTAGAGTCACGTGTTTTACAAATTTTAATATTTTCCCCTGTGAAGTAAAATAATATTTATTCTGATTGTTATTAAAATTTTTGGCCTTACATTTTTATTTAAGTGTGTTTTTTTTCACAAAGAAATTGTGTTTTAGAGTATGTTACAAGAATCTCAATGTGATACAACATATATTTTAAAAACCTCAACTTCTCCGAAAGTATGGCCACAAACTTCCCCACATCATAAACTCATTTCACCCACAGCCTGCTAGAACTGCTCTGTCTGAACTAAGCGTTCTCTTGCGGGCGGCGGTGCAAACATAACAACACAAAACATAATTACTCGGTGAGTTCGAGCAAGAACGTTACGAGAGACAGGAGTAAAATTAAAACATTATTTCAACTCAACCTGGCTTCATAACGCGACACAAAGTCATATTATTTGGGCGGAGATGTGACCTGTATATACAGTAATTAGCAGCCATGGCCAGTTAACTTCATATTTCGTTTTCCATTCCATTCCATCTACCATAAGGGGAAAAAGAAGCAATCCTCCAGTTCTTTCAAACAAAAAATGAAGCTTTTATTAATAATATGATTATTTTCATTAGCATGTTTGAACTTGTTTGAAGCCATGATTTTTTATTTCATTGTTGTAGCTGTGCTACGATGCTATGAGTCTGGATTTATAGAATTCGATGCAATCATTATTTATTCACTTTTAAAAACACTCTACTTATATTATTAGTTTTATAACTTTTAGCTTATTTTCATGTTTTACTAATTCATAAAATAAAAAAATAAAAAATAATTTAAACAAACTGTTTTAGTTATCTTTTGCAATTACTGATATTATTATGAATGTGAAAGGGAGGGGAGAGGAAAGAACACCGTTTAATCATGAACTTACAACTATCTGGATGAGCAACATGGTTGGAATACGCATCTGCGATTCTCATTTCCGGTTTTTGACATTCTCGGACATTTTAGCCCCTATCGCTAAGCAATTACACATCAACAGTCACAACAACAATGTGAACAATGTCAAACGTCAAAAACAGTGTAAAAAAAAAGTCAATGTCAAAATCCGAAACTTAATTGTGCTAAAATGGCTGCCCACCGATTACTTCCGTGGCTTTTTAATTGGTACATTGATTTGTTAGCTGATTCAGGTCCAGTAACGCAGTTACTATTATAAGTCCATGGTTTAATCACTATTGTGCAGTCACTGCTAGTAAGTATGGTTCCGAGTAATCAGTCATGCGACCTCCAAACTCACTCTACTCTCCAAGATAAAACACCGCCTTCCAATTTCAGCTCAGACCCATTCGAAGTCGTTTAGCAAGCGGTGGTCTCGTGTGGAATAAAATAACTCAAAGGTTTTCGCGCATGCCGGTGCAATACTTGGTCTTCCTTACACTGGTTGTATTCTTTACAACCTACATAATTCACCTTTCTAGGACGGGGCAATTTATAGTCGGGCTAAGTGCGGCGACCAAACTAGAGGAAAGCTGTAGATGTACTGCGATGTTACGCGTAAGCCGTATATATACACTTCTATCATGCATAATAAAGTAATTTCACAAAATATACTCTCTAATATTCTACTGCAATTTGTTATTTTCAAAACCATTTATTTAATTTATGTGTATTGTTAACGGGCCATGTTATTATATAACATTACATGTTCAAATATGCTCACAGGTTTTATAGGTAAGAGGTAAAGCTGTTCAAGTAGATATTATTTGCCATGGAAACGGTCCGTAAATGTTGGTTCCACCGTTGCTCAGCTGAGTAGAAGAGAGCTTAAGCTTTTCTTAAACTTGTCTGGAGGGATTTGCCATGCCTAATTTCCAAGTCAAATTAAATTAAATTTTAAAGTTGATAATAAAGGATAAAGGTGTATAACCTGGCATCATTGTCTCACCCGAAGACGCATTCGTTCAACTTCGGTAAAGTTCGGCCGCGGATTCTGGCACCGACATAACGCCTGAATGAACCGACGTCAAACGCAAAAAGTGTAACAGTGACGTCACTATTTCCGAGAACCAGATCGGCGAATAGATCTCACTCTATTTAAAAACACAACATCACGAATGTGTATTTTTTTTAATCGCTCACGCAAAATCTAAAAAAACGTGTGTATAATTTTAACCGTGATTAAATTTAGACGACGTCTGTTGTATTTATAGCAATATTTTGTGTAAGTTTGTTGTTTTATGTCTCGTTTTCATGCGGCAATCTCCGTTGTAAACATGGATGTGAAGACTGAGGCTACTTTTATGGGTAAGCACTCGTCTCGCTCGTTGCAGATAAAGTGTATCTAAAAGCTGCGATCATAAAGTACCTCTGCTCGTGTGGCGGTGCAGAGGAAGGGTGGGGGGGTGGTGGGTTTATTTTGCAAACTATATAACCTTGGGCGAAAGCTTGTCTTGTTCTATATATAATACACGTTTTGCAACACAACTCAGAACATTAATTTTTTTTGTTAGTAAGCGTATATCTGTTATGTTTTAAGAAATCATGGTTGTCTGGGGGATGTATTTTTAAATATAATTATTATTGTAGTTTGTTAAATTGAACACTTTGATGTAGATAGAGGTGAAAAGTTTCAAATCTTCCATGTGACCCTGGAATAGAATAGAATAGATAGAAAGAATCACTTCTTCAATTCAAGATGATAATAAACTACCCTCAATTTTACGCGGTTTAATATATATTGCAAGCTATCCATCGCCATTAAACTACCAGAACGAATGTAAACGTTCGAAGCAATATAATAGACTGGCTGATATGAGGCACTGCAGTTTTTAAAAAATGCTTCACTATTTAATGTTACAAAAATACAAAACAAGAGAGCAGATTAAATGAATGCTCAACAAAGTTGGTTTTACATCTAAGTACTTGAACACATTCACGCTTCATCGCGCAACTGTGAATATTATTTTATTGCGATCGACTTTCATTTCAAACGGGACTGCCGTCCAAAATTTTCGTTTAATTTCGACTTCAAGACCTTTACCATTTCGTTTTCTAATCCATCCACATCATCCGCAGTACTAACTCAATGTTTAGAAACACTTGTAATAAAAACACTGTAGGACTTAGGCCTACACGGTTAAAATTTTCTCGATGTTGTTCAACATCATGTCACGCAATATTTCGACAGCTGCTCTGCTGTCATCATCAGGCACGACTGACTGACTGACTGACTCAGTCGTGTCTGATGATGACAGCAGAGCAGCTGTCGAAATATTGCGTGACGATGTTGAATAACATCGAGAAAACTTTAACTGTGTAAGTCCTACAGTGTTTTTATTACATATGTTCCAGTTGACGAGAGTGTTTTTTATTAGAAACACTTGCTTAGATCGATTGTTAATATAAATTGGCGCTAGGAATACAGGGTTGCTAACAGTAAACTTTGTCCCTTGACCCTTTCAATAATAGTCAAGACCCAACGTGGTTCTCGGCTGAGAAGTCTGGACAAGTATAAGCCTACTTCACTGCAGACGTTCAATATTGACTTTGGTCAAAAAGTGGTCTAGTCTCTTCAAATAATACCACTCATAGTAACATAACAAGGACGGCGATGACATTTTGGGACAGTATTCTCCAAAGAGAAGCGATAGAAAAGCAGCCCCTCCGCACAGTTGTACTAAGCTGGTAAAAACAGATGACATTTACAGGGCCCGGATTCACAAGAGGTCCTAAGTCTTTTTTTGGTCTTATCTCTAAGACCGGCCTAACTTTGAACCTCTTACAAAACCAGGAAAATATCTACGAACGGATTATAAAACATATTATTGGTATGTTCATTATGTCCTTGTTCTCACCAGGAATTGGTAACTTTTCATGTGACCTGGGTCTGGTTTTACAAGATGTTTAAAATTAGGCCGGTCTTAGAGATAAGACCAAAATAAGACTTAGGACCTCTTGTGAATCGGGTTTTATAAATTAGATTTGAGACGGTTCCGTTCTGCCCCCCTTCCATTGCTATGTGACTCCTTACCCCCTTGATAACCAGACAATCGTATTTATTAATCTCATATTATATTATTTATAATGTGATTATGTTATGCAGGGTGGTGGTCACATAACTAGAGATAGAGTTACGTCAAATATCTGCACTCAATAAGTGTTGTTCACAACTGCAATGCTAAGAAAATTATTAAATTTGTTACAAAGTACTTTTTGCCGGTACATTTGAACATTAGGTAAACTTGAAATACAACTTTTAACGATGTGAATAATGGAGAATGTGATTTCATGGCTTATCTTCTCCGCGACGGTTATGCCAATGCTTCGGCCTTGCTGTGTGCGGAAACTTGCCCCCCTTCCCCCCTCACCCCCCACCCCCCCCCCCCCCCCTCACTCGAAAGGAAGGCGCCAGTTTGGTGATGACGCCAGCTAATATAAAACTGAATATGTAAATGCATAATATAAAACTGCGTAAATAGTACCAACGAGCCTTGGATTAGCACCACTTAACTCTATTTCCAGAAATACAACTCGAGTCTAAATCCGGAAGGAAAATAAATGAATCGCAAATTCGGCGTCGTACGGACGTTATGGAAGACACTTGGTTGGTCGATAGTACTTCTGACGTCATTGTTTTGTTACTGGCTTCAAGTTACTGCATTGGTTATACCAAGTGCATATCTCATGGATCTCTATGTGGTTTTAGTGGATGTTTACATTGTATCATACACGGACACTTGAATCATAAAATTAAATATGTATACATTTAATTAAATCAATACACTATTTCTCAGACCTGGTTTCATCCAATTTTAGTATCACGATCATTTTTAATTAGACATTTGATCAGAACAACATAATAATTTAAATATACCTCATTGATAATGTAAGATTAAATTGTAACAGATTGTTATATCGCCTTATCGGCCCATTATTTGTTTGACTCACTAATTAATTTGTTTCTCTAAACGATATAATTATTTTTAATTACATGCGATTTTTAACGTTATGGAAATGGCTTAGATGACATGGTTTGAGATTTCGGTGAGATCTTGGATACAACGATAAACCTCAGCTTGGGAGTTGAACCAGTCTCCGCTAGGGTATTTACGGACCTTGATACCGAAATGCAAACACGCAATATGAACATATCCCCAGCGGTTTACGAGTCAGTCAATACGGACCGGTGACCCAAAGACACCGTCCAACTGTGCAGTCTAAACTTAGACCCGCCAGAGGCCAGGGAACTATTTTTACACAGCGAGAGGAAATCCTGAAGCTAAGATTAATGACATAGTGTCGCGCGATCTGATTTTAACCTAACTAGTCGCAATTAGTCACTCAAGGTATTACCTGATTGGTGGTGTATTTAGTTACATTGAAACATGAATTTTGTAAATGCAACAGGTATAACTGCAAGGTATCCAAAATAGATATTGGTTGGATTCACGTTATTTTAATACACGTTATTTGAAAAGTCGGTAGCCCGTCACACTCCTAAATAACAATGCAATTTTTTTTAGAATGATCCATAATGGCGATTTCGGATCTCAATCTACCATTTTACATAGCGCACAGCGCGCTGGTGGCGATTTAGTGAACCTTGTTTTAAAGGCATAGTCTTTAAATTAACTGTGTGTTTTCAGACTCCGTAATCATTGATTATATCGTAAATAAAACATATAATTTACAAGGAATGTCAATATAAATAAAGTGAATATAAATATTTGTAGTGAATAGAGTTCTTCAAAGAAAACAAACAAGAATATTAGCCTAGTTTTTGTCATCATGTTGTTATGATTAATCTTGTCAAACGCAGACAATTTCTTGCGGCTTGTGATCATCTGGACGAGTGGAACCATCAACCGTGGCCTGGCCATCCACTAAGACATTAATTCCACCACTCCATCGCGTTGTTTTGCGTGTTCACCGCTAGGGACGCTGTGATCGATAACGACCAGCGCGCTATCTAGCGGTCTTAATTGAACTAATCTAAGAAGTGACGTCACCTTAAAATTACCTAATCCTTTCCATTGAAATCCCAGGAGACGAGATGTGATTTTTTGTTTACTCTTAAGCTAATTACGGTGTCTTGAGATGTAGGACATTCCCAGAGGGGCTGAATAGTAATCAAGGGAGTTTGGAGGGGGAAGGGGGGATGTGACGGAAATCCAATTTCTAGGGGATCTTCGTTAATTTAGGATAAAGTAGCTTCACTGAATTCATTTTTGAAAATATTTTTGGTGAGTTGGTCCCGATCTCATTAACTTGATTTTATTTTTTACGGTGGGAATTTTTGTTGAGTAAGAAGATTTTAATGAGATTTTATCCATCAAAATGTGTTGTGGTCGTTAAAAGTTTTAAATAGTTATTCTTTGTGTGAGACTGTTTGGAAAACTGCATACTCATCTTTTAAAGAAGCTTTTTGAACGGAAAGAATTTCGTAAGCAGATTTATTTAGGTTGGCCATTCTTACAATCTCCAAATAGAAAAGTTATTTGTAGCAATTCAGCTATTTGGAGGATTTCAAAAGTTTTGATTGGTCGTCGCCATGGAGAAAACAAGCTATTCAACGAATAAGGAGTTATTGGAACATTGTAAGACTCTTGAAAGACAAGAGTTTAATCAGCCTTTGAGAATAAGTATTTTCATTTATTTGTAGGTTAGGCCCTACTCTTGTAAAAATAGCAGCTTATCGAATAGAGGGTGTTAAGAGGTTACTTATTTTCTTCCTCTTTTAAAGATACAATTGTTTATCCATTCAACTAACATCTTTTGTTGGCCTAATTAAGATTTTATGTTTAGCTTATTAAAAAGTAGTGTGAGAGAGAGAGAGAGCAACACATCTAATAACCCATTGATTCGTACTCCACTTCCATCGACGTGTTTCGACATATTGCCATTGGAATATTAATTCTTCAATGTAATTTTATTACTGCAGCCAACTGTTTTTTTTTAGTTATAGTTTTGTATTGCAAATCAAATCAAATTGACTCGCACAGAGTTGTGATTTTGCTCACGTATTTCAAAAGGATGTTTTATTGTTGTGTTGGTTGGTCACACGACATTGAAACTGCCATATCAGTTTCCGCTGCAGCCAACCCACGAAGTAGATAAAGTTCGTCCATGTCATGTGTAATCAGTGCAGTTATGCAACTATAAAGTGTACACACAGGAAATGCACATCCTTCGTTATCACAATCATGGCATAATAATTAGGTTGGGTATGTATTGTATATAGATATTAAAATGAGTTGTCAATTAATGTAATTGCAAGTTTCTTGAATATTTACCCGTATTGTGATGATCTTGATGGAAATTGTCTTCATATTATTACTGATGTAAAGTCTCGTCGCGTTAACTTGCAAGGTAGTGTCGTCATGGATTATGTAACTGTAGTGACGCATGTGACAACTACCAACCTAAATCTAGTTGCATCTCGTTCTCATGCCTCTGGTATTGTAGTGATACTACCAACACGTCTGTTGGCAGGCGAGGCTGGTGCACTTCATGCCGAGACATTAACAAGCAGGTAACGGGAAGTCTCGTGGCTAATACCGTTGAAATAGAGCGACCGAAAGCGACCGAAAGCGAGCGACGCGAATACATGGAGCGACCGTCTCTTCTAAGAATTTTACAACTCACATGTAGATGCAAAGATATATTAGTTAACTGCAAAAATACTCGGACTTCAAAGCTCGAGCACATAAAATTGTTAACGACCGCATCAAAATGTTAAAGTTTTACATCACATGCTTCATGAATCACGTAGTCCGTAAATCACGTGAACATGAACAAACATTGACATACTTCGATGCCACTAGCATAGTTAATGTCAATCACAGTTCAGTTTCTTTGAATTATGTAGTCTAGTCTTACATGACTGCAGGGCGTTCCGTTGTAAGTCTGGTAAGATTTGTGGCTTTGATAAATCAAGGTAGGACAGAACACGAATTTACTCGTCAGAACTTATTTTTTATCCGAAATGGTAACTAATCGTTATTTATCGTCAACGTATATTGCCTATTGATTTGTAAATTAGATTCAGCCAAGATATAATAGCTGTCTTGTGTGAGTGAGTACAGAAGAGTTGTTAAAGACCGACCATTGTTCTCTCCTACCTTTGATTTAATCGTCGGCGATTGAGACAATAAATCAATTTAGATGAGATTTGTTGTTATCTGTGATTTTATGTCGTTGGTGATAGAATCACGCTGA
Organism: Isoperla grammatica; assembly: GCA_945910005.1. NCBI lineage: Eukaryota > Metazoa > Arthropoda > Insecta > Plecoptera > Perlodidae > Isoperla > Isoperla grammatica. The sequence continues at coordinate 6,389,364 of OX246741.1, forward strand.
GATTCATATTCAATTCAAATGAGTGACTCGAGCTTTAAGTTTGCTTACAAATAACCATGTCTTCGTGAGAGATTCGAACCCAAATCCCTTGTTTTCAAAGGTCACTGACCTATGACCAGCCACCAGGAAGTCACGTTGGCCCGTTAATAACACACTCTGGACCTCATAAGATAAACTTTGGAAAATGTTTTTGTATTGAATACATGGTCGCCATAATTACAATATTTGGCAATTACGTCGTCCTGGCGGCGTAGCCATTAAGTTTCTTGTGCCTTTATAGGTTGGCTTGGCCTCTGTCCGGAAGTCTTAGTTCAAACAACTCCCACAAGAGCGTTGATGACCGGCTCCACTGTCTCGGACGTTAATTAGATCAACGTCATCAGTTGACGCCATTTTGGAACTCGACAACGTTGCCAACCCTTGCAATGTGATTAAAACACTAAGGCCCCGGTATTTCGATCACGGGATAAGATTCTAGATAAAGTTATCTTCGGGATAAGCAACATTTCAAAGGTTCTGATTGGTGGTTGTGATTGTGAAAACAAGTTATCTCAAGGATAAATAGTAATATACTCTGGGGTAGTACTTGTAGAACCTTGTAAAAGGTTACATCAAACGAAAACTACAAGTCGTGTAACGGCAGTTGCTATATTGAATGATAGTTCAACTTCTCAAAGGCATTGTAATTTATGACATCTTAAACCGTGTGCTTTACATGGCGTTATACACCAGTACTTGAAGAAGCTTTTTTCGCCATCTTGTTTTACACACTTTACTATAGCGTAAAAGACAAACGTATTTCAACCGTCATTTAAAGTGCATGCGGAGTTTTATTTACAAAACCCATAGATAAATTATTATTGAGTAGCACACAGTTGTCGTTCAAGTGATTTTAGCATTTTTGATAAGACGTTTTCAAAATTGTTTAGAAAACAAAAACTTGAAATTAATTTGCGCATTACAGCAGTTGCATACAAAATAAATGCAGAATAGTATACGTTAACTATTCTTCTAACAACATTCATATAAGCAAAATATTAAATCGTAAACTTTGTATGTTGAATGGGGAAAAGGGTGAAAATTGTATTATGGAATAGTCGGGTTTAAAATGAATGTCAAATACTTGTACAAATACAAATACTTTCCTCAACTAACGTCTTAGACAATTAGAGTAACCATTGAGTCAATAACAAAAGTGTGTATACTACATTATTACTCGGAAATTTACTTTAAACTACGTCACTTGTTCCCTTACAAATTTGTTAAATTTTCTTTATCCAAAATTATTAAAAATGTATAATTACAACGTTCACTGTTTGTAATGTTATGCTAACGACTGTACTTGAACATATTCGGTTCATTAGATGAAACTAACAGTAGACCTACCTAAACACCCTCTGAATCGCTGTAATTTGTAATCATCAATTAGAGTTGATCTTGTCTAGTGTGTAACTGTTAGTGAGTGAAGTGAAGTGGCCTCCTGGCGCGCTGCACACAGAGCGGCGAGATGCGGAACTACTCTGCATTGTACTTACAAAGAGTTGAGAAGTTGAGAGAGTTTTAAGATTGATTGATTGATTGATTGATTGATTGATTGATTAAGGTCTTTTTATTTATGGCTGGATTAAGGCCAGTGAGGCCTTATCTTCCATCAAACCATGCTATAGTTATAAAAATACAAGAAACAAAACTCATAATGAAGAATACAAAAATTAAATACAAAATACAAAATACATAATACAAAATACACCATACAAAATACAAAATACAAGATGTAAGATACACAATACATGTCCAATTGTTATGATTTCAAATAAAATAATTTTAAAAACAAAAAAGAAATTAAATTTCACGAAAAATTCACGAAATAGGGAATTTGTTTATATTTTATATATTATTTTAAGCTCATTCATTCATTGCATTCATACATTAATTTTAAAATTAAAGAAATAACAAAAGAAAGAAAGAAAGAAACAATGGGATTCAGTTTCCAAACACATTAACTTAATTTAGCGTTTGTACGAATTGAACTGTCACGGCTGCTGCCATCGTCTTCATTATTTATTTGATTTAGATAGTACGACGTAGTGGCACTCTTAAAGGCGAAGAAGTGGTTTTGGTACACGTCTCTTATGTCGGTCGGGAGAGCATTCCAAGTTCGGATAGCGTGAATAGTAAAAGATTGGCCAAGAAGACTTGTGCTGTGGACAGGAAATGTAAGTTGTGTACCAGATCGAGACCTTGTATTAAAATTATGATTTGAGTGAAGAAACTGAAAGTTAGAAGCGAGGTAGGAGGGTGAAGATGTTGAAAGTAGTCGGTGAACAAGACAGACAGAGTGGACAGACAGTGGGAGAGAGAGGGAGAGAGAGTTGAGAGTTGAAAGAGTTGCAAGAGAAAGAGAGTTGCGAAAGTTTCAAGTGAGAGAGAGAGAGAGAGAGTTGAGAGAGTTGCAAGAGAAAGAGAGTTGAGAGAGTTTCAAGAGAGAGATTGCAGTGGTTAAAAATAATGTCCCCCACTCTGCCTCCTTGTAGAACATCTGTGACGTCACGCGTGGACGTCAAATGACATAACAGACGTTTAGTCAGGTGGTTACTAACAAATTCACATCGATAAATATATAATTATTGATAGAAGAGATACGTTCTTTTTTATCGTTTTAAGTTTTAGTCGAAGCAGACGTTGGAATCACATTTGGCTTATTTGTAATCATGTCCCTGTAAATAACGCAGGTCACATTTGTCCACCGTTCTGTAATAATAAGAGTGAGTAACAATAATTCATAAATTAGTAATATTGTGGCGTGTATAAAATTTAAATCATCTACCTTTCGATATTTCCTTTTGAGTGTACTGTGACGAAATCAAAGATAACTTAAAAATCGGCTTACAGAACTCCTGTAAATGTTACAAACACACGAATTAGAAGTCACCACGCATAATTATTGGTGTCCCATAATAAGTAGCCTGCAGTAATACCTCGTTAATTTGTGATTTCTATCAAATTAGTCTTCCAATTAATTTCATCCCTCCATCTTCCACAGTTTGATGAAGAGTATCGAATTCTCTAAACCTAGTTCTTGTGCACATCTCTTCACGATGCGCTGAGTATCTGTGTCACCTACAAGCAGGGGGTCTAGTCTGTTTAGATTGGTCTAGATGTCAGAATGTTTTCTTCCAACCCCCCCTGATTGAGTTCATCATGATTAACGTGGCCCCTCGCATCACTCATAGCAACGTGACATCAATGAAACGTGAGACACCGTTATCAATTTCTGAACGTGTTTGTGTAGAACAATGTGGAACTGCGCCAGTTATTACTGCAGCTGCTTTTTATCAACTTATAACTTTTGTAAACTATCTTTTGCGGACCAATTAAAGGTTACGATATACAAATAACATGAAATACATTCGACCACATGTTGTGTTCATTGTTAATAAAAACTCAATAAGCTGTAATCCAACAGTGTAGAAAGCACTTTAATTTAATGAAGTAACATTAATTTATTTCTATGTTAAAAATACGATGTTAAACCAAAATTGTTGATGCTTGTTGTGTTCTTTAAATCAGACAATACTGAATTATTTAAGTAGTACATTTTAAAAATATTTTTCGCAAAATGCATCATTTTGTGATATCATGACTCCACTACATTTAAAATTATAAGCAATTGTTGATAACACTAAAAATGAACAATAACTCCATGAATAGGCCGACGCATTCAATAAATGAGTGTTATGTTAATGTGCATAAATCACTGCGTAGTAATGATTTTGTTCGCGTATCTCGAACACTGTAGAAATGAAAGGAGATGTTTTGGTTCGCCGAGCCAACATATAATAAATCCACTTGAATGGTCCTGGTCTAACATTTGTTCCTAAAAAATTTCCATTCTCTACACATAATATTCTAAAAAGCGCCGACAGCTAAGAATTCGCATTTATTTCCTATTCCCTACTAAAATTGTGATTGTTTTACGTCGCTTCGTGCAACGTTTATTGTAAACTGATGGGCGTCCACTTCTTCACCTATTATTCTCATTCTAAAGTCAACTAGTTATAAGTAAATTCTTTGATTTATCTAGCGTTCCGCCGTCCGGCTATGTATGCAATGCGACAAAAGGTCGGCCGGTTGTTTGCCAAAGAATTTAAATTCGACCTAGTTCTGTTTGTTACTGCGAAGAACCAGAACTCAAATGCCAGCGGATGGGTAATCGCAACAATCTAATTTATAGTCCGGGTATTAAAAATCCCTATCGTCGTCCAGAGGGATTGTGCAGTACTGGCGAGACGTTGTCCGAATACGGAATCTCTGGGTCGATGTGACTTGGACGAATAAATGGGTTGTAAATGTTCTAAAACAGTCCACCATCATTTGATACAACAATCTTTATAATATAATACATAACCTTAATCATTCCTCTTATATTGTTTTTGCGGTTATTTTGTTTTATAGATGTTTTATTAATTTTTTTAAATCGGTTTGATTAAGAAATGTATTGTATTATTGGGATTCAAATAAGTATTTGTTCTGGTTTTGTTAAGAGTCGTGAGACTGAATTCCAAAATTGGTGTTGACATTTTTGTAAATAAACTGTATATAACTGTAACTTGTAAACTGTATGTATTTGAAAAACTATCAAGCAAAAAATTATAAAACGCTATTCAGATTTAAAGACACGAAAACGCTCTTCATTGCACCATTCCCACAAAGACATAAAAAGAAAGCAAATCAACTCTCTACAAAGATGTTCATCTGTGTAATTAGAATAAAATGAGAAGAACAGCTGCCGGTATCTCGCTCGCTCTCTCTCACTTGTGTATGAAGGATTAACATCCATATATTTCAAATTATAATTTTAACAGCTGATGATGAGTTTTGTGCTCAACGAGAAACGTGATCGTGTTGTAAAGAATACTATCTTCGAGTTGGAAGAAAGGTTTTAGTTAACAATTGGTTTGGAAGAAGTAGGAAAGAAGAAGAAGAAGAAGAAAATGAAGTGGAAGAATAGACATGACAAACCTGCATGGAAAGCCGATGATAGCAAAATCTATGACCAAGAAATTAGTGACTATAACCACCCCCTGACCCCATTTTGGAAACAGGTGTATGACATTATATATGTCTAAGAATATTCTTTCGAATGCGATCCAGACGTAAACTTGCAACTCTGGATTCAATCTTATTATAATTCCAGCTTTAACCCAGTGACCTATAGTAGGATCTGCTTTGCAGACGTATTTCTTCTATGGCAGTAATATCAGATACACGATTTTGAAAACATGTTTTAAGAGGATGAACGAATCTAGTGCGTTTGCATAGAAAACATATTCACATATTTTCTATACGTTTATTTATTTACTAGTTCAATATATTCTAGTTTTAGTTGATTTTTCGTACAATATATTTATGAAACTCACTGAAGAGTAGTTTTGATATATCATCTTTTTTAATGAGATTGTAACGATCTGTTGCAAATGTGAAATATAATCTCCTTTCCAGTAGTTTCTTAGGTAGATACTCGTTAAACATTTTTAAGTACCAGAAGGAATACTTCTAAGACGTTTTAAATTTTTCGAAAATATCTACACGTTTATATAACGCCAGTGTAGCATTTAATTATATGGTAAGTGGTAACTCCATCCACGAAGATATCTTCTCCCGCTTTTTAAATTATTATACTTCTATAAACTCAACGAGAGGTACAAGAATTATTATAATTTATCTTCATATTTATTCCAATGTAAATAATTGATTTCTAGAAATACAAACAAAAAAATGTCATATATTTTAATTGTAAAATAAATTTGTTTCTTATAAAAACAACATAAATTTATCGGGTTCGGTCCCTGCTTTTTACCTTTATATTCAACGACACAAACAAGGTTTACTAGACTAACCTCGACTATGAACCAGGTAGATATTAAGCCATGATGTGGAACCGATGATGCTCAACGTCATTAAATATTCATTGGAGGCAGGATGCATTATATGATATACCCTCACGTCAATATACCACTTACCCCTTCACCATTATTCATCCCCCCGAGTAGAGTGGAAAGATGGAACCCTAGTGTGACAGTTTCTTCGTCATCAATCATCGATCAATGTGATTAACCCTCCGTTAGTGAATTAACGCCGGGAAATGTATTGAGTGATAGAGTGAGTGAGTGAGACTTATTAGGTGATGCAATCAGAAATCAATTTAGTAATTTCAGAACGTCTACGTGGTGTCACGATGTGTTTGTTTACTCTGGGTCTATTAGGGTCAATATTTATGGGCAGTTTTTGTTTCGTCTTACGAACTTGTTTAGAACATAACAACATAATTGCGTTGTAAATTAACATTTTGATCTATTTTAAATTTGATTTTAAAAAAATGTTGTCAAAATATATTTTAGTAATTCAAAAAACACAGTACAATAGATTTTGCATTGGCCACATTAGAAATTGGGACCTAAATTCAAAGAGATGCTACAATGATAAAAACGTTTTCTTTGGCTTTTAATCGTGTGTTTAGTTTTTAGTGTTTGGGGCAAGTCGGCGTTGCGGCCGTGGTTTATTAGACATTAGGAAACAATTATGTGAGTGAACTGGGACAATTCTTTGAATGAAAGGTTATGACTTATGATACTTTATACCTTCGATGCAATCGCCGACCATTGGCGCTTAGAACCCTAGACTATGGTTCATACGAGCTACTTTAATACAATATAGATACACACTTGTAGTATATTTTGCCTACAACAGTTTTACTTCATTTTTGAAAACGTTACGATGTGCTGTAGGAAGTTTTAGTCCAACATCAATTCGCAAATAAGTCAAACGGCAGCTCTAATGTATACACCACATAAATGAACCACACTTACATTCCTACACCCACTGCTCTCTACACTAATTAAGGCAAAATTAAGGCCAATTCGTAACTTCACAACGTCACACCAGAAAGTAAATTAAAAACAAAACAGTTTGTTTCGTAGCTTGCTAAATAATTATAATTAAAAACTGGAGCTAGCAGCGACAAATATGTGTAGTGGATGTTTGTAAGCCATGCATCACACTGTGAACCCCTTCATCACTAGAAGAGGCAGTTTTGGTCGTTAAAACCATTTTTCAGCGACTTCTCTTGTAGTTTTATAATTGGATTTTATAATTTAAAAAATATACATCATTCCGTACATGGATGGTGGGTTAAATTAACTCGGTTCGGGGTCCTTCGCATAAGGAAAATACGGTCTACTTATTTATAATTATATTCATAAGATGCGGGTTGGTTTCGCTAAAATTGTCATAGTCGCTGTTTTAAAATATTTTTTTAGTGAGAGCTATTCTTTATTTTTAATCGTGTCGATTTTTTAACAATACTGATGATGACACAATTGAAGGTGACCTGTAGAAATGAGAACGAATGTGCAAACCGGAAAGTACATCGTCGATTATTCGCGGTATTTTGATTAAAAATTCCTGTTAAAACATATACTTTTAAATTTTTTTTTGACGTAATTTTTTTTTAACAAGTAGTAGATAATTGTGTTGGTTTTGCTGTTTTTTGTTTCGTGGACCGGTGTAGCAAGCGAGTAAACTGATCAAGATCATCTATCTCTTCAACGCTAAATCTTTTATAATTATTAACGGTGTTTTCGTATTTATTATACTTCATGTGCCAATCTGTTTTCATTCGAGAAGAATGATTGTACAAAAACGTTATATTACCTTCTAGGTCAGACATTTTAAATTCAAAACCTAAATTAAAAACGATGTTTACGGAAAAAATGTAGGTGACAGTAGCCACATAGCCCACACTGGCTGACGGAAGACTTTGATCAAACTTTGCATGTAAATTACAGCATTGCGAGCATGTCTTAACATGCACAGTGACGTCAGAAACCCAACGTGTTAGCATGGAGAGTATGTGTGCCCTTGTAAAGTCACCGCCAGTTGACCACAGCCCGTCTTCACAATCCCACAGCCACCTACTGACCCCCCATGACGTCATAAAGGACGACAAATGGCGACGAGAAATTGGAACAATTCACACTCTTGGTTCACAACCAATATGGATCGGGATTGGGCGAGAGGGAGGGAGGAGGGGGAGGGGGGGAGATATTGGAGACAAAGGATGTGGCCAGCCAAGTGGCTTTGTAAGACGTTTTTCTTCATTCTCGTCAGCGGGGCTGCAAGAAGGACCAGAATCTAATGAAGAATACGGTCAGTTGTAAAAACATTGATCCGATGTAGTGGTTAGAGAGATATCAAGGTAATAATATCAAGTTCACGGATCGTTCGTAATGAACTCTTCTATTAATGTCATGTTATCGTTTCAAGTTTAATTTTCGTTGTCTCGATGTTCAAGTTGCTTACGTTATTTGGAAGGTTGTTGATTGGTATGAGTTCCACTTTCATTTTGCAAGGTGATATGAACGCATGTCGGCCATATTCTCTCAAATACCTCATATATTAGAGACAGTAAACAACAACAACCGACTTAAGGACTTTCCCTATTACTAGAGAGTTCTCCATTCCCATTCACTTCACAGCATGCATTTTGTTTAACAAACTTTCTAAAAACTCACATCCTGCTCACATCAATCATAACCGTAGTTATAATTATTTAAACTCAGTAACAAAAACTTACAACTGTCATAATAGTTGAACAATATTTCGAACTTTTGAAAACCACACTGATGGGCGTTTAGAAATAATTAATACTCAAACTTTTGAGGTTTGGTTTGTGGTTGAGGTTTCAAAACTTTCTCCGTGAGTGATCCGTCGGCTGTTCATGTCGTTGACGGATAATGTGAACATTTTACAATCATGTGTTAGACGCATTAACCATGCACACAATCCTTGTGGCTAGAACACCCACTGTAGATGTATATATCTTTGTTGAATGTCTAGTATATCTATATCTAGTTGTGTCTACTCTTCAGGGCAGAACGTATTGTAAGTATTTTTTTTTCATGTTAACATGATTGTATGAATACAGGGTTACAAGAAAAAAGGCGAGGTTCAAAAAATACATTTTTGTTCTTCCACTCTACCATAATATCTTAACATATTTTTAATTTATGATATATTCACAGTTGACAGATTCTCGTCAAGTGATGCCAGTTTTAGGTAAACTACCAATACTCATTACGAAGCCAGAAATGTAGAACAATAGTCATATCCAATCTCCATCGATCTTATTTTTATCATATTATGCCTACATTTGGCCTGTCAGGTCATTATGCTAGATTTGGGCAACCAGAAGAGATAGGCCTCCTTCTCTCTTCAAGCCGATAGGCAATGCGGAAATGCCTATTTCATATAACCCTATTTTGAGTAGACATTATTATGTGTCCTAAATAAATAAATATATTTTAACATGAGATTCAATACCGATCTTTGATTGGTTATCGCTCACTCGCCGATGGTGTTTGAAGCCTACAGAGTTGGTTTAGACGATTGAAGTCCCGCACTGAAAATCAGTTTCGTTACTGAGTGGGTAGACTTTAAACGCGAATTTATTTATTTTATTTATTTATTTACACTCGAGTGGTGAGCCTGGGCTCCGGCAATTAAACGAAACAATACATAACATTACAAAACCAAACCATAAATCAATGTATCTCGACCACTTCCCCTTTACAAAACACGGTCAACGGGAGCTCTCGTGGTTAAAATTATTAAAACGTACCGAAATATTTCAGAGTTCATTTCGAGTGTGATAAATCCGTGTGGGTTGTACCCGGGTCGCGGCAGTAGCGGTAGCTCGGTTGACAGCGACCGTGATAAGTAGCTGGACTTCCGTGGAGGTTTCTATGCCATGGCACACGTGTCCATCGATAGGTGTATGATATACACACGTGGCTACTTTCAAGCGTATACACGTGTTCATTGATATCTGTATGATATACACACGTGGCCACTTTCAAGCGTATACACGTGTAACGCAACCGAGTCGAGAGTATAGAGGGAATCGAGGGGATAATATTTTAACTGTTTTCTCTCTGAGGGGAAAAACGGGAAATTTGAGAAGAATTCGTTTTTGACCTGAAACTGGAATTAAGCTTTCTAGCATGTATGTTATCATGTTTTTTCCTACTTTGTTTTCATTATTTATAAGTACTCAGTTAGTATATAAGTTGACATAGCTCCAATTCTTGATTGTAAATGTAAATTAAGGAATCTGTAAAGAGTTTTCTAAACTCAAGATTCAACCTGTGTCAATAAAGATTTACTTAACTTTACTTTAACTTTCTTCATAAAGCAAAGGAAGTATAACCATATCCATATCACAAGTTAAATTAATAATTTTGATGTCATGAAAGTTGGAACACAATATATTAGAAAAATTGCCCAAAGATATTAAAAATATAACAATATTAATCTGAATGTATAAAGTATGTATTTGATCATCAGTCATACAATTAGAAATGATGAGTAGGGACTCGATGGAACTGTATGTTATGTATTTGTATGTCTGACACAAATTACAGCTGTTGAAGCTAAATAAATAATACCTTATATTTTCAAATTATTAATTGCCTCTTGCTGGCAATCGTCTATACATGTACTAGTATTGAAGTAGCTAGGCAATAAGCAAAACAAATTAATAAACCTAACCGGTAATACTATTTTCAGTTCGATGTCATGTTTTATACATTTATTTCTACTGTATTGCGTTAGAAAGACGACGTCAAATAACTGAGTAGCATTCATTCTTCATCGTAGATAGTTCCAATTGAATTGAGAGGTCCAATCAGTAGACTATTGGGAAAACACTGTTCTATTTCTGGCAAGACTCGGAGATAAATTGTCTCTATCAGATTTGTAATAAGTCTACAGAATTAATCCAAAGTTGGTGGAACGATAAACTTTACAAGTGTTCGTTGAGAACTTTGAATTGGCCAAGAAAAGTAATCACTGGATTCTAGTTTCGAATCATTTCTGTCAAGAGCAATGAGTATCAACTTTTCATATACTTCCGATTTCTGGAAATGGAGCTAGTAGAACGCAAACTGGTTTCAATGTATATAATATATTTATTTCATACACCTGTTTCCAAAATAAATTGGTCAGGAAATGGTTAGCCATTAGTACAAACCTAATTGTGTTATTTTGTATCAACAAAGTGTTTTCACACTCGCGCATACAAAACAACGTAGATAATCTTCTTACGAGCTTACACAATTTGCCACCAGAGTCATTAACGGTTTAAAATTAACTTTCTATGCTACGTTATTCTGCAAAAATAAATCACTGAGTAGATAACACGTAACCTAACGGTCAATAATATTAATTACATTTTTGTGTCGTCATCTATTTTAGAGACTAACTTCTTCTCACCTCAGCCCTTACAAAAATGGCCCAAGCACTTGCTCCGCTCCCACAGCCACCCAATTGCATGTGTCAAGAAATGAAAAGGGAATTTCTTGTTTTTTGATGAGATCCATACGAGTTTGGATCCTACTTTTGACTCGCTCTCAAATATTATAGAACTGTATTGAATGAATCTTGTCGTCGTCAGAAAGAGTTTTTGTGAGGATTGATTGGATCCAAAATCCAAATCAATTCCTTTTTTAACCTTCCCATTTGAAAACGGTGATAATTTAAAAGAAGCATTTCAAAGGCAAAATGTGCATAGCTCACTAATGGATGTAAAGAGAAATGGTGTGGTTGAATCGACTGATGTAGCAATCAATGATAAACCCCCACACCGACCGTGTGACAAGATCAAACGATCAGTCAGAAAATAACAACCTAAACATCAGTGTATGCAAGCTCTAACAAAGACGATATTAATACCTTTGTGAAATAACGTGATAAAGTGGATTGTACTGCGGTGGTATAAGAGCGAAGTAGGTCACTGTGTAATTCCAGATACTTCCACATGAATTAAGTACGTGTAATATTCAGACAGACGTCTTAACGAACAGTACACAATAATGTTACATAGATTCCATGGAATCTTTGCAGTTCAAGTTAGCACGAATTAATTCTGCGTGTAGTGTTGAACACACAGGGCGAATAGTGTGAGAGTTTAATATTTTTTAAACGCATCTTAAAAATGGTATTCTATATAAAAATGTTGGTATTATGTGGGGATATCATATTATATTAACCTACTATTCACATTTAAAACTTTTCAAATAATTGTATAGTCTTTAGTTCGAACTAGTCAATTTGAGTAATTATTGAAATCGTCTCATTTTATCAAATCAATACATTTTGTATCCGTTTTATGAAAATGTGTGTAGGTAGATCTTGGTACTATCTAGCACCGATCATCCCAAAATTGTTACTAAATGTTATCTTGAAGTAAAGAACTAAAAATCATAACTTCTCATTCTTTTCAAACTATCTGTGTTGAACACGCTTTAATCGAGACACGTGCAGGTTCAACAATACAACTAAAACGTGCACTCAATGCGCATGCGTATCGACGGGAGTGGGGACTTCAAAACTGAATATTTTTAATTGTTTACTGTATAGGAAAATCAACCCTTACTTACAGCTAAATACTTATTTATTCCGATGCATGAATAACTTAATTTTGTGATTCATTTATTTATTTTGATTTATTTTGCCTTGTTTCTTTAACAAAATTATACTGTTTGAAACACATTTTATATTAAGACTAAGGCTTAGGTTATTGATTTTTACCAAGTAAATCAGTATAAGAGATCAAGAATATAGGCTAACACATAAAAAACATCAGATATTGCATAGGCCTAATATCAATGTTCAAAAATAGTACAAAAATAGTATTCAAACATCATGCCCAGTACGTTTTAAAAGTAACGCTCTTTATACATATTTCAGCCGAGTGTATAGACAGTTCTCGCTTCATCATCATCAGGAACAACATCTCACTTCCGGGCGTTTGAATAATTGATGGTTTGATCCATCAACTTGCAATATTCTTCTTCTCTTCCGCTTTTTCACTCTTCCGTATAACATCAATTAAGTATTGGATACGAGCTGCTACAAGTGGATCCCGGCTTGTAGGCGAAGGTTTCGTCGTAATACAGAAGGGGGGGGGGGGGGAGGGGCGTTAATGGGAAATGTGAGTCTCAGTTATTAAAACCGTCCAAAATAAAAGTTTTTTACTAATGTTTTGAGAAGGCGACATAATATTGTAAAAAAATTTGTTAAGCTAACATTTTGATGAACGTCAAAAATTCAAAAATTTCATTTTCAAAAATTGCAATCATAGACCTATAGGTTTTCATTTTGAAAACCAATTAAATATTAATTATTTTACAACCGTATGAGGATTAAAATATTTAAAACTTTTTTAAGTACAGTATTTATTTCTTACGAAACTAGATGTTTGTTATAGTATAAATACTTTTGAAATATTGCATAGCTTCTCAAGTTATTACTAAACTAAAACTTGTTAATTTTTCACGGTTTCCTTAATGTCTCTAGTACGTAGTGTATAGTCTAGATAACGTGAGAGTTGATAAAGTAAAAAATCTGCACCTCTCTTGCCCGTCGTTCTGATGAAAAGTTCCGATAATGAATGTTTGTAATTTGATTGTTAAGTCAAGAGTTACGATCGTAGTTTACATTTTTTCCGCGTAAACTCGAACCCAAAGCCATTTAATCTCACCGCATTGTAATCCTGCCAGAATATTCCAATACCAGGAAGAAACCAATTTTTCAAAACGTTCGCCAATCCCGTCGTGTCAACAAAATAAATCAACTGAATGTTCTCTTATTTGAAGTTCCTGTGTGTTATTGATATTAATGTGAATTTTTAAATTAAGTTAACGATCCATATTTGTACTATCAACCTTTCCGCTGTCGAGATCTATGTTTGTAAAGCAAGTAATGGTGCTAGTTAAAAAACAGGTAATTATTCTATTTCTATGAATTTTGGAAATATTTTTAAAAGTATATATTATACCAGTTTATTTACATTTAATATTTCCTAATGGGTTTTGATTTGAATGTTTATTGAAATAGTCAAACAACCGATTGAATAAGTTAAACAAATAATTAAACGTCGGATTTCCATTCAGATGATCAGTGTTAAAGTTAACTGGGAGATACGAGTTGCGAAAGCGTTCACATAACTGTCTACATTTATACACAGTGTCATCATACGTGTCTACTCTAGCCCATGACCCAAATGAAAGCTTTTAATTGTGTTTACGTTAGTATTCAACTGAAAACATATGCCTTTTCTAGGATATACGTTTGACCTATATTTTCAACACGTTAGAAAATAACAGAGGACGCCAAGAAAAGCACAGTTCTGACCGGTTGCCATATCTTAGTCCAAGTTCTTTGCACTTTTGACTTGAAGTCAGTCTCGTTGGCTACTTTGTTTACCTGATCCTTATGAATTCGTGCGTAGTTAAAAATTATAACGTATTAATGTTTGAATAAATAACGTTTAAAATAAAACAAGTAATGAAGAATTACATAGAATAGAAGAATATTTATTTATTTATTTTTGTTTATTTTGCCTTGTTTCTTTAGCAAAATTACATTGTTTGAAACTCATCTTTTTTTATTAAGACTAAGGCTTACGTTATATAGGTTAACACATAAAAAAAACAAAAAAAAACATGAGATATTACATAGGCCTAATATAAATAGGAATCGACAGTACAGACAAGATGCAATAACATGTAATGCATATAACATTGCCTATCCACACACACATTATATATAGACCTATACTCATGCTGTCACAACCAGATATGGTGAGTCTAATAATACTAATATCAAGAAGCTAGAAGTAAATAAAATAAAATAAAATATAATATATAAAATATAGTGATGCCATGAAGACTTATTTCTTTAGGCTCAAAAACACATTGATATCAACTCTAAAACGATTCCACTTAACCAATTAACCAAGCTTGTCTTCCATAAAATCCTCTATATAATAATATTCTTTTTCTACAAGAAGAGATCTAAGTTTGATTTTAAGTTCATCATTTTTACTCCTTGTGTTGTGTTCATGATTATTGCTGTTTTTGGCTATGTCGTACTCTCTATGTTGTTTAAAGAATAATACTAGTTTGTATATGTAAAGGCATGCAAGTGTTAGAATGTTCAGCTGTTTGAACTGCCCTCTACAGGTGCTCATTTTTTTAAATTTGCCTATTAATCTGATGGCTTTCTTTTGCATAGTAAAAATCCGCTGAAAATTAGTTTTGGATGAATTTCCCCACACTATTAATCCATAACTGAGATGTGACTGGATAAGTGCATAGTACACTGTTAATAGTAAATTTGTATCTCCATATGTTTTTAGTTTTCGCAATACATATAGATTGGAACTAAGTTTGTTTGCTAAGTAGTCAGTGTGGTCATCCCATGTAAGGCTATTATCTATGTATAGTCCTAGGAACTTTGCAAATTCAATTTGTTCAATAGGCATTTCCTCATTACATAACCTGATATTTATTTGTTGCTCCTCTATATTTTTTGTTTGGAATATCATACATTTGGTTTTCTTTGTATTCATGATTAGGTTATTCGGTTTCAGCCATTGCCCTACCTCATTGAAGCTAATGGTAGCACTAATTTCTAGTGTCAAAATATCGTCTTCAGCTAGTGTGCTCGTTGCATCATCTGCATACAAAAGTACATCACCCACACTAATAGCCTGTGGCATATCATTAACTACAACATTGAATAATAAAGGTCCTAATATAGATCCTTGGGGAACTCCCATGGTGATTTCTTTCTTATTTGACTGAGTTTTTACATCCAGGTGGTCAGTTATTTCAACATATTGCTCCCTTGCACTAAGATAAGAATGTATCCATTGTAGTGCATATCCTCTGACCCCATATGAGAAGAGCTTGCTGACGATTGTGTCGCACTTAACACAGTCGAATGCTTTTGAGAGATCCATATATATGGCTGCCGGTTTCTTTTTCGCGTCAAGTTTTTTTGCAATGTTGTCAATGAAAGTAGCAATAGCCGTTTCAGTTGACCTTTTGCCTCTGAACCCATGCTGATTGTTTGCCATTATCCCATTCGATTCAAGGTATTGTGTCAATCTGTTAAACATTGCCCTTTCAAAAACCTTAGAGATATCGTTGAGTATTGAAACCGGTCTATAGTTACAGATATCGCAGGCGTTTCCCTCTTTCAGAATTGGTTTTACCCGTGCTATTTTTAGTTTATTTGGAAATACCCCTTCATTAAAAGACATGTTAATTAAGTGTGTAATGGGTTTAACTATTGCCCTTCCACATTGCTTTAGTAGATAACTTGATATGCCATCAGGACCTATTGTTTTCTTGTTTTTCAACTGTCTGATAAGTTGCAGAGTTTCTAACTCACTTACATTAGTGAGATAGAAAGAGTGCCCTATATCTGGCAAAACCTGCTCTCTGTTACCTTCCGTTTTCGTTTGTTCTGCTGTTAAGTTTGTAGCTATGTTTATAAAATAATCATTAAATATGTTTCCTATTCGTTTTGGATCTTTAATTGTCTCATTATTTGGACCTAGTTTAATTTCAAATTCTGTTTTGAATTTATTTTTCTTTGTGCCCCGCTCTGAATTTATTAGTTTCCATATTGTTTTGCCTTTGTTCCCTGTATTATTGATGCATTTCTTGATTCCCTTTGCTTTCGATTTTCGTATCAGAGCTTTATATTCTTTTTTGGAATTTTTATATTTGCTTACATTGATTTCATTTGAATTTCTTTTTAGTTTTAGTGCCATTTTCCTCACCTTTCTTGACATATTCATAACCTCTTGTGTTATCCATTTAATACTACATTTTGTATTCCTATCTTCATTCTGGGGCTTTGGCTTTCTTATAGGAAATGAGGAGTTATAATGATACATAATTATATCTATAAATGTCTCATATATATACGCTCTACATATATATGCTCATATACTCTACATTAGACATTTCAATAACGTTCTGTTCATTATGAATTTAAATTAGAATGTTTTGTACAGTTATTAGTAATTAGATTGTTAATTAAAATGAAGAAATACTCAAGTTCTTTGCCTTGTTTAAAGCTACTGTCACTGATGTGCGGGAAAGACAACGGACGGAAGTGCTGGAGAAGGGTATAAAAGTGAATAAACGCTGTGAAGAATGCTCTGTACAGGAATGTGTAGCAAAGATAGTCTTGTTTCAAAGAACTTAACGTGGAACATAATTAAACTTGTCAGTAAATAAGTTGGTAGTTGGTACGCTACTGGAATTTGTTTAACGCCGACACAAGAGAGATAAAACTGTTCGGTAAGAGATAGAATACGAAAGATGCTGTGTGGGTGTACAATAATGGTATTCTTGTACATATCTTGCAGAACTATTGAACTGCTCATATCAATCAATCTCAATATTATCAAACTATACATTTTCACAAGTTTTGCAAGAAGAATTCAACACTTTTTATCAAATCATTCAGTGACATAGTAATATTCAATACTTTTGTACAAATGTGAATTCTAAAGAGGCAAATTTAATCTAATCTAATCTAATCTAAACGTTTGGTAATAAACTCACCGCTTGTACTTGATTTTATCTGGAACAGACACAATTTCTGTTGAATAACTAATTCCGTTTACCGACCAAATCAGTAATCACATGTTTAAAAAATGATTTGATTACATGTTCTGTAGATACGCCTTGAATATATAATACTATATAGAAGACTGGAATTATGAACAGATGGTTGGGGGTAGTTCGTCAAGAAATAATTGTAAACTTATTTAAACCATGATTGTATTATGTGCTTACTTAATTTTAAAACAAATTTGAGACACCTATTCATGAATTGTGGCAATGGTATTATATGATAAAACGTTCATTTCACTATAAGAATATGCAAGTTGCGATTCTTGCGTTGTTAAGTTTACACCTGCTAAAACAAGACTTGAATAATGTTACATGACAACAAGACGTATTCTAGTAGGCCTAGTGATAAACAAACACTTTCTTACATAAACGAAAAACAAGATACCATTCCAAATACAGAACTTAGGTTCTTGAGTTGCTATCTCACATTGTGTATGTCGACAGATAAACAAACCCTTACACAAAGCATTACATAAATTGTCACCAAAGAAAGAAAATGTGTGTCGAGGTAGGTAAAGACACATTTCGTATCAAAAGATTTAGGGGATGTTAACATAATAATATGAACGTTACACACAATAAAACATCTGAGGTAAAACTCCTTAACGCAGGACACAACATTTATATATACCCGTATGTTATCCAAATGCCTGGGGAAAAAAAAGTTTGAAATGTGGTCAATTTGTAAATATCTTTTAAATGTTTCTGAGTATCCATCTACAAAAACCTACAATACAGTTATCATTAAAGTTTTCTGTGCCTATTTTTAAAAATAGACACACCACCTGTACAGAATAACTTCAATAGCTTATAAATGATGATACCACTGAAACTCAAAAAGGTTCTCCACCTTGACAAAGCTAATGGCCAATCCTTGACAAATATTCAAATACCGTGATGTATACGTACAAATAGCTACCACCAGAAAGAGAGGTGTGTGCACGCAACATTAGTCTCTATATAATCAGTATCGATATAGGCTCACACAACACACGAAGCAGCGCAACACACGTCCTAAGTTAACGGCCCTAACACGATTAAAAGAGAAATACGGACTGTCAACTTGGGAGTAATTTATCTTGTCGCACTCAGCCCGTTTTGTAACCCCCACAGTATTGTAGAGTGATTCATCATTGTGAGATGAGAAGAAGAATATTGCAACAGTGAGTTATGATTTTTGTGAACACATTTTTTAATATATTTGTGAAGCTTTTTCAACTTCAGGCATTAATGGTAGGCTTATTCGATAAATGTGTGGTGGTGTCAATATCTTGATCGGGTTGACTCTATAAGTATTGGGCTATGTTAATAAATAAACTGAAAACAAGAAGCTGTCACTCTTTTTTAACAGAGGGAGATTTCGATGTTTCAAGACGGTGTCTCTAACGCGATTTTATTTCACATTTTTCTTTTCCATTTTCTTGTCTCTGGTTTCTAGTTTTCATTGCTATTATTCTAAAATACAATCAATTTAATTAATTTCCAACATTTGATACACTCTTGTTCATAGTTTTCCTCTATCAAAATAGTTTTTGCTACGAGTTAATACAATTCTCTATTTTCAATTTTGTCCAAAAACCTTTTTCTATCTGACGCACTAATATTTACATAGGCACGAATTTCATTAAATTCATATTGCAGATGGTTTTACATTTAAATTCTGTTATTCTTACTTTTGTAAAATTAGTATTGATAATTCTCTTTCGTTTTAGAATAATGTTATAACTGACTTCGTGAAATGAATAAATAAATAAACGAATGAATGAATAACTATCTATAGAGACATTCTGCATAGCTCAGCTACATTAAAAATAATAATGATAAAACATCAGAGGCGCCTCTTCCATTAACTGGGGGGGGGGGGGGGGGAGTCCCTATTAGAACAGCGCAAAGTTAACATGGTTTAGTTATACCTTGAGAACGCTACACAGTATTTAAAACAAGTTCCTAAACGACATTTAGTTTGTAAAAACTAAACACTGGATTAAAAAAGTTTCGAATATTTTAATCCTTACGGTTTTTATTTTGGAAGCCAATTAAAGAATTAATTGGTTGCAAAAATGACAATCGTAATGAGAGAAATACTTTTTTAATCCATTTTTAGTTCTAATGAAACTAATATTTGGTTAGTAAGCACTTTTTTATATTATGTAACGTTCTGAAGATATGACTAAAATCATTTGATTTCATGGTTTGTTTTAATAGTTCAGAATAACATTTCCCTTAACAGTTTCATGAAGAAAACGTCCAAAATCGCACTTCCTGTAAATGTGAAAGTCAAAGTCAAAGTACAACATTAGCCCAGTTACGTTGTAATTAAAAAGTTTCTTGCAGTATCTTCGGGGCGCGATACCATCTTAAGGGCCCTCGCTCTGTTCGCTCCATGTAATAACAAAGCTAGAACATTCTTCAGTACTACGCCTGCAGTATATTCCAGGGTTATTAGTCTCTAAGGATCTCAAACCTACCGTAGACCATTGTTAACTTGTCCAAGAGTGAAAAATCGCTAAATGAATCAAAACTGATAAAAAGTATAACAACGATGGTGAAAGTTCGGCCGATTTCCGTACGGGGCACTCGTAAGTCAGGCTCAACGACCCTAGTTGGGTCGAGGGGGGTGGAGCGGTGGGGGGGGGGGGGGGTTACCTCGTTGGGATCATCTCCAATCTTCGAAATGTCGGGCTGGAGTATTGTTTAGTACTTTCCTCCTCATTCTCAACAGTTTCGTTTCCGCAATTTTGTTCCTTCTTTCTTCCTTTTTGGTTATTCTAATCGAATATCGAAGTTAAACAGCGTCGTCTTGGGTCAACAGATGGGCGAGTGACCTTTGTCAGTGTTTAAACTTTAGGAGATTCTATAAACCTGTGTAACTGCTGGATTTTAGTCACAAACTTTAAACTGCCGACATTATTGGTTTAAAAGTATATAAGTTTCGTTTAATACTTTCCGTCTTTCTTTCACATTGTAATTTCCTCAACAAATCTAACAAGAGGAGGAGCAGCCATATTACACAAAACTCAATTAAAGTAATCGCTAAATTATTCTAGAATGCATAATGTTAAACTCAATTATTAATCAATAAACTTATAGTTTGTTCCTCATTTGCATCCACTTATTTTCTCTATTAGACGTTAATCACAGTGTTGCTAGTCTTATTTACGCTCGAGGTTTATTTTCTAATGTAGTGAAAACTAAGTGTAAACTAAGGAGTACAGAATGATAAATCACACATAGTTCAAAGAACCAATTCCAAGGCTTCCATTTTCTTCAACTAATTAAGGTTATACTGAATAATCACAGCAGCACTTAACTTTATGTAATTCGAAAACTGATTATTGCCTGAAAGTTACAGAGCTTTTTAAAATTCGATTAAATAAATCAATTTATCCATTCACTTCTAAGAACTAATTTTCAGTGGGAGGCATTTCTACAATGTATTAAGTACTTCTTTGCTACGACGGCTCTAAAGTTGCCATTTACGGCCTTGTTTTCACAATTATTAATTATTGTGTGTATTTTAACATTTATTTACGATGAATTATGATTATCAACTATAGGAATTTGATTCAGACAGGCAATAAATATGCATCAGACACGAAATATAGGTTGTCAATTAGGCGATTGTTTGTCTTACCATGGACTTAAAATAAATAGTAAGTCCATGGTAAGACAAACAATCGCCTGATTGACAACATATTTTTCGTGTCGGATGCATATTTATTGCCTTCCGAATCAAATTCCTAGTTAGATCATCATATGGACTTATAATGAATAGCAATTCCATGGCATTGTCTGACCAATTTTGATGTGATCCCACGAGACCATATCACATACCGTGGTATATCTATATTGGATTTACAGTGGGTGGGGTTCGATTACGAATGGAGGCTAGGTTTTGACGTAGGAAGAAAACTGCGCGTTTGAGCTATATTACAAAGTCATCTTCTGTGTTGTTCTTTCATTCTGTTCTGTTTGTGTTGGCAAACTATGAGTCTTTTGATAGCACCACTTTCATATAGGGGATTTGTTCTGCACCCTTACAAAAATATGGTCCACGTTTTAGCCCTGCCGGATGGGTCTATCCTCGTGAACTTTGAACCTTCGAGATTAGCATAGACCGAGCGCCCTATGGCGTTGCAGAAATATGGGAAACGGAAAACATTATTTTCTAAAAGTACATTTTTTGTTACGGTCTATAGCAATAGTGAGAAAATTGTCCTGCAAGTAAAATATTGCTCTAACAGTGGCATTTTGTGTCGCACACGATGGGTTGAAATTGAGGTTGTACAGCCCACATTTATGTGTTGGAGCTTATCGCGATCAATAAATTAACCGTAGTTTGATAACGAATAACTACGGTTAGTTATAGTATTTTGTAGAGCGTGGGGTTGTGATGCATAGTACCTCTCTCTATTCATAGGTTGCACGTACGTCACATCTTTGCGCGTGGCGGCCACATTTGATCAAACTTTGACGTTGCCATGGAGAAAAAATTGAGGGCTGTTGTCGTAGAACTAATAAATTCTTAGTTATTTAAAATCCAGCCGGTTTTTGATATACAATAATTGGTATGTGTTGTAATGTCTTATTTTTGTATTAATTATGTTTACTTATTAAATTCTAAATTAGGCTTGTTTATTAAATTTGAATGATTTTTGCTAATGATCTAGGATTGGTCCTCATCAATTGTGTCTCAATCATGGCCGCTGTGACGTCACGTGGGAACTATGAATTACAAGTAGCAGTAACTTACTTGATGACGTCACAGATCGCTTCGCACCACACGTTGCGATAGTAACAAGCAGAGACCACTCAGTTCATGAATCAACAGCTCGTCGTCTCATTTAACCCGACAAACATTTCGAGTGCGTAAGCAAACTACACCGCAGTATTATTATTAGCACTCAACTAGCGTTCTCGGGTCATTGTAGACTTGGCCCGAGATCTACTCGCTGTTTGTATATGTAAACCTCTATCGTACAACATTGGGGCACACGTGTTTGTTAAGAGTCTGCGAGAGTGGTGTTAGAATTTAAAGTGTTCTGTTCTTGAAACAAGTTTTAAATCGAAATAGCGCAGCTAGATATAACAAGGTTTACAGATAACACAATATATGAAAAATTGATTACGTTTGGATGAGAACCGATAATACAATAATATATCAAGTAAGGATTTAATCAATATTAATTAATTTTGCCTTTATTTGTTTTCTTCATCTGTAGATATTAATACTATCTACTTGCTCTATCTACCCACAATTTCGAGTTTAAAACTTGTTTAAAAGATACAGAAAAACAGAAAACCTGTATTACACGGTCAAACTTTTTCATCCAACTCCATGACTGCAAGGACAAAAGCGCATCAAAAACAGTCAGTTAATAGTCAAATACAATAATAGGAATTATTTATTGATGCGCTTTTGTTCTTTGAATTCAAGGAGTTGGATGAAAAAGTTTGACCGTTTGACACGTTTTTGAGCTCTGACTTCCGAAAACTCAATTACTTTTCATCGGTTGCACTAAAGCATGCAGTTACATTCAAATTACGATTAGTACGCGTACAAATGGATGCCAAGATGTGTTTTTCATGAGCATGCATTCACATGTAGTAGGTACTCAAATATACTGGAAGAGAGAACGGGTTATTAGTTTGATTTATTTTCGTAGACTCTGCTAGTTGTTTTGATTGTGGAGAGAATACGTTTGGCCGTCCGCGGGATCTATATCTAACCTCTCCCCCCCCCCCCCTCCCCCCCCCCCACCACACGCCGAACAAGCTCGGCGTGCCAACTTACCTTCATCCCATCACATTCCAATTAACACGGTGGAGTTGGGTAAACTCTAACTAGGGCAGTTAGAGAAGACAAGATGATTCCGATCTGTGATCGCAGTGTTCCTGTTGGGACCGCGGATGAAAATATACACACTAATAAACACATAACAAAAACCGGAGGACCAGAGTACATTAAAACTCACTAAAAACTAAAGGATTATCCAAAGGGTGGTTCAAATCACTAGATTAATGAAGCGTTTACTGAACAATAATATTTAACTTAAACAACAGGTATACAGTACACGTATACAGACCTATGATAATAAACTAAAGAATAAATAAACTAAATGTCGCGACGATGCGTGCAGTTGTGGCCGTAACGAGCCGACGTTGCTTTCGACCTCTCACGCTCGCGGTGGTAGGAACGGGTCTGGTCATCTTGGCCCTGACCATGGGACAAAGCCACCCTCGCCGAGGCATCTGCAGCTGGATCTAGGTCAGCTAGAACGCTGAAACAGGCAGTGTGCTCGCTCTCGGGAGGGATGGGGACACTATAATGTGCGCACCGAATTTAAATTACCACACGGAAGGTTTGATGCACAAACATTCTCCCGCGTGAAAAGGAATTACTACCTTTTCAAGATAAGCTTTGAGAAAGCACAAATACACAAAAACACATAAACACTAATACACAACACATGAAGATGGCCGAATTGAAGGCGAATGTCATTCGGGGAATGGACAGAGTTTATGAATGGGTCGGCGATAGGTGCCGGAGCCGGATCTGATTGTAGCCACTCGCACTCGTCCGTCTGGACCAGGGTGGACCTCGGTGACCACGGCTGTCTTCCATTGAAGGGGGGAACTCTCTTCCTTGACCAGGACCACAGTGCCTGGCAGCAGGTTGTGGTGAGGAGTCGTCCACTTGGATCGCTGATGGAGTCCATGGAGATAATCCGTCGACCATCTGCGCCACAGCTGCTGTGAAGCTCTCTGGATAAGCTGCCAACGATCCAGCCTGTTGACTCGAAGATCAGACAGATCTGGGTCAGGAAGGGATGTCAGTGGTTCACCAATAAGAAAGTGACCAGGAGACAGAAATGTTATGGATGAGGGATCGTCACTTGTAAGTGGTGACAAAGGACGAGAATTAAGGCATGCTTCAACTTGGCATAACAAAGTACACATCTCCTCAAACGTAAAGAGACTGTTGCCTGCAATTCGTCGTAAGTGGTACTTCAGCGATTTTACGGCTGCTTCCCACAGTCCTCCGAAGTGTGGAGAACCAGGAGGGATGAAGTGCCACGTACAACCTTCTGCTGCTGCCTGCGTCTTTACGTGAGCTTGATGGTCTTCATTTTTTATCAGTTGTTGAAGCTCCTTCAGTTGACGGTCTGCGCCGACAAAGTTTGTCCCATTGTCACTGTAGACATTAGCACTCATTCCTCTACGGCTGACGAACCGTCGGAATGCTGCGATGAATGCATCCGTACTTAAGCTACTGACAACTTCCAAATGGATCGCCTTGGTTGCGAAACAAACAAACACCGCAATGTATGCCTTCACAGTTGTTCTGCTCCGTGGAGTACCACATTTAAGTAGAATGGGGCCTGCGTAGTCGACTCCTGCGTTAAGGAAGGGACGCGCTGGTTGCACCCTGTGAGCCGGCAAGACGCCCATCTGTTGTTGCGCTGTTTCAGCCTTGAGTTTGAAACAGGTAACGCACTTGTGAATGACCAGTATTACACTACGCCGTACGCTGGGTATCCAGTAGCGTTGTCGCAAGGATGAGATGAGGAGTTGCTGATTAGCGTGGAGCAGACGCTGGTGTTCTGCTACTATAATAAGCGCAGTCAGATGCTGTCCAGGAGGCAAGATCATGGGATACTTGTTGTCGTAGGACAGGTCGGCATGGTGCAAGCGACTGCCTACGCGAAGTATCTGGTGTTGGTCAAGAAACGCGTTCAAGTTCTTGAGTTTACTTTTGGGTGGTAATGGAGTCGACGTGGAGATACTCTTAATCTCTGTGGAGAAATATGCATGCTGTACTGCTCGTATACACGTTTGTAACGACTGCCGTAACTCCGTGCACGATAGTGTAGACTGCAGTCTTGCGTGTGGAGGTTTCCGACAGTTGTTGACGAAGCGTAAGCAATACGCAACAACACGCTGACATGTCGATAGCTTAGAGAATTTCTCGACGACTTCCATTGTCCCGGGTTGTGCTGCTAGGAGCGAAACATTACCATTGGCCTTGCTGTTGCCTTCAATCTGGATCAGGTCTTGCGTGGCGGTGACAGGAGCATTGCAGACGAATTCAGTGGGCCAACCGTTAGAGTGCTGTTGTAACCACTCCGGACCATTCCACCAAATGGTTAGATCACGCAGCTCTCCTGGATTGACTCCCCGAGAGATGTGATCTGCAGGGTTGTCCTGGGATCGGACATGATGCCACTCGTTCGTTGCTGTAGCGTCTTGGATTTCGGCCACGCGATTGGCAACGAAAGTTTTCCATCTCGTAGGACTTGCTGCTAACCAGGCGAGAACTACTGTTGAGTCGGTCCACAAGTATGTCTTGGCGACACTGATGTGCAGAGCAGCAAGGACCTTCGTTAAGAGGCGTGTGAGCAGCAACGCGCCACATAACTCTAGCCGAGGAATGGACTGCTTCTTGAGAGGAGCCACCTTTGACTTCGAACAAAGTAACTTGGTGGTAACTTCACCGAGCTCGTTCGTGGACCGAAGGTAGAGGCAGGCTCCGTAAGCGTGTTCAGACGCGTCGCAGAACCCGTGCAGTTGTATGTCTGTTGGGAGACCATGGGCTACCACCAATCTGTCAATGAAGATTGTGTTGAGCAGTGGGAGAGTCCTCGATGGTTTTCCATTGTCGCGTTAAAACTGCAGGAAGGCTGTCGTCCCAGCCAAGGTTTTCTAGCCATAATGTTTGAAGGAATATTTTACATAGGATGACCACTGGACTGACTAGCCCCAGTGGGTCAAAGATCGACGCAATGATGGCGAGCACTTGCCGTTTGTTGCGTGACAGACTAGTTGTCTCATTGTAAAGCCGAGTAGAGCCGTTCACAATTTGCAAGTGGTCAGAACCTGGGTGCCAGAGTAGCCCTAGCGTCTTGACGTGATCGTCGTTGTCCAGCTGAAGAGGAAGCTGCGACTCGCGCCACTCTTCGGGAACTGCCTTCAGGAGAGCAGGATGATTGGCACACCACTTCCGAAGGGGGAATCCACCACTGTCGAGGAGATCGATCATTTGGGCTTGAAGTTCTAGCGCCTCGTCGATCGTGTCGTGTCCTGTGAGAACATCGTCGATATACATGTCACGCTTTACGATAGGTGCTGCTCGTGGAAAGCGGTGTGCTTCCTCATCTGCCAGTTGCTGGAGACATCTCGTTGCAAGGAACGGCGCTGAGGCGGTACCATAGGTGACTGTTGTCAGTTGGTATTCTCGAGGAAGCGCAATGATGGCGAGCACTTGCCGTTTGTTGCGTGACAGACTAGTTGTCTCATTGTAAAGCCGAGTAGAGCCGTTCACAATTTGCAAGTGGTCAGAACCTGGGTGCCAGAGTAGCCCTAGCGTCTTGACGTGATCGTCGTTGTCCAGCTGAAGAGGAAGCTGCGACTCGCGCCACTCTTCGGGAACTGCCTTCAGGAGAGCAGGATGATTGGCACACCACTTCCGAAGGGGGAATCCACCACTGTCGAGGAGATCGATCATTTGGGCTTGAAGTTCTAGCGCCTCGTCGATCGTGTCGTGTCCTGTGAGAACATCGTCGATATACATGTCACGCTTTACGATAGGTGCTGCTCGTGGAAAGCGGTGTGCTTCCTCATCTGCCAGTTGCTGGAGACATCTCGTTGCAAGGAACGGCGCTGAGGCGGTACCATAGGTGACTGTTGTCAGTTGGTATTCTCGAGGAAGCCCCTGTTCGTTACGCCCCCAGAGGATACGTTGCAGATCGTAGTCTGCAGCATTTACCTTTATCTGCCTGTACATCTTGGAGATGTCTGCAGTGAACACAAATTGATGTATGCGAAACCTCAGCACAATGCTCATTAGGTCCTGTTGGATTGTAGGGCCAACAAGGAGCATGTCATTGAGCGACGTACCGTTGCTGGTTTTAGCCGACGCATCAAACACCACTCTGACCTTGGTGGACGTACTAGACTCCTTGATGACAGGGTGATGAGGTAAATAGAAACATGGAGCTGCAGGTTTACCTGGATGGCTGACTTCTTGCATCTGACCGAGGTCCTCATACTCAAACAAGAATTGTCTGTACTGTGTGTCGAGGTGAGCATCACGAGCAAGACGTCTCTCGATCTGGTACAGTCTAGAGCGAGATGTGCCGTACGACGCTCCAAGCTTTGCCGGGTCTTGCTTGAGTGGCAGACGGACGACAAAGCGACCTGTGGAGTCTCTGGTCGTGTTTTGAACGAAGTGAGATTCGCACAGCCGTTCGTCGTTGGACCGGACTGGCACTGTAATTTCCTCAACTTCCCAGAAGCGTTGCAGAATGTCATCACTACGTAAGAAGAAAGAGTGCTGTGACGGGTGTGGCTTGGAGTCGTCTTCTGGCGCTAGTTGGACGCGGCCAGATACAATCCACCCTAACCTTGTGTTTTGCAAGACAGGGTGATTGAGTCGTGTTCTCTGTTGCGGAAGCATGAGCTCGAAGAATATCTCAGCTCCGATGAGAAGGTCAATGGCCCCTGGCTGGTTGAACGTGGGATCAGCCAGGTTGATGTCTGTTGGTAGACCCCATAGACACGGATTGATCAGTGTAGCAGGTGTGTTCCCAGTGATTCGGGGCAACACAGAACAACTGATGGAGGTTTTGTAGTCGCCATCAGTGGATTGCAGATCGAGTGTGACGCAATACTTTGTTTCCGATGTCGCATCGTTGATTCCGTGTATGGGAAATCGGTTGTGGTGCTTTGTTAAGCGAAGACGCTGAGCCAACGACTCAGACACAAAGTTGGATTGTGAGGCCGAGTCGAGCAGTGCTCTGCAAGTGTGCAGTTGGCCCAGGTTGTCACACACCCTTACGAGGACAGTAGACAGAAGTACCTGTGAGCGTGGCTGTTCCTTCATCGCACAGTAGCTGTTTGATGCCTGGTGTGTCTCGCCTTGTCTTGGTCTGTCGTCAGCTGATGATGACTGTGCAGGAATGCTCGTCGGAGCGTTTCCGGTTGCCGTCTGCCCTCCAAAGTGCAGCATCGTGTGATGTCGTCCATCGCAGGTTTTGCAGCTCGAGGATTTGCACGCGTTGCTGCGGTGTCCGTCTTGGAGACAGTTGCAACACAAGTTCTGTCCCTTGACAAAGTCAAAGCGCTGTTGCACAGTGAGGCTGATGAATTTGGCACACCTATGTATGCGGTGACTTGTGGCTTTGCAGTATGAACAGGTGGAGGCTGTGGTGGACACGTAACTGGCCTTCGCTTGCTTCTGTTCCTTGTGGATGGACTGGGTGCTCCCGTTAGGCTTGGGTTTATTCCCTGCGCTGATGACCTCCAGTGCCTGACATCTTTGTTCCACGAAAGAACAGAGCGCTTCCAAGCTGGGCAGCTCCTTGGAGTCGATGGTCGCTTCCCACTGCTTGCGGGACGCCACATCTAACTTGTCCAAGAGCAGCTGGGACAGTAAGATCTCGTGCAGTGGTGTCTGTAGCCGTAGCGCTGCGATGGCGTTCATGTTGCCCTTGAGCTGATTCATCAGCGAACGTAGCTCAACAGCGGACTCTCGAGTCACCATCGGCAGATTCAACAGTTCCTGGACGTGTTGACTAGCAATGAGGCGGTCGTTGTTATACCGTCCAACCAACATGTCCCAGGCGACTGTGAAATTAGCTTCACACACAGGCAGCGATTTAATGAGGGCATGAGCCTCGCCCGACAAGGATGACAGAAGGTAATGGAGTTTCTGTACATTTGAGATTGCAGTGTTATCTACAACTAAACTAATAAATATGTCCTTAAAATGAATCCACTGGCTAAACTCGCCACTAAATGTAGGTAGATTGATAGTGGGGAGCTTTACACGCATGGTGTCAGCTGAAGAGTGACTGCAACATCCTGAGTTGCGAGCTGCTGTCGCGGAAATGTGTGAAGGTTCTAACAGTGTAGACATCTTCGCCTTCACAGCGTGGTAAGCTTCTTCGAAAGCTTCTCTATCAGGAGCGTGGTCCTCTTCGTCATTAATTTCTAGCTCGTACTGCGATTGGTTGTACTCTTCCCATACATTGAGTATTTGATCCAATCGAGATCGAATTAGATTAATGTCGGAAGCAGCCTCGTATCGCTCGACATAGTTTGCGATACGGGAAACCGTACTTTTCGCTAGCCCTCTCTTTTTAATTAACAACTTCTTATGCACTGCGTCCATTGTAATAAAATAAAGAAGTTATGCCAAGTGAAACAAAGGAATAGAGTAAGGAAATGGAGAAGACCTGACCTTAGACACCGAGAAGGTGTCAGTGTGCGTTGCGCGTAGTCACTGGGGGCGCTGGCTGCCGGTGAGATGACGCTTGACAGCTCCCGCGAGTGAGGTAACGCACCCTTGTTGCGCGCAGCGGATGGCGGCTGGACTGCAGGTGTCAAGGCTGGCGTCCTGCGTGTGACGTCAGGAGCTCGTAGGTCGTTGTTGCGCGTAGCGACTGCTGTACAAGAATGCAGCGAATTCTGCGCGTGATGCCGAGTTGGGTCAATTATTGTTCACGAAACCCGAATGTACACTTATAAACTTAAACACTTCACTAATCCGGCCCGGACGGACCAAAATGTTGGGACCGCGGATGAAAATATACACACTAATAAACACATAACAAAAACCGGAGGACCAGAGTACATTAAAACTCACTAAAAACTAAAGGATTATCCAAAGGGTGGTTCAAATCACTAGATTAATGAAGCGTTTACTGAACAATAATATTTAACTTAAACAACAGGTATACAGTACACGTATACAGACCTATGATAATAAACTAAAGAATAAATAAACTAAATGTCGCGACGATGCGTGCAGTTGTGGCCGTAACGAGCCGACGTTGCTTTCGACCTCTCACGCTCGCGGTGGTAGGAACGGGTCTGGTCATCTTGGCCCTGACCATGGGACAAAGCCACCCTCGCCGAGGCATCTGCAGCTGGATCTAGGTCAGCTAGAACGCTGAAACAGGCAGTGTGCTCGCTCTCGGGAGGGATGGGGACACTATAATGTGCGCACCGAATTTAAATTACCACACGGAAGGTTTGATGCACAAACAGTTCCTAAACCGTGGTTCTATCGCTCGGAGCTGGATCGTTCGTTTCACTGATGAGCTATGTCACGTTTGAAGAGAATAGCTATTCGTGTTTACCCGCGCGTGGGGTTTGTTGCAAAATGAAATTTTATTTTTAATTTAAACTGCCTATAAACCTTTGCTATGTGTGTTAATGTAGAAACCTCCCACGAGTTTTGACCTACAGAACGACTGTGTCATGTGAACATATCGCAGCTTTCCTATACTGTGTGTGTATCATTTAGCTGGCTCTACTGGTAGTTATGAAATTTGTATAGTTATTAGTGAAAATTTAAAAATTATCATAAATAATATAACATTTTTTTTTTTTTTAGTAAAATGTACTAGAGCTAACTTAACTACACAACTCCTTGCTTTGTGAATATCGAGGTTGCATTATTAAAACAAACGTGCATTAATTGTTATACATAAAGCCTCGTAATGATTAACTATACCGTGTAACGTAATACCTAATCACTACATATTTACCTATTGCTCTTTGGTTTGTAGATCAAAGACTGTTTGTGAAAAACAATATAATGAATTCGTGGAATACACTAAGTGTGAACGAAGCTTCAAACATTCCTGGATTAACGTAAAACTCATCGGGCTGATTTATTGGTTGACCAGTGCTTGAATCATACTGCAATCACATGAAACCCTTTCATGTTCAATAAATACATTTGTTATTATTTTCAGTTGCAAGAACTGATTTTCAGTGGGTGATATCTATCACTGTATCATACGCGCTTCGTAGCTATGACAGCTTAAGTTTATACAAAAGCATCACATAGATTTAAATCAAGTTCTACAGTTAAAAACTCTCAGTGCGAACAGGGAATCGAACCCTAGATTTTCTGCATTTGAATCAGGAATAAACCCACACAAGCACTGACACAAAACCTTACTTTGTAACCTACCACCTACCTATGTATGGGTATTTATGACGTAGGTGTACCAAATTGTTAATTTACTCATTTTAAATGAATTTACTATTACTCATTTAAAATTTACAAAAATTGTCTTTGGATACTTTTACTTTTTTCCAATCACACTCTTATTTTTTTCGTACCGAGACCGAAAAACACATTTTACTTCAGTGTGCCTTTAAGATTTCACGTCCCTTGATGGGAACGCTTTCGCTCTGGCGTGGGAAGCATCCGTGAGACTGCCACATCGTTTCCAGGACGGGTTTCCGCGAACAGAGGAGGTAATTTCCTATCACTTACCCCCCCCCCCCTCCCACCCCTCCATTCCCCTCCATTCCCCTCTCTAACCACTTTCCTCGCCGGCCACCTTGCGCACACATTAATGCAAAGGACGAGAGAATCGTAAAATTCTTCTTCTTCTTCTTCTCGATTCCCAAGAATATCTCGGTGGTATTTCCGTTTTAATATTCACTTTCAGTAGTGATTATTCCGGTCTCGGTCGCCGCGATAACTTTTATAATTTCATAGAACCAGCCAAGAAAATATCTAAAACAAATCTTGTAGCGTTTGCTCTCGACTCTTACGTTAATCTTTAACTCTTTATTAGAATAATCTGGCGATGTGTTACGAAGGTCAGGGAGTTTTTATGATTTGCGGATGATTCATGAATGAGTGAAGTCGTAAAAACCTTAGATTTAGAAAGTATTCATACAATATTGAATATGTGGGCTAAAATACCTATACTCAATTCATTCTGTGTGTACTGACTTCAGATAATGGATGCAGTGAAAATAACGGGTCAATGGCTGTACTAATATTATTATTTATTTGTATGGTTTGTATTTTCTCATTTAATGAGTGGCGTCGTGATAATGTGCCTAAAATTGCAGATCTTTCAAATACTACTCTTGTGTGTTATTATGTTTCATATATCATTAGGATAATGAAAATATCTTTTCAAAACACTTTTAAACCTACTTTTTTGCTTTTTTGTATATCTGAGATCATATAACTGTTTATTTTATGGTCTAGTCACCAAATACACACTACTTATCATTTGTTATCTTTTTTGATCGCAAAATGTTTTATTAGCTGTCCTTTTATTAAATATGTCGACTTCAATAATTTGTCTGCATTTAATTTGTGTCTACGCCTTATCTGGGTTTCGGCCCATTCACTACTAACTCAGCATGTCAGACTCTGTCCTCACCAGAGCTCATCTCCGTCTTGAAGGAAACAAACCTTCGTGATTCCTCGCGCGTTTCCGTCAAACCAGCGAACCCTGACGTCGACTTGAAACACCGCCAAATATATTTGAATCTCGAAGCGAATATTCGTTCTATTTACAAAAACAGACACGGAAGCCTTCGTTATGTTATTTATTGTGTGAAGCTGATATTCACTTGTTGAAATCGTCTTGTTACGTTATTGCACGGAGTTATATGAATCCAATCACTTGCTTTTTTTATTTCTTCATCTTCTTCTTCGTAATTTTCTATTTCATTCCTGCAGAAGTAAATTGGATTTTTCTAGAAAGTTTTTTTGGTACAGTCTTAACTAAATATAACTGATCCCGATGTGTTTTATCCACAAATATTTGTTGAAATAGCGATTATCTAAGCGTTACTCTCTTCTGTGTGTGTGTGACTGTACATCGTACTTTCAGGGAAATCAATGTTTTAACACAAAACATCCAAGTCTCTACCAAAACGAATATATGTTTTTCATGTTACTCACCATAATGTGATGAAACCTACTGGCAATACAAATTTTAAAAAATGTCAATAATGTTTATAAAACAGACATAACTTATATGAAACAGTTTAACAAACATCTGTGCGAATTCGTAACACATCATTAAGTTTGTATTTTCATTGCACTGAAATGAAAAATAAACATATCAAATTTGATATTTGGAAAGAAAAAAATGATAACATTTATTAAGTAGACTGTGAGATCAAATATAATCAATAGGTGATAAAAAAAATCTTAGGTGATAAATTGAAAGAAAATGAGATATTTGGTGGGGGTGCCGGGTTCAAAATGAGATTCACCGACAAAGCACTTATGTTGAAATATACTCAACTATAATCATAAAAGTCTTTGCACGGTAATAAAAGCCACTACTATATCTCTGTACTTGGATGGCATTGAAGCGTTAAATATATCTTATCTCAACTAAACTAAACGACGATATTTTATGCATAAGTACTTAAGTTTGACTGCTCGAAAGGATGAATGTTAAGTTAGTTGCGAGAGACATAAATACAAGATTTTATTACCAAGATTACGGTTATCTTAGATGCAATCACTCTCTGTACAACATAGAGAGTACAGTTTCTTTGACGTACCTAACGTGTATTTCTTGAGCTCTAGGTAATATACACTTTACGCTCGATGTAGCTGATCTGGGAGCTCCAAAGCCATCCGAGCTCTTGCAATAGATTTACACGAACAACTGCACTTTGTGAACTAGTTTTCCGTCAACTACATTATACTAGTAATATTTTACTGCAGATCTATAAATTAATTTGTTGATCTCTATCAGAAACTGAAGCCATAATGAATCAACAACCAAGCACTGCATCAAAGATATTGTAATAACAACGAACGTGACAAAATGTGTGTCAAGATCCCAACAATTTGTGTCAAAACACAGCACATTTAATTAAAACTCTCTAAACAACGTAATGAGAGTTGGTATATTATATACACTTTGTTTTTGCTACAGTAAATCATTTTGTTTAGCACCAATGCTGAGTTTGTATGTAGGTAAGTTGCTGCATTGGCGTTATTGCAAACTGATTGTGAATTGTTTTATTTCAAAACAAATTAATTCTCACGGGGGTAGCCGGGAATCAGGTCAAAATCGACCGATACCGTTGATGAGGTACGTAAATCCCCTAGCGGAGGCTCGTCGAACTAGGTTGTCGCAACTGTTTTCACAATCAATGGCGAGGATCACGTGTTATTCTAATGGGAGAATCATTTTGCAAAG
The DNA here is from genome assembly GCA_945910005.1 of Isoperla grammatica. NCBI lineage: Eukaryota > Metazoa > Arthropoda > Insecta > Plecoptera > Perlodidae > Isoperla > Isoperla grammatica. The sequence goes on from OX246741.1 coordinate 6,423,913, forward strand.
CGATGTAATCGATCTAACAAAACAAATGTCCTCTGTGTAAAAAAAATTCATTCCAAAGTTTGTTTGTACAAGTTTCACGTACCGTATAATAGTCACTTTGACACTGATATAGTGCGATGTAGGTATAAAGTAGACCATTAATTGAGAAACAGTGAATATGTCTTTAATAATTTACCGTCAACCAAAACTAATGATGATAATATGCCAATAAGATTCAACGCAACATATAGTTTTAATATGAACAAATAAAACACTAATTTTCAACTGTAATTCGTAATGTTGAGATTCTAGTTCACCAACTTTGTTAAGTAATCTCTGATTACCGGCAAGTTACATGGATGTGGTGAGTATTATGAATATTATGGAATAATAACTTAAGATGTATCAGGAAGTCAAAACACAGGTCAATATTAGTTTTACCTTGAGTAGATTCGAACTACCCTGGCAGAAATTGGCGACATATAAATATTAGTATAATGTTTATTTACCGGTGTATTAATGTTGGGAAAAGAGTTGACTGTATGCTGTTGTTTGTGATGTGTTGTGTTGTCTCTAGTGCTGATATTGGTTTTTGCGTAGTTATTTTTAATAATATTAACTTACTCCCCTGTTCCATTTCGTGTTTACCTATTGGCAAACTGGTTTACAAAACAATAACACAAGAATAATATTGTTTTACATACACTGTTTACTCAACTAGCCATGAATAACATTTTGCTAAGTAAATTCGTGTCATTATAACATATAACTTGTATTATTATTTTGTATCCATCGATCATACTATTTTGTTTATAGCGACGCACTCAATATCGAGGTAATGTGACCCAATGCCATTTATTGTGACTATTCCCCCCCCCCCCTTCTTCTATGCGCCATTAACATGTTGTTCAGGGGCCAAGGCCTGTTAGCCAGATGCACAATCGAGTGAAGTATAGGATTTGTTTATAGTTGCTATGGAATTGTTTTATTACATGATCTTTTCCAGAAGAAAATCAAACTCAATAGTAAATATACACAAATCCTATACTCGACTGTCCGTTGATCTGGCCAGGCTATAAAACTACAGATCCATTCTTGGCCACTTTGGCTGACGGCGCTTCAAAATAAGGGTATACTACAACAATCCATTGGTTATATTCACGTGACGTCACTGACATTGTTGGAGGCCATCATCCCGTACACTGAGTCATTGTTGTAGACAAACAAATTACTGTATTGCATACCAAGATTATGTATTGATCCGTGATGTGCAGATAAACCTAATCTGATCAGAGTGCTTGAAACATCATAAAAGACAGGTTATTACAACGTATATGAACGGACTGAAACTAGATAGCGCTGCTAAGCAACTTTCTTATAGCATCATTGATGACTTGACATTAAAACAATAATGAATAATTGACAGCTAAACACCTCCTCATTATAGTTTATTTTCTTGCCACCAGAATGCGTAGTGTATTTTTAGTGGTTAATAGTTATTACCTTAGGTCCAATCTTACAATGTCCCAATAACTACTTATTCGTCGAATAGCTTGTTTTCTCCATGGCAACGACCAATCAAAACCCTTGAAATTCTCCAAATAGCTTTATTGCTACAAATAACTTTAGATTGTAAGACCGGCCCTTAGTTTGGTTAAAACCAACAATACCTCGAACCAAGCCTGGCCAGTGAAACCAGCTAAGCCGTCTGCTGTGCTTTATCTTGGTCTCGCCAGCCGCCATGTGTTGTTGATATATCGTTAGATGCACCGCTCCCCGTATTTGCATAGCCTGTGCAATGTGCATGCGGTCAACATGTCACAGCGTACTTGCGACGGTTAAGGGCGTTCTTACGGGCTTTGGGGTCGGTGATGCATGTTTCACTCTCACCTTGTCACTTTACTAGGGGATTTCACTACAATATCGGAGATTATACTTATGGTCCGTATTCATAGTCGACCAGTTGAATATCAGACCACATTTTCGCGTTTGATTATGTTTTTTAAAGCCAATATTACACGGCTCAATACTTTCGTCAAACTTATTGAATTCAAGAACCAAAGCGAATCAAAAACAGTTTGTAAAAAACTGAAACAATATAGCTTCTATTAATTGATGCTTTTTTGTCCTTGAATTCAATAAGTTTGGTTTGACGAAAGTATTGAACCGTGTAATGTGGGCATACAATGATGACTGACATTCATAAAACCATGGGTACCTTCTAACCGTTGATTCCCAAAGGACTAGGGACAAATACAAAAGTAATTAACTTAAATCTATCTGTATGTTACTGGTGTGTACACGGTAACTTTCGAGTCGAAACGAGGCACATAAGTTGTATAAGTAAGATATCTCACTGAAATTCACTTCCTGATGTGAATATTCCTGATGTCCCTATTCACGCTGTAAGTGAATCTTGTAGTTAAAACTTGATCAACTTTCTGAAAAAGTTAGAAGAAAACGAGACGAGAATGTTTTAGATGGTTCAACTTTAAAATGTAAGTTTAGTTTAAGAAAGTAAGCCTAGTTCATGCCAAGAATAAATTTGGGTTTAAACAAATACATAAAGACGATATTATAGTAGACTTGGGAGAAGGATTTGTGAAGAATAGATCCTTATAGACAGCTTTAGGCAAAAATTCAGAAATACATTTGACGTTACCGGGAACACAAAAGTGATAGTACAGTCTAAAAACAATCATAAAACTAGATTTGTTCTTTGTATTTCAAATCTCGTTTCTCCACTTTCTTCTCTCATTGTTTTGTACAGTCTACTAGCTTCTGGTTGGGACTGTACAAGAATCAATTCTGTTTACACCGCCTGTCGACCAGCGTATGATATTATGTCGTCACCTATTAGCAGGAGTTGAGCTTCTAAACTGTTCTCTAATCTATTTCTGTTGAACGTCACTCAGAAGTGACACTAATATGACACACGTCCGACTATGAGGTGGTTCATATCAAACACGGCTGTTTCCGGTAGGGAGAGAATATCAGGGGTGGCTTGGATCCACTTAATTTGAACTCGTGAATTAATATGTGTGGGAAGTTTATGTTTTAACAAACTTTGACTGAAATGTTAAGCGACATTTCGCAGTAAATTTGTATCTGATGAATTTTGTTTGGAATATAGACAATAATGTAAGGTTGTATTAATAATTGTATGGGTTAACTTTAACCTTTATGTGATTTGTGTTCTTTCCCATGGCGATTTATTAAATATATGTAAAATTTTACTGTGAAGCTATCTCTTTTACGCTATTTTCCGAAAATCAAATTCATTGACAATAAGGATCTTTCTTTATATAGGCGACATCTATGCATCCAGGCCATACAATGAGGAGGTAAAATAAACCTTAGTTGTAAATCAAGAATATTTTGGACACTGTGTACAGGAATGGTTATAAAATGGACGGCTTTGGGGATTAGAAATTGTTGAAGCGCAAATGGGACAGATTCGATGTAGATGTTATGTGGAAAACAAGTTATGTATCAGATTCGGATGATTCCTTTGCTATGGGCCACTTTCAAACTGATCAATTGCTTGTATTGATGCAAGCTATTATTGTGCCCTTCTAAAGTTTACTTACAATATTCACTAAAATACGATGCAGCAACTTTGAATACCGACTATAAATTACACTCGCATAATAATCTACACTTAATTAATCATCATACACAGCAAATGAATCGAGATAAGCCATGAATATCAAACGTTGCATCTCATCATTAATGCATCTACTGTATCTAATTAAAAATGTAACGTTGTTACCTCTGGAAAAACCAAGTGTAGATACTTTAAAAAATTAACATAATCCACAATTGTGTTAAATCTAAATTAAACAGTTTTGTTTTATTTTTGTAGTTTATTTCCTTTTACGGTACTAAAACAAATGAGCTCATACATATGACCTTGTCTGTTCTCCATTATTTAGTAAAATGAATTGAAGCTAGTATGATTGTATATATGAGCTTCGCCGTATGACTGTAATATCGACTAAACTCAGACATCTAGGCTGGGGTCGTAACTGGCCCGTTTGGCTCGCGTCGAAATCACCTGGCTACGGCCCAAACTATCTTGAGTGTGCGTAATTCATTATTATATTAAAATAACAACGCACTCTTGTGAAAACAGACAAATTTACGTCGCGGTGGCTGCCTGCCCGTTGTCACGTATTTAAACAAATGTATTTGAAAATAGAAACATTTATTTTCGATATAATTGTCTATATAGAAATAAACGTCTTTTCTTTTCAATCTTTCATCTTCTACATGCTTTTTGTTAGAATATTTTACAGTCCGCAATTCCTTCTAGAATGTTACGGGAATGTTTTGATTGAAAGTGACTGAAGCTTTTCTAAGAAAACAAATCTGAACTTAAATCAAACGTGAATTGTAAATTCGCAAAAGCACTTTTCGTCTTCAAAGAAATTTAAGCATTTCGAATGTTTTGTGTGCATGTGCAATAACTTTTGAAGAAATGTTCTAATATCTCGTCATGACAGTTTAGTTTTGTAATGTTGGTTATTATTACTACTTTAAATGTTACAGGCGTGGTATGATTTATTACATTTCATGGGGGGGGATGGGGTGGGGGTGTCGCAACATAAAGACTAGACATTGTGGTTTGCCTCTTTATCTACAAAAATTCATACCTACAATTTTGATGTCTAAAAGATGTCTAATTAAGACACATTAACGCATATAATGTGTGTAATTTGTTGTACATCAATGAAGAATACTAATATATCATAACAAGTTGTGTGAACATTTTTATTTACAAAATGTTTACATGTATGTGATGTATGTACAATTCACATCCAATAAGTTTTGAAACATTGATACATGAGAACCCGTCTCTGATAAATGAAAACCATGCAATATTTCACATATGTAGACAAACCTTTCCGGGGTTCAATAAAGGATCAAAAGCATTCCGTACATACTTGAGTTACGTTGTTGGAAGTTATGGTAGGTACAATACTAATCAAGAATATCGTCCAAAGAAGAGGGTTTATTAAAATAATTTTCCCTCATTTTTACCTAATGCTTTTGTTTTTTATTATAACATCAAGAAATAGATTTTGAAGTAAAAAAATAAAGTGATGTTTCTCAGGAATTTCTGTCAATAAAAAAAATGTATTATTCATGTATGAATACAATAAAGCATTCTAGTATGAAAAAAAGAATATTGTTAGACCATAGCTGAAAGTGAAATGAAGATTGTAGAGTGTTGGTTTCACATAAGCTTCCAATAATTCAGTTATGTAGAATCTTTCCCTAGATCAAAAGCATCGACAACATCCCGTGCATATTTCTTGGTACAACACTGATCAAGAATCTCGTCACACCCTGACTGGAAGTGATATATTCACATCACCTCGCAGGCCGAGTCACGTGTCGACCACGTGGCGTTCAGGTGAGCGAGCGAGGACACCCGAAGACCGGCGACGTTGATCGAATGAATGCCACCTGTTGCAAACGAGCTATTTTTAACGTGTGCGCCGTTACGTCGGTTGGATAACGAAATGACGTCTACCTCGCTCGAATGTAGGTGCCCCTTTAACTGGGGTGCGCTCAGAAACCTCGTCACGCATTTAATAGCGCTCCGAGCGGGAGCCGCGCACACTAGCGTACGGGGGCTAAATATAGCTGGTGACAGACTGTATCTATCGCCTGGCGTACACACACGCACACGCACACACACACACACACGCACATAAACACAAACATAAACACAAAAACGAGTAATAAGGATTCAGTTTCATTACTTCTTGTCTTAGTAATAAGTAAACGGTGACTTTGGAGCCGTCCTAGCAACGAAGCACTCAATAAATTCAAAGTTATTCTGAATCGGCCTTGTTGATTCTGACGTTTGTCCGCAGGTGTTCGCGCTGTCCAATCACTGATTCATATGTTTCGTATTTGAAATATCGATCTTTGATTGGTTATCGCTCACTCGTCGATGGTATTCGGAGCCTACAGGGTTGGTTTAGTCACTTTAATTCAAAGTCCCCCACTGCAAATCAGTTTAGTTACTGAGTGGGTAGACTCTATATGTGAATTTATTTATTTTATTTAAACTAACTAAATTCCAACGTACTAGTCAAATACTTCTACCTTAGACCCTCATCTATCGCCCCCTTTTATGCACGCTGTATAAAAAAAAATCAACAGATTCCTAGGGTTCTTTCACACCTTCGTAAAGGCAGTCTTCTGCTTAGTAAACGTTGTATTATACTCACAATTAATATTTATATTATCTGATCTGTCACCGTATGTTTCTTGTGAGTTGTTTTTTCAAGTGGAAGAGTTGTGTGCAGAGTTTGTGAGAATAAGGAAGATATCTTGAAAACGTTGTGAACCTAAGAACACTTCTACATATATTGTAGAGCTGGTTATGGAACTTAACCACTCGTGTATATTCGCCTGGCAGAACAACCCCGATTCAAGCCGCGTTCACACAAATGACTGTTGACTATTGACTATTGACTGTTGACTATTGACTAGTGATTAAGTGAATTGAACCATAGGCGTATACGTGCTGACGTTCACACAACTTTACTTTTGACTTTTGATTATTGACTATTGACTAACGAAATGAAAATATCTCAAAGTCATAGTCACAACCAATCAGAACGTTCGCGTTCAGCCAATAAATGTGGAGCAACGGAAGTCAATACCACTACTCAATTACTGTCAAGTGTATATTTGTTTTTGACTATTTCCGGCGATTATTATTTATTTATTATTTTTATGAAGCTGTCAAACAATAAAATATTCTTATTTTGAAAACAAATCTTGAAAACAAACAAGAAACATACAAAACCTTCACAACTTGGTTGTCCATCATTAAACGTTTTAACTGTTGAGCAGTTACTATCGCCATTACCTCGTTTTCTTCATAATGTTGCAATTTCATTATTTTGACAGCTCGTTGTTTGTCAATCAGTTCGATTCATTTGTTCTGGGTGGCAGATCATACGTGTCAAAGAACTTAGTTGTGTAGTGTTCATATCTTTCTTTGGGTAGTCAATAATCACTAGTCAATAGTCAATAGTCAATAATCAATAGTCATTTATGTGAATGCGGCTTCACTCACCGTGCAGAACCTACATGGTCTGGGATCAGTCTTCAGTTCAACTTGAATACATAAGATGTCTAGAGTTCGTTAGACAATCTTGTATTATCTGTGCGATGTAGTTAGTGCATGTCTAGCGATGTAGTATTGCATTGCAGACGTTAATTATGCTGGAAATACAAACCATGCATTGTTTTTATCCGTATTGCGTTCATTAAAATTATAATGAGCTTTCGATCTTTTAAATGAATTATTTTAATGTAACATGTGAGTAATTTGTGACCATAAACTGAAACCAATGCGTTTAGACCTAGCTTGTGATTGCACGTACGTTCAATTCAATTCAATTCAATTGTTTTATTCAGTATCCACATATTGCTAATCAATATAAATTACAATAAATTTGTTTTTTACGTTAATCAATATGTGAGATAACGTTCCGTGTTTTGATAGAGTAATTCATCAATCAACTGTGCATATACCACATTCAAAGTTAGAAGTCTTCATTTCACTTCCCATAATGCGATCAAGTTATTAAAGACGTAGCTTCACGGAAAATTAATTGCATAACAAACGTGTTCTTGTGGTTTCACCCGTGTTGAATGCGGCTCGAACACCCTCCAAACAAGAAACCTTTTCAGGTCAGCTTGATGAGTTTCTATTAGACCATTCGTGGAGATTCGAAACATTTCTCATTTATCCCGCGCGTAATAAAACCAACTTTCGGCCGGAGCTTTTTGTAGGTTTTACAGCAAAGGAAACAATTAATCATTTCTCATGAATATATGACTTGGAATGTAATTTCATCATTATACCAGGGAATGCAAATTGCTTGGAGGGATTCAGAAATTCAATTTAAATGTGGACAGATTTAAGGGGAGTAAGAGAGGTAAAGGGGAAGTTTACTAAGGCAGACGGGATTCCGTTTATATGATCCTCGTTTCATTTAAAGGTGGGGATGTGATGTTCTATATCGCAACATTATCCAACGTTATACGAACACTAGAATGCTATGATATGGCAGTTCACGTCCTCGTAACACCAAATACCCATTAGCAATATCATAGCGTGTATTGCTAAGTGACGTATTCACAATCAGCTTGATTGCTGGCGATTGCGTTTCTCTCTCTCTTTCTCTCTCTCCCTCTCTCTCTCTCTCTCTCTCTCTCTCTCTCTCTCTCTCTCTCTCTCTCTCTCTCTCTCTCTCTCTCTCTCTCTCTCTCTCTCTCTCTCTCTCTCTCTCTCTCTCTCTCTCTCTCTCTCTCTCTCTCTCTCTCTCTCTCTCTCTCTCTCTCTCTCTCTCTCTCCCCCCCCCCCCCCCCCCCCCCGCCCTCTCTAAGCCGGATAATCTAGGTTGATATCCCGTCCGACCAAACGTATATTAAAATATCCATTAAATGATAATGTATATAAATGATACATCGGTTTTAAGCCCAATCGCGAAAGCTTCGCGTGGACGTGAACTGATACTTTTTACTTCAAAGCCGGGAAAAGCTTTTATTATGATTGCTACCGACGTTTTTATAATTATGATGTACTATCAAATAGAAATATCCTACACACTTGCAGACATGTTGTAATAGTTTTTCCTCGGTCTCCGGTAGCTCAGTTGGAGGTACGGGTAGATTCAGGTTTAGGGCGTTAATTCGAGTCAAATAAATCTTTCGCTATTTTTATACAAAAAATCGTTTTAGTGTTTAGAATATTTATAATTACAGTTTTGATTTGATAATTATAATAATAATCTTTAAATCAGTTCCAACTGTGTCGGGTTGAGTGGTGGTTTTTCACCGTTATCTAGGGCATGACACTTGTAGACACTGAGCTTGCAAGACTCGGTGTTTCTTCCTTAGTCTCCTCTTCCTCTCGTTTCTCCACCAATTTATTCCACTCCCTTCTGTCTTTCCACAGTTGCACTCTTGCCACATCTCTCACGTTTTATCTCATTTTTCAACATCTTTGACAATACTAATTTAATCCTGTATCAGCACCAACGTAAATTATCTCATAAACCGACTTACAAGTAGAAGGAAGGAAGTATAGACGCAGAAAATTAAGTTGGCACTATTGGATGGCTATTTCGTATAACCATGAGTGTATAATTACGTTAAGGGAACTTTGATGTTAATTTCACTACTAATAATAGTTAGGGCCAGTCTTACAATCTCCTAATAAGAAAGTTATTCGTAGCAATTAAGTATTTGGAGGATTTCAAGAGTTTTGATTGGTCGTTTCCATGGAGACAACAAGCTATTCGACGAATAAATAGTTATTGGGACATTGTAAGACTGCACCTTATAGTAAGCTATCTGTGTATAAGAAATACGCGTAGATTACCGAGTTGCTAATTGGACAAGGTCAAATCGACTTTTCTATTTACTTCGTTACTATAAATTCTCCCTCTCTCCCCCAGATTTCAGCTTGCGCATTCATCCCTTCTTTCTACCGAGTTAGACAATTTTAATTCAATTTCCAGGAAACAAACCAATTAGGTGTGACCCAGTTAGCTAAACTGTATTCATCTCCTTGCTTTCAGGCTATCTTCCGTCGTGTCCGCTCTCTCTCAATCAATGGATCTACTACGCCGAACCGGCCGCTTGAAACGTCGATCGTCAACTCACCAGACTGTCCTGAAACACACCCGACGGCGTCCGTAAACTCAACGATCGTGCTCCGCTAAGATGTAAACTGCAAGAGAAAAACTATGTTCAAGAAAGTGTAAAATATTTTATAAAAAAAAGTGTGTTTTTGTTTCGTTTTAAAAATTAAAATGTCAGTATTACTAACATCACGGGGAAACTACGCTTGATTGTGATATGAATGACCTTAAGTTGAAGTGTGACTGACGTCACAGACTCACCATGAACAACACGACTATATTCGAGGACGGTTTCCGATGTTCGGAATCACACCGGGGCAACGACCCCGACGTCATACTCTTCGAGTTCGTCACCAACGGCGTCCTCCTAAACGTCATCGGCATCCTCGGCATCTTCGGAAACATCATCTCTATGATAATCCTATCGAGACCTCAGATGAAATCATCGATAAACTATTTACTAATCGGTCTGGCGCGATGCGATACCGTTCTCATATTGACTTCGGTGTTGTTGTTTGGTCTCCCCGCCATAAACAAGTACTGTCCAAAGTTGTTGTTTACTTATACATCGAAGGTGTATCCACACTTAACGCTAGTGACGTTTCCCTTAGCGCTGATCGCGCAGACAGTGTCCGTGTATCTGACCTTGACGGTAACCTTGGAGCGGTTCGTGGCGGTTTGCCACCCCCTACAAGCAAGGTCATTATGCACGTACGGCCGCGCAAGGTTATACGTCATCCTGATTATTGTCTTCTCGACTCTTTATAACCTGCCGCGGTTCTGGGAGGTAACCGTCAAGGAAGGTTACTACCCCGAGCAGAATATGACCGTCTACGGGGTGTTTCCTTCATCGCTCAGACAGAACCAGATCTACGTGTCGGTCTACATCAACTGGATGTATCTACTATTCATCTACTTCCTGCCTTTCAGCTGTTTGGCCGTGTTGAATGCGGCCATCTACAGACAGGTGAGTTGTTTCATTCATTCACTTTCCGGCAGGCGGAGTCTTTATCTTGGCTACGGTCGCGGATACCCTGTTCGTTGGTGTTGTGATGACACAAATTGCACTCTTGAGAGTTTGTTTGGAGTAAAGTCATAGGGCTCATCCAGGGAAAATGTGTTGGCAGATGAGGAGGCGTGGTTATAGATCCAGAATGGAGTCTGTATGATCTCTTTACGTCAAGAGAGGAATGCTACATCCATCTTGGATGTCTTAAGAGAACGAGGTAGCTCAGACCTATCTTGGGTCCGAGGTAGAATAGGTCCGTGTAGCTCTGTCTTTCGTACGGGATTGAGTGGAAATTCAACACAAAAGTAGAAGCGCGTTGCATGTTGATGCATGACGTCTTCAAACAAAAATATAACTCGGTGCTTATGTACGGTTCCGCGTAATAATACAGTGTAATATTAATTCATAAGACAAATGTAAATGTTAGAAATGTTTTAACTTTGTGTAAAATGTTCCTCGCGCTGTAAATAATGTTTTTTCTGGAAAACTAATTTGTTTTCTAAATACTACTAACCGAACGCTAGTTACAATAATACCAGACAGCTGGCACGCTAAAGCCCTTTGTCAGCATGTTGTATTTAATCGCCTACAAGTAGGAGGTGCATTGTGCTGATGACTATACAGCTAGTTAGCTCTATAGAACAAAGCCGTGTAAGCTAATAGCAGAGGCGTGATAGATAAGCTGATAATAATGATGATGATGATGATGCTGTATTATGGTGGTGATGATACAGCGGAAATCCTGTGATAATTGATGAAATGCGATTATGAAATTCAATAGAAGAGAATAGTATGTGCCTTATATGTGAAGGTGTGGGAATGAGGTAACATTTAAATTTATCCTTGATTTAGATCGGATTCTAGCTAAAATCTTTGACCTCAGTTTACGTTTTCCTCTTTTGTTTTGTATAAAATCATACAAAACTAAGTTAAATATTTTTCGCATCCAAATAACATAAACCGTTCAATATTTAAAACAATGTGCATATTAAGTCCACAAGAGTGTTATTGTAGTAAAATACAAAAATCCGTTCGTTAGATACAAAAATGATAGAGCTTATGTCAGTTATTTAAGAAACGAGACAAGATGCACTGTGAATTAGGCCTACAGTAGTGATTAAAATGGGGTAAGACTGTTAGTTAATGTTCAGATAGTAAAATATAATTTCTCATTTATTTTTTGACAATTCCTCATTATCTGGAAATCTGGACTCCGATAAAATGTCTTGTTTGATAGCATTTTATTTATTTTCAATTTTTATCAGTATCTAATCTAGTTTTGACAATGGTTGAGATAGTCTCTGACTATTTCAAATGTTTTCGGTATTTGGTGGAGGTGCCGGGTTGGCCTAATATTTACATTTTTCCATTCTTGCAATTATCGTCATAGAATCCTAAGACACGGCCCCCATGCAACATGAAGATGACACGTCGCACGGAGGCTAATCTAGACGAGTGTTCCAGGTACGGAAGGCGAACGCGGAACGTCAGCGTCTCTCCCGCCTCCAAAAGAAAGAGATCGGCCTAGCGACCATGTTGCTCTGCGTCGTAGTGGTCTTCTTCCTCTGCAACATCCTCGCCCTCGTCAACAACATCCTCGAAGAGTTCTACTGCATCACCATCGACCAACTAGTCAACACTAGTAATCTACTAATCACCATAAACTCCTCCGTAAATTTCGTCATCTACGTCATATTCGGGGAGAAATTCAAGAGACTATTCTTGAAATTGTTTTGCTCCCACGGTTTCTGGTCGCCGAATGGTCGCGACTCCCCCGACGGAGTCACCCACGACGACAGTATCGTCTCTAACGGCGACGGACGGAGTTATTCGTTGCGTAGTACGCACACATGCCACCTGCATCGCGCGGGTACCACCATTGTGCGCAATGGCGGCGCCACCAACGGTAACGGCAACTCGCTGCATCGCAATAACAACACGCGAGTACCGCGCGCGCTATCTCCCGGACCGTGCGTGTACTACCCCGCGCGAGGGGTGAACGCGAGCGGGGACTGGGAGAATACTACCACGACTATGGCCACGTCCACGGTCACCACCGGACTGAATCAACTATAAAGTTTACTATTGCATTCTTAAAGTTAAACGTGGGGTGAGGATTGTTGTGGAGTCGGGGCTCTAGGTTTGCATTGAGTATCTTTTGATTAGTTGATGTTCAACGACGTTCTCGACTGCTAGGTCACACGGCGACGGGGGTGATGGGAGGAAAGAGACAAGTAGGACTTAAAGGGGAGGAAAATGGAAAAGGAAGGACGTGGACTGTCTTTTGTACGGCTTCTCCATCCTGTCTGGCTAGGGTGGCGCTACCAGAAGCATACGCTTCCGCCGGCATAGCTCTCGGGATCACCAAAGCACGCAAACCTGCCCACCGCGATAAGGTAGCAGTTCCTGGGCAGGTTCATTGACTTTCATACTAATATCTATGATTTGTTAGTATGAACATCATCAACATGTTATGTTTCGTCAAAGCATTACACGTTATTGAACACAAATCACTCCCACAATATAGTGTTCGTTTTGTGTCATATTTAAGTAATTATTTCAGCAACATGAAAATTACCAAAACACAAAAGTTACCAAACTGACGTTTTTCTCTACAATCAAAATGTTGATATATTTCTAGTTTTTTTTATACATGCTCGCGATTTGCAAACGTTTTTTCTACTTCCATTCTCTTTGCTTTACATTTGCATACAGCAAGATAGTAATGTCTTAGTTTAATTTTACGTTATATAACACATCGACGGCCAAGTTTCGACAATGACGTAGACAATATTATTTATAACCGTACGAATTAACACACAGCGTGCAACTTTACTAACGCCAAATGTCATATTGAGGTCGGTTTCATCCAACATTGTTGGCACTCAAAGGTCAGAAGCTTATTTCATTTCAATTGTTGCAACGTTTAGCCATACCATGGCCTAGATATTCTGCCACGTTATTAGGAAAGATACTTGAAATGTTATGTATCCAAAAGGCCCATCATAATGTGATTTAAAGTTTACCTAGAGCCCAGATTTCGTAACAGATTGTGTGTCACTACTTTCTCAAAGAAACTAAAGCAGTTTCAAGATCTCTCAATCTATTTCTATCGATGTGTTTGGCATAGTAATTATGTAAATAACCTTTCATCAAGTTGTCATACTTAATAATGTTATAACGTAGAGCAGCACAGCTATTCAGCCAAACTCAAGCTAGTCAAACATTGTTATCATTGTTATTATTAATATTAATTTCAGTATAAGTGTATTCAAACACATTGATAACATGTTCAGATACTAATTAGACAATACATGTGACAAGGAGATAAGAGTATATCGTAAAGCCAATGTAAATACTCCCTTTGCTCTCTAGCTACTTTCCCCAACAGACATATTTTTCAAAGTTCCAATTATTCAATGTAAAAATAACTTTTCTGAAGATAGAAAAAATCTTGTTTTTTATTTGTAAAACCATAACAAAAATATTGTGTATATGTTCTGTTATCAGAACGCAATGTAAACGAGAAAACTGTGAGAATATAGTGAGATCAAAATGACACGAGTGTCAAAACAATATAGATAATATGTGTAAAGTCGACGAAGTGAATAATATTTTTCTGACTAGAATCTCCTAAAATAAAATACTCTTTGTATCTAATCGTCTTCATCAAAACATTTGTTCTTTCATAAACGCAAGTACGTACGTAATAAGACTATTGAAAAATTATGTCACTGTAATTACTACATGGTAAGAACGATTGCTCATTTAAAATTAGTTATTTTCGATAATTTATATTATAATATGAATTTGACGTGAATGTTTACATAACATTATGTATTATGTACACTGATAATGTTATGCCTGTATAAATCGGAATTGTACGCATCATGTCATGCCCTATATGTCACAGTTTGTTTTTATAAGTTCCTGACATGTAATGTCATGTACTCACTTTGTTATGGCTTGAACTCAATCTATCACAGCTTCTGCTCAATCTGTTACTGTTTGTCATCAAATATCACAGACTCTCTTCGGCCGTTACAAATTTCTAAGGTTCTGATCCAACTTGTGCTCAGGCTTGTCATAACTTACTTTAATTTAACAGCATTGACATGTTTGAAAGCACTTTTTATGACATGATTTGTTTTGATTATTATTTTACAAATTAGATCTTAAAATTTAATACCGTTATAGGCTGTGTCGAAAACAGGGTGAAAACGGTGCAAATCTCTCCTTCACTGCTGAGTATAATAATAATATGCCCAATGATGATTGTGTACTTTAACCATCAATACTAGCATGTTAAAATGTATGCGTTTCATATTTAAACAATCATGTGTACGCAAGACTCAAATAACAGGGTGTAAGGGTTGTATTGTGACATCATAGTATTTGTGTGTGGCTCGGTGTAGATTGGTGATGGTTCATACTTGATATTGAATAAATTGTGACATCGCACTGACATCTATTTAACGTCATAGTGACGACCAACGTGGCTTGGCGTCATTTAGGATGGGATTCTGACGTCATAAAGACGTCCAATATGACACCGCTTAAGATGGGATTGTGACGTCAAATTGTGTTTTGTATCATTTGAACCTCGACGCTATTTTGGTGCTATTCTGACTTTATGAACTATGTTAAAAAGATATGTATTTTGACATTGACAAGGATTTACTATCTAATGACTTGCATTGTTGCGTTTCACATTGAGTAATCTTCAAACATTGTACGTACCTATGCGGGTAGCGGCCATTTTTTCCATTCATTTTGTGTTGTCATGGCTGAGGAATTGAAGACAATTGTGACAGACTAAAAAACATCCAAGTTAGTCAAGATTCAGCATGTTTAAGAAATACAATGGTCGATTATATTTTCTTGCTTCTTGTTCTAACCACTAGTCAAACCTAACAGCCCATGTTTCAGAGCTGACTATAAATCAATTTCACCACAGTCATACATTTAGTGACGTCACAACGAATTATACTTTATGCTGGCTGTATGATAAAGTTATAATTTATGTAACATCACATTGTTGTCATATTGTTAATTGTGTACTGTATTGTTAACTGTGAACTATTGACATAGTTAAACGTTCCAGACACTTGCCACGAGTCTAAACACGCAAAGTAGTTACCCACTGTCACTGAGCCGTTGTCAGAACCCCAAACAGAGCTTAGGCCTAAAAAACTGAGAAAACGAAATGTGAGAATTCCCAATAGAACATTTTCAAAATGAGCTATGATCCTTGGATAGGTGTTAATCACGGTTCTCTAAATGTTCAATGACAGCAATGCACAACAATAATTACTAATATAAATTCAAGAAATCAAGGTTATTAGATGATGATTTTACATTCAAAACTAGTTTTAAACTGTTGTGCATTGTTGTCATTGAATACTTACTGGATTGTGATTAGCTCATTCTAAGCATGGACTTAAAATAGTAAGGTCTAAGGGTCCTAGACCATTCTGAAAATGGTATATTACCACAGTGTAAGGAATGTATCTAGTAGCGATCTCGACTAATTGGCCTAGCACAGTGATTGGTGAAGAGTCGATAAATTAGTACTACTACAACTTGAGGTAGTTTAGACAGTACAATGTATGCACACGAGGTTACCACTACGCGCGCTAGTGTCGCGCCTTTCGCTACTGTACACATTCCTTGCTCTGTACTATTACCGTGCTATGATTTCCCAATGTTTTATATATTCAGTTCCGTGACTCGTGAGTATCCTTATGTAAGTAAGTAGTCTTAGAGTAATCTTAATAACGAATACGTTCACCCTTATCTGCGATTATGATTTAGGTTCGAACGTCTCAACCGTTTTTCTCAGGTGGAAATCGTTGTAATTAAGAGTATATGAAATGAAATAAAGCTATATTCAGTCTCGTTGTTGTTGTTTAATGTATTCCCTGTCCTGTTTTACTCCTTTCAGACACGGCTTGCAACTGCAGGATCTTCCACAGGAAATATGGTAACGTTCACTACAGTAGCATGGAACTAGGATTTATGAGGGCAATAGACAGGGGAAAAGACACAATGGATTCACCAGACGGTACAGAGTGTGCTAAAGTATACGTGCAAACACGAGTGTGGTTTTCATAATAATACACTAAAGTTAAAAGGATATTAAAAAGTAGGCAGTGCTTGGATTTACAGTTTTTAGTTTGGTCGATCAAAGGACATATTACATAATATAGACTATTATTGTAGAAGACCCCCTACCTGCGAGTAGTATACTCACTGGGGGTAAGTGATATTATATAATTGTAATTACTGTATTCATTATCAATAAAGAATCTGAATCTGAAAAAAAAAGGATATAGGTTGGGAGTTGGAAATTATCATTATAGCACATGTTTCTCACAAAACCAGATCTTGTGAGTGAATAGACAATAAAGACAAATGTATTTAATTTATTCAACTTATAATAATATCATTTCTCTGTTAGGATGCAGTCATGCAGGTCAACGGTTCGATGCCGGCTATTAGTAATACTGTGGAAGGAAGTTGCTTTACAGGGTTTTACTCAGAAAAAGAAGAATGTCGGGTTTGAGCCTTTTAAAATTACCCCTGGACATAAAGATTTTGATAGAGATTTAGGGGGTGCCTACTCTACCAGCAACCGCACGTAGTCTACACCTGTCACCTGTTGAAGATCGAGGGAGCAGCCATCTACCAGAAAAGAACTTCACTCCATCCGGTACCGCAAAGTTTTATACCCTTAAATGTGGTTTGTTGGTCAAGTGAGATTAGTCCAATCAATCCTAGGTCACAAGTAAACTGCTGGAATATGACAATTTAAAAATTCCTTTCGAATTAACATACACAATAGTTTGTAACTCACTTGCAATGGAATGACGTGAACGCTTTATAAGCATTTCTAAGTGAAATTTTTATTAATATCAGTATTTGCCGATAAACAGTTACTTGTAACGAAATATAACCTCATAAATAATAAGACATAATAAAAATGTTTATAATATGAAATGCTAGTCCGTGGTGGCTCTGCTTATTCCTTCAAGACACGTGGGTTCGAATCCTGCATAGGGCCTAAGTTTTTTTGTATCCTTCATCCTAATCTATCGTATCGAATAGCATGTAGATAAAGAGAAATAAAAAGCAACAATGCAATTAATTATTTCGACAGCAACAAGTGAGTCGATAATCTTTTAATATTGTAGCCCTCGTCCCTTATAATGTATCGTGTCTGTTTTCAATGTGGTTTATGGTTTGAGATAGTCAACCTCCGCACCATGTTTGTTTTCCGCCGCCTAATCGCTTGCAGCCCCTAGTAGTTCAGCGTTCGCCGCTAGGTAGCACCAGCAGACGGTGCGCCTGCCGAATGTCGACTAGGCTACCCCGCTGTACAGGGTTTAGAGGAAATACTTACCGTAAAATAATTGTGTATCTTCTACTTCTTGTACACATAAGGGAACACGTAATAAACGATTTAGTAGCATTGTTTTATTTATTAAATGTCTATTGATACAATATTATATTGAATAGGGTTTGGCAGAAAAGAGCGCAATTGACCAGTTTCATTAACAGCGCTGCGGCGAGTTTTGGAAGCTCGCATATGACATAGTTAACATTGAAGACATAGGCGAAAAACCACTTATCTCGCTCTAGCTACGAAAATAATTTTTTTAGCGGGAGACTTATTTGAAAGCGTTTATGGGAACTACAATTCTACGTATTTTGAAAGTATTACGAAAAATCTACATGCAGCAATGAGGGAGTTATTGATCGTAAATGATCTTCTTGCGTGTGGCTGCTGCGCGAATCTCGCCTCTAAGGCGTGACCTTCTGTCGTATGAGCAGGCTGTTCCGTCGCTGATGCGCATAAGGTCGACTAGCGAGATTTGAGTGAGATGCACATTTCAAACGAACAAGCCGCGCCAAGAAACCGTTGTACAACTAGCAAATATGAAAATAGAACCTATCAACACGCTCATTGGATCTGATAGATCGGCGAATAGTGTACATCACCAAGCAAGTGTATTTTTTTCTAACGGTTGATTTCTTAATATGACAAACTGGTAATATAGCACTGAATTTAACATTCCGCCTCGATATGTTTATCACTTATTTGTATAATTAATTTTTTAACAAATGCTGTATACATAGCCTACCAGACGTTTGTGAGAAGTTTAAAAATAATAAATAATTACACTTCATTTGTATATGATTTACAAATCCCGAACCTAATATTGCACATTTAAGTCAACTTGACGCGCCGATCTGTCAAATCCAATGAGCGTGGTTCTATTTTCATATTAGCTAGTTGTACAACGGTTTCTTGGCGCGGCTTGTTCGTTTGAAATGTGCATCTCACTCAAATCTCGCTAGTCGACCTTATACACATCAGCGAGGGCCCAGCCTGCTCATACGACAGAAGGTCACGCCTTAGAGGCGAGATTCGCGCAGCAGCCACACGCAAGAAGATCATTTACGATCAATAACTCCCTCATCGCTGCATGTAGATTTTTCGTAATACTTTCGAAATACGTAGAATTGTAGTTCCTATAAACGCCTTCAAATAAGTCTCCCGCTAAAAAAATTATTTTTGTAGCTAGAGCGAGATAAGTGGTTTTTCGCCTATGTCTTCAATGTTATCTATGTCATATGCGAGCTTCCAAAACTCGCCGCAGCGCTGTTGATGAAACTGGTCAATTTGCACATGCCGCTATTTGACATTTAAATTATGAAAAACGTACTAGGTAATGAAAGATACGTTTGAAAAACGATTAGAAAAATATAGAATATTATGCTCCTTATAATACGAGAAAATTTGAATTTCGCATGTAGATACTTTTCTTTACTCTTATAAACTGTGTATTATCTTAGGTCTAAGGGGAGATTTTCCGTCTAGTTCCGAGCACGTCCACGGCAGCACCAAACAGTGCGCCTGAAATCAGCCACCTAGGCGGCCTATCGTGCTTCTTCTCCGATCCTCTTCACTTTTGTGTTTTGGCATTCCTCTGGGAAGCACTATGGACAAAATAAACCTAATATCAATGGCTGGCTGCAGATTTTTAAAGAGATACATCTGCGTTTTGTTATACTACAACAATCCTTGGCGTTTGCAGAGAACATATCCAAGAAATGCACTCAGTCCAACTCAAGGTCCATAAATCCCCTGGTGGGGGCTCGTAACTTTGAGGTTTACCGAGCCTCCACCAGAAGATTTACGGACTTGAGTACAACCTTGCTCTTCGCCTTCATAGTTTACCGCTACTGGAGTCGATAAGGAAGTTCGCTGGAACACCACGCTCAGCGGTCTCCCGTAGAACTACATGGAGTTGTTATCCTTTCTACCAATAGACCGCGCGACAGCAGTAACTTGAAAATCGCTGGAGCGGAAATCGCTGGAAACCAGCGCGTAATTTAAAATTACATTGCCACAAGTGATTAGCAAAATAACATTGGAAATATAGGAAAGAACAAGTAAAATGGTGATAACTTTAATTTATTCATATGTTTTACAATACTGAATAGGGTACAGCATACATTCACATTAATAACGCGTACAATCAAATTTATTATTTATGCTGCATGAAGTTATGCTCCATAATGAATCCTTTTTTGAATAAATAAAATACAAATGTTTGTATTATATATTCTACCCACTCAGTTTCAAGAATTGATTTTCAGTGGGGACATTAATTTTATACCATTTATTATGTCCTTCTTGAGCAACTTTGCTCTTATTTGCATCTTCTCCCTTTACCTTTATGTAATTAACAAAAGTGATTATTATAAAATATTATCACGTCCCTAATCAGTACAATCAGGTACGTCAAAGGTTAGGATAGGTATAAGATCTCTAAATAAAACAGATGAAATAAAAATATCTCGGCTACGATTGGCGTAACCGCGATTGTCTCCCCTGCGATTGGCGTGACCGCGATTGGCGTGACCGAGGTCGACGTCTCAGTATCACATCACACAACATCCGCTTCCTCATGACAAATGTGCGACGGGTGCGTTGGTACAACTGTGAACATCTAACGGTACAACATCTCACATAACATGTGTCAACCACCCCGTATCACCATCATCATTAGCAACGTTCATGACTCGTGCGGTTAAAACGCCCCACCCACAATTATTACCGCATGAAATTCACTTCGTGTAAATTTATGAAAACTGTTTTATAATTTTTTTACACGTAAATTATAGCTAGCCTCCATTCAGCTTTCAGTTAATGGTCGGTTAAGTGGAAAGAGTGGGGGGGGAGGGCTGTCATAATTCTGAATAAATAAGGGGCTGTTCATAAAGTATGTTACGCCTTTTGAGGGGAAGGGAGGAGTCAGTCAAGGTTTGACAGTAATATGTTGAGGGGAAAGGGTGGGGAGGGGGGAAGGGGGGAGTGATGATACAGCGGCATGTCACGTTTTGTTGTATGATTTTTTTCTGTACATATCCGGGTAATTGACAATCGGGGAAATTAATCTAGAGAATAAATTGTCGAGGATTTTTTTCCTTTCGAAACATAGTGATTTTTATAAGGAATTTGGGGTGAAGGTTTGGTTTATGTGAACAAGTAGCATTGTTGCGAGAAAGGGTACTAAAAATTACCTTTGCAGTACTTAAATCAAATTATGAAATAATTTTTTTAGGGTAGACTTTTGCTTTCCAAATGTATCCGTTTTCAGGGGATCCGGGTGGGTTATTAGGTTACGTCTTGACTGAGTTTTGACTTGGTAAAACCTTCGGAACCCCCCAACTTCAGCCAAGATAGTCGTTGACGGAATCGAACTCCCATCCTTTCGAATAAAAAGCGTGTGCATGAAAAATCCTATATTTGCATAGGACATTAACCATTCTCCCTGCACACACTCCAAGAGCATTCTTGTATGTGCAAATAATAATTTTGCATCATAAATAAATCCTATGAATCGCGCATTGCACCGTGCTGACTCATCAAATCAGTCATCAAACATTAGTCATGACTGCACCGACTGTTCCTACCCTTCCAACGGCCCGCCAAGTATATACAGCATTGCCAACAGTTGTTTTGCCAAGTTGTTTGTCACCGCTAGCCCTTGCAACGTCTTTTCTTTCAACCCTTGCCTTTCTGTAGCCGTTCCAACGTTCGCTAGTGTGCGCGGCGCTCGGTAGATCGTGTTGAATGTATTGATCATACGGGATATCTCAGTATGACGTCATTTGTACTCCCCTTTGGGTGTTCGTAGACATAGCCTAGTTTTACATAAATTTGTTTTGTAAATAGATACTGTTAATTCTAGTGTGAACAGTTGAAAGGCAATTTATAGCGGGTGTACTCGTCTTTTAACTAGCCGAACAATGGATTCGCTAGCTTACAGTGCCGCGTTACAGTTTTCATACTAACGATTTTTTGTGCGAAACTGAAGGATTAATCCCGCCTTTCACCTGACAGTTGTGTAATCTCCCACTCTACCTGTACGCGAGCACTTTTTAACCAATAAGAGGCTCATGTATGGGCAGTGATCAGTGAAGGAAGTCTGTGTTATCGACTTGCTCGAAAAAAGATAATGGCAGCTGCCAGTCAAGATAACAGTGGCCTGCTGACTGATCAGACCATCCCACAATGGAAGAGGGAACTAATCTTGCGGCGACGAGCTCAATCGAGGACTTTGCCCGCGGGTAATACAACAGTGAAGCTCACATGCCCAAGTGTAGTGACCGCGGTTAGACAGGCGGAGTCAGTACCCGTACTAGGCCTAGCAGCAGCAGCTGGTGAAAACGTCAGTGGATATCAACAGCGTTGCATTTCAACGACGATACCCTCGCACAAGGGCTCGCTGGACCAAGCCCAAGCGGACTTTCACCCCGGAGGGCGCATTGCTAGCGCATCTTCATCAGTTGGTGAGAACATGCGGCTGGTTGAACATCAAGCCGCTCCGGGATCTCGTATGATTAATGGCGTCGGTTGTGATTCAAACATTTCCATCGATCAGTTGAACTATCGCTCTAAGATGGGCGAAGAAAAATCCGTCAAGAAATCGTGTGCCTCGAACAACAGAAAAATGGATAATAATAGTGTGTTGAAGAGTGCTGTACTGCATCGTGAAACCAATAATTGTAGCCACCCCAATGAAGAGGAGCCTCATTCGGATTCTAGTGAGGAGTTGCAGTATGGGCCAGGTATTGTTAAGAGGTTAAAAAGTAAATACATGAGCATGACACTTAGAGAAAATCAAAACAAGGGGGTTAGGCCTTCACTCTCAAACATGAGACGAGCAACAAGTCTAGAGAACATGCTTGAGAGTGATGAAACAGGAAAACCACCATTACTGATAAAGCCCCAACACAAATTTACCAAGCGAACGGAAGCAACTAGCACCACAAATAAGTCACAGTACATATCTCAGCACCAGCAGAGATATCGCAGTGTTAGTCGAGGGAACGATTCTATTAAACGAGCCCGTTCTGTCGAAGCGTTGCTCCGTTATGACACAAAATTGCAAACTACCCCTACCCAGCAACTGTCGCCAGTTGACAAACTACTGGTGAAGACGTTCAGTAGGGATGAAATTGTTATCGTGGACAAACCCGTGTCGGTGAAGACGGAAGACAAACCTCCGATTCCTCAGCCTACTGCGACACGAAACAAGAAACGAGCCATCATGAACGCTTCGCAGAAGGCCGGTTTACCACCTCCGGATCTTGTGAAACAAACGCTCAAGCTATTCGAGAACACGCAAGTAAAGAGTGCTCCCCCTGTCCCTAAGATCAATAGTCCCAGTCCTCCCCCTGCTCCCTTGGCTAAGTTGAACATAAATATAGCCAATCAGACTAAACCTGTGGTAGGTTTAAACAAGCCTTTATTGTCCCCTAAACCAAGTCCCGAGAAGATTCGTCGTAGCCCGTTGATTAAAGCTGCGTCACCTAAACGAGCTCCTCCACCTATTCCAGTAAACGTCCCACCACCCTTGCCAGTGTCCGAAGTTCCGCAAGCCACTGCTGTGCCCACGGTACCCAGTCGAGTTCTTCCTTTGGATATACCTGCTCAAGCACCTGCACCCTCTTCTTTCCCTAGTCCTAGACTAAAATCTCCATCTCCTACTAACAATACCAATAAAACAATTCTGACACCTACAAATGGCACTGTAACAAAACCGCCAACTCCTCCATTTTTCAAGCCCCGAACACCTTCGCCGGTTTCGAAGCCTCGAAGTCCCTCGCCTTCACTGGTCTCAAAGCCACGGAGTCCGTCTCCGATATCCAGGGTTCGTACCCCGTCGCCGGTATCCAAGCCACGTGTCCCATCACCCTCATTGCAGGTTGCTGCCGTCACCAATGGCAAATCTTCGCCTAGGGAAGACGAACCAATGTCGAGCGAAGAAGACGCGCCAGACGCATGCGTCAAGACTGTGACTCGTTCGTCATTGGAAAATATCCGTAAAGACAGTTCAACGGTACAGTTCAGTTTCTCTACTAATACCTCGAGTGATAAATCTAAGTCGTACCTCCCCGGAGGAAAAAGTCATGCTACGCAGCCGCCTGTGTCGAAAGTTTTCCCCAAAACAAGCCCACCAATTCTTGGTAAGCGTGCTCAATCTCCAAGTCTACCCCCACGAAATCCAATTCCTATGTCCCCCTTACCAGTACTGAAGTCGCCCGATACACCAACCACCCATACTAAACAGGTGGGTGTTATTCGTCCGATTGTAAGTACAAAAGTGCAGTCCCCTTCGCTCACAGACCGAGAGATTGAAAAGAATCTTATTAACCGTGTGAAATCTAGCCCAATTGAACAGCCCACTAAGGTTGTCGTTTCTCTAAAACCCTCGGAAATTGTCGTCGGTAATGTGTCCGATTCAGTGAAAGGTCGTTTAATGGACGATAGTGCTATGAAAGAAATGGTGAAATGTGTTAAGGAATCGAACGGAGCAGGATTATGGGATAAAAAGAAGCCGTGGAACCAACAGCAAAATACGATGGTGTTCAACTTCAGCGGCCGAAAGGATCCAGTCCCGGATTACATCGAAAACGATGGGCTGATCCTCCGGAGCAAGAGAGAAAAGATAAGGGTGAGTTGACTAGCCAATAATATTGGCAAGTAGGCCTAGAATGTCCTAGAAATAGAATACCAGTTACCATTTACCACTAGGCCTACCTTAACTTACGCACTCACACACACATCACGCATGTAGATAGACCTACTCGTAAAGAAGGATCTAGGTTTGTAGCCGTAGGTATCGCATACTGATAGATTTTTCTACTTGGTAGGCGGTAGGCCTACCATCATAGAAGTCAGATGAACGTAGGTTATAAAACTTTGGCCCGGTAGACCTATTACGATGGTCCACCAAATATTTAGTCCGGGACTTGCTTGTTATCTTCATGGCTACCACCATTCAGAAGCGTGGATTTCACGGAGAAAACGAGTACCAAGTAAACGAGGACCAAGTATTTAGCAGGCTCCCGTTTATTATGGGCTACCGATCCTAGTCTAGCATGGTTGGGATTGCGAGTTGCAGTATTAACCTACCTTATCCATTTGGCTGGTGGCAACTGCTTAGACTGTCTTGCTTGTAGTCGTGGAAAAGATTTATTCACAAACAAAACTTCACTATTTGCAGTTTTAAGCGGTTCCACCCGCGTTTTACGTTACCTAAATCATAGCCAAAATTAACCTCGTTCAAACTGACATTGAAAACTACTGCTAAAGCATAATCGTGTTGTCAAGTGGACACACAGCAAATATTGCATCTCGAACGTACGTTTTTATCTCCAATTCAACGTAGGCCAAGTACCGGTATAATGATGGCAACTGATTCTGCGTCTTACTCCTTCGGTGAACTGAAACGAAACAGTCTTGTGTGATACGCAATATTTGCCGTGTGTCTACTCGAAACATTTTATTATGTTTTACCACCTGGTTTCAATATTAGTTTGATGATCAAGGTTCTCTAAATGACCATATTTTAGAAAACTCATTTTAGAAACCTTAGAGAGTCCGTCATTGTCACTCTGGGTCATGTGTGACTGTGAGGGGCAAAGAGGAACACATAATTAATCAATTTTGTAGTTAGGTATATAATGTGAGGAAAGGATCCAACAGCTTACCTTCGTGTAAGATGACGGATTTGCGAGTTTGAAGTAGCCTACACATAAAAAACATAATACAAATATAACGAGACGTTTCCACCGAGGTCTTGTTCACTCCATTGCTTGCAGTAGCCATTCTTCTCTCGAGTGAACAAGACCTCGGTCGAAACGTCACTCTCGTTATATTTGTATTATGTTTTTTATGTGTACTTCAAACTCGCAAGTCCGTCATCTTACAAGAAGGTAAGCTGTTGGATCCTTTCCTCACATTAGGCCTATATACCATTCCAACCGATTGGCACCTACTTTCATAACCAATATTTTAATTAATTATTTCATCCGAGTCTATAAAATGAAAATCCTTCAAATGTAAACATACATGTCCACCAATACTTTATTATTGTATGTCCATGATGCTGGATCCCATTCTGACCACCGTTTTTCAGAAGCAAGCACAGTAAACACTCCGCCAATGGTTACCACAATAGACCAGACAATGCGTGCCTGAAGTCACAATAGTTAGCGTTGGTGGTTGGGTCCTCATTATTAATATTTTTGACAGCCTTATCCATGTGGCCCCCACAGCCCACATCATGTCTGTCTGTGTGCAATTGATTTATTACCACTTAACCTCTACCAAGTACCGGGTCTAGATAGATCTCATTAGCTTATGTATGTGGCCGTCTCTGTCGGAAGCCATATTGTCTCTCCGTCGTAAGTTGTGGGGGGCGTGGGTTCGATCCTTAGTTGTAACTGGTCTTTCAGTTTCATTACAAGGATGTGACTGAGGTTGGTGGGTTTGTTGTATGAGCACTTTGTTGGATGAGGGCCATGTTCACTTTATCGTTTGAAACTCGATCAAACCAAAGTTCTGGTGAAGGTAGAAGGAAAGTGGCACGAACATATGATTTTGTTATTTTTGTACAATATTAATATTTCTGACTCTAAGTTGCATAACAATATGGAAAAAGTATGTTTTCGTTCATCCACATTGTAAAAAAAAAATCATCTTTATTCATATGACCAACTCCTCTATCTGTGTAGCCTATCCATATAGCGGTAAAGATACACTACGAGCATTAGACCTACGTAGACTCCCCCCCCCCCCCTTCCCTACTTTAGCTCCACGGTCTTATTTATAGACACGAGTGTTGTCAACGTTCCCTTCCGCCTCAAATACTTCCATTTGAGCATTCTTCTCTTTCATTATAGATATTCGTCTGTTGTGTCTTCCACCCACCCCTCTTTCGATCAATGCGTTTCACTCCCCACACCCCTCTCACTCAATATCTACTCCGCCTTGTCGCTTAAATTATTAAATCGATACCGATGGTCTTTTAACATTCACCTCATGAAACAGATTAATCGTGAAGGAGGGGTCGAAATCGCCTTCTTCCCAATCAAAAGTCCCGCTTGTTGTCGATGTCCGTACTTCGCATCTACTTTGATCTCTAATCTAGAACAATTAGTCATTCGTTTGACTTTTTATTCAAGATCCGAAAGATTTTAGTTGCGTCCCCAGTTCCTATGCTTCGGGTTCGAATCCCGACTTGGACGTGGAGCATGTCACGTCGTGACGTGTCTTATTTCATTCACACGTCGTCTCGATTAGCATCGTTGCCAGAATGTGAGAAGTCGAAATATTATGAATTTATGGTCGTCACTGACTGTAAACCAACATCTAGATATTATTATTACCGTCGGCTAGTTATTATTTTATTCCGTGTACCTTGCATGTACCGTATTGACCGTCATAACATATCAACAGGTGAGAGACTGACCGTACCCCACAATCTGTGTCACATGGGGTCCATCAATAAGGTCCAACCAGTCTGGTTAGTTTTTTCTTTGTTTTTCTGCAACTCTGCCTAACTCTGTCTACTACTAATGTATAAAGTTATAAACTGTTATTGCTTAACCATAAATGGAATTATTATAAACTTGGTCGTCGTTAAGTCTAATTTAAGTGGTTTCTCTGGGCTAATATTTCGTTCATGCTCCACTTCCGTGATACCAGTTTAGCGAGCGTTGGTAACAAGTCCAGCCAGCGCATCGCTACGGCCACGGTAGTTGATTCTCGTAGGCATTTTGTCCACCGTTAGTTTGCGTTTATTAGGCCCGTTGACAGCTAAATACGCCGTGATTGCGACTATTTTACCGGCATTCCATGACCTTTGGTTAGTCCAGTCGCTCGTACCTACCCTTTGAAGGCTTCGAACTACAACCTCTCTCGACAACCCTATGAACACTGACTCATCGTGTTTGGTAGTTTATTTACCATAATATAAGTCTATACATTCAGTTTAAAACTGATTTATTACGAAGGTCAATAATAATAAATACAAGTACACACAAGATGCAACAGTTTTTAGATCGACACTAAATTGGTTTAATTACTCTTTAAAAAAAAAAAGGAGCGGCCCCAATGAGGAGCCGTAACAATGTTACAGATGCTTTTTAATTGTTCTTAATTGTTCAAACTAGTCGACGTAGCAATTTGGGATTGCCAAATAATAAAACTATATATTTAACTCACATCAATTTCACCCAATTAAAAACCACGCAGGCTTGGCACGTCTCGATTGTTGATACAATAGCGCTAGTCTATATATAGTATTACTTCGTCAAAGTCCAATTAAGAATTACGCCCACCACTGAGCATTCATAGCCTACAGACATAGTTTTTGTTCAATGTCTACCCTAGAACTCATCATTTGCTTGTCGCACACTAAAAATAGCGAAAATACAACAAAATTGACCAGTAAAATGGTAGTACTAGTATTGTAGACGTGCAACTTACGTGCATTTGTGTAGAAGATGTTGCACTCAAGGTAGGCCTACAACAGCTGAATAACACTTAGTAGTAGACCTACTACACCCTTTCTTTAAATTAATGAAAATTGTAGTCGTTGGTATTGTTAGTTTTCCTGTCCAATAATGACAAGGGATGCTACTACTGTACGAGTAATGTTGCAATTTATTGGATAGTTTAGCAGGAATATCCAAGGAATGTTTGTAGGACACAATCCCAGCCAGCATTTGCGTCCGTCAATCCTTTAACTAGTATTACCGGTGACGAGAGTCGAAGCTACGACGTCTACGGGTAGAAGGAGCGCATTAAGCACGTGCATTGCGTAATTCTTTCGGGCGAGCCAGTACAAATATACAGGTATTGTAGTCGCGTACATGCATGTGCACACGTATTTCCTGTACCACGTTCGTTCGTTAGAACCAGACTCGTAGGTATCACACGATAAAAACCTAGCTCGTTCTGTGGTGAGTTTTTTTGTCGTCGCGTTGGTGGCTTTGTTCGTTGGCGATGCCCCAGGTCGGTCGGATTCCATCCAGCACAGGTTGCTCCCATCACGATCACCGGTGCAAGGTGCATGCATGACTCTCTGCCTGCCACACGGGGCGTGACGATACACGACGTGACGTCATGTGTAAGGACGTATCAGGCGAGGGGAACTCTTGTTGAGTCGAAATACTCTCGCTTACGAAAAGAAAAATTGGGTATAGTTGGGGTAATATGAAATTAGGGATATTTTCTCTGCGAATCGAATGTTGTTTGGCGCTTTGAGAGTAGTGGATGAATAATGAGGATGAAGAGCGATTATGGACATTCGTCATGCCTTGAGCGGGATTCGAACCCACCACCAGCGTAAGGACCGCGGGTGTGCCTCAACTACATGAGCCACTACGTGTGGTACGTGGTAATACAGTTTGAATTGCAGGGGTACGAGAAATGGGAGACTTTTTCAATTATTTCACTGTCTTCAGGTTTTCCTAACTGGATGAAATCTCGTGTGGGGTGCATGGTATTTAAAAATAATATTTTCAAATTCAAGAACACACCGATACCCCTATTGTACAATCTCCTAATAGGAAAGTTATTTGTAGCAATTAAGCTATTTGGAGGATTTCAAGAGTTTTGATGGGTCGTTGCCATGGAGAAAACAAGCTATTCGACGAATAAGTAGTTATTGCGACATTGTAAGACTCGACCAAGTCCTATTGGCACAAATAAGCCGTGCAAACTCATTACTCAAACTAGTTTAAACGTTGGTTGATGTTTTTGGGAGAATGTCGAGAAGTACATGGGTCATATAGTATGAGGATTAAATAGCTGCTACGCTCGCTTCTGGTTTCCCCCAGCTGTACATTGTAGGATGTAGACCATTTCAGTTTACTTGATGTCAAGACCCTCAACATTATGCTTATCTTGACTACCGGAAACACAAAGTTAACCGCCATGTCGTCCTACATGTAACATCATTCTGTTGTCACCGGAACGCAAACAGTCAGATCTACTCTAGATCACTCCATCCATACTCCAGATACACCAGCATGTATTCTGTTGTCACCAGAACGCAAACAGTCAGATCTACTCTAGATCACTCCATCCATACTCCAGTTACACCAGCATATTGCCGACCTACCCCATTCACTTGTCATTCAATTTCACGGTGGCTGTCATATGCGGGGTAGCTCATACTGTACATACGATGCGTGGTAGTTTAACCCTTCAAATACCCCCGCCCCCCTCCCAATACCAATATATTCTATATTACGTTCAATCAGTAGTAGTTCAAAAATCAGTCTTGTTACTGGGTGGGTAAACTCTAAATGTAATTTTTTTGTTTAGTCTATTATTTATTTTCAAATTATCTAGTAGGGCCTAGGGCCCTAATAATTCACAAACTGGGTTTCTAGTTTTCAAATTTTTGTATCAACGTTCATTGATGCATAGGCCTACGTACAAGATCTTCATGTATTATTAATTGTTGTGTATTGTTGAAGATTAGAGGACTGTGATGACCGTGATGATAATAGTTCCATACAAATAGTTTTTAAAACGGTCCCTTGCATGTGGTCTCAACTGAGAACTACGTAGTATCAATCTATCATAGAGAAATACAATACAACGCAGTTAGTTTGTGGGGTCAATGCGATGTGTGCGTGACACCACGGTATTCTGTCTCCGGGCTTCCGACCCCCGGGCGTTGACATACCTGTTGATTGACTTAGAAGAGTGGATCCAAACACTGGGCTGTGGTCATTAGAAAACAAAACAAGCGCCCTGATTTCGGCGGCCAGATGAGAAAAACTCTTCCCGCCGTTTATAACCGCGGCAAATCGCGGGTAATTTGTAACGTGGAGTAATGGATGGGTAACGTCCAAGGCGTAGGAAACACTTTCACTCCGAAATGTATTTATGTTCATTGGATTTGCACCACTCCAAAATAACTCCAATAATGATTTCACCAATTTTTTTCCTACTGTTTCATCGGCGTTACCCGTACATGCATGCGTACATAAACCAATTATCATTGATTACTGATTAGGGATTACTTATACGAAACTTTCTAAATTAGTTAATACCCAGGAATTGGGTACTCTTAATTATTATATACATTGATTTCTCATATTATAGCAATTTTCGCTGCGGTATTTTTTTATATGTGAACTTTTAATTTTTTACGATTTGCGGACATTTCCCGGCTTCTCTAAAAGAAAAACAATTCGACTACAGATACAAAGCTGAAATTTATTTTAAATGTAATTAATTTTGTGATTTTTTAACGATGTTTTTGTCGTAAAATCGAGCGTTTCTCTAAAAATTTAGGTGTGGACACATACATGTCATGTTCTTAGATACCTACACATTCTCGTGTTACAAAGTACACCTTTGCTTGGCTGTGTATAAAAATGGCGGCATCTCTTCTTCAATTATTCTAACCCGCCTGCCGGTAACGAATTCGAGCATGAAAACTCAGTACCCGCTGTCGAACGAAACGTGCAATTTGACAGTTGTAACCCCGTAGTTATGTGGGCGTGCCCGGTTTTCATCCTTCAAAAATCTGTAATCGAGATTTTTCTAGATACATCAGGGTCACTCGTAAAGATTGTAGTCTACAATCATTGACGCTGCACTCCATGCAAGGAGAATTATACGAAATCAACGTGGCTGACATTGTATATGCCAAGAATTTAAAAGCACTGTATAATTTATCTCGAGGAGTATTTATCACTCGACATGCATTTTATCACAGATCATTACACTGGACAAGAATTGTGAAATTGTTTCACGTTTAAATTTTTAATCAGGGTGATTGAAACATATTTTTATAAACGTTTTAAAGCACAATTGTTATCTCCGCTCAGCACTTGAATGAAATTATTACCTATACCTTGAAACGTGATGAGATTAAAGTATTAAAATATGTAAGTCCGTAGGCGTTGTGAAATAATTGCTTTAGCAAAGTGGCCATTAATCTTTAAACGGTATCTTTAAATAGACAAACGGTTGAAAGTGATTGAATAATTAATTAAATGTCTCGTAATTGCGTGCGGCCGTGTTGACGTAAGATAGAGTTACTCACGGGCGTGTCCAAACAATGGCATCTAGCTCCGTGACATTCGTTTCAACAAACTTGTGTTTATTTATTTATTTATTCTCTCTCGGTCGGTCGATCTGACATCGAAACGAGATGTGATAATTGTATATGTAGACAAGACACACGTACGTGCGGTACTGGATAATTAAATTGTAGGCCTAATTGGTAAATACATTTCTATCTCTGGAGGTTGGCCTGTCGAAATCAATTTTGTTTCAAATGTGTATTTGTCAAATATTCATTAATTAAACGTTAATAGTAGTAAGAGCGCCAAGAAACCTATTGGTTTTTAATTTAAATTTAACCGATTTGATCTCTCTCTCAAATTACATTAAAAAAGGTAATATTGACGTTGTCAGCTGTTTCAGAGACAATTATTTTATTCAAAGTAACTATACGTAATATACATACCAGCGTGTTACTGTATAACATTATATAACATTAGGAAGACCTTGTTTTTCGTCTTGAATGTTGTACCTACCGTTTTTAGTTTGAAAATGTCCCTTGGACCGTATTTTTATATCAAGACTTGTTAGAGTCCGGTTATCCTGCCGCAGTTGTGAATTTTTCTTGTGCCAGAATAGCACATTGTCATCCAGAGTGGCGTATGGCAACAGTGTATTCGTTATCAGTTTTATCAGTTATCTGTTAGTGCCACAAAATCAATATTAACCGTTGTATATCGGTTTACGTCAAAAGAGATAGCCTATCGGCTCGCTATCGTCAATCCATCAGACTTACATTGAATAGTGATTACGTCATCGTTGGCTATTTTGGGGCTGAAAAGTCACATCGGAGTCTCGTCTCAAAGTGAATCATGCATGGACGGTTATGGTGTTTATTTGAGTAGCCCACAAGCTATTTATATACAGCACCACTTTGTTCCGTTTCGGGTGTAGAAGTCTCGCGACGAAACATTCGTCTCTACAATTTAGACAACATTCCTCGGCCACTTACACGTTGGAATATCTATTCATACTCACCCTGGGTTCCGTGATTGTTGTACATCGTTACAAACTGCTCAGATCAAAGTCGCCGCGATATATTTATACCACTTCACTTGCCTTCGTAACCACTAACCTCTACCTTAAAAATACTTGATTCTACACAGCCGTGACCAAACCAGAATGTATTTTTAATTTTTTATTTAAATTTTAAAAATCTTTTTTTTTTTTTTTTCTAATTTTTTTTTTTACATTACAATTTCTATTACAATTTCTCTCCAGAGCACTTCCCCAAATGCAAATTTTATTAATCGTGCATCAACATAGTTTCTCGGCTTTTTTTATTATTTAGGATTTAATCGTAACAAAACACATTGATAATTCTTAATTTGTCCATCATAGCCAAATTACGTCAACCTCATCGTTATGATAGTTATCAGTCTTATAAAATAAAATGCGTAAGTAAATGCAATCTTATCCAGTGTACAGAGAGTTGCTCGGATGCCGAATGGTACCTTGCCCCCCCCCCCCCCCCCCCCCCTGAAATCATTTTCCAACTCTAGGGCTTTGCCTCAAACCCCTATCTTCATGTAGGAGGGTACTCGTATCAGAGTTGATCCTTACTAAAGAGTTTTCCTCGCCCACGCCTGCTGTATAAACATACCAGAGTCGTCGTCGAGTTGAATCGACCTAGCCGGGTCTCGAGCGCGTCCACGTGACTTGTTTGTTATTCCAAGTACTGGGATGGATGATGAAGCCCTCGTTAGCGGCGCCGCTACCGTTGCCATGGTTACGAGTGTGATGACGTGCTCGCTCTAGATGGTAACGGATCATATCGCGGCTCAGACCAAGTTGTTGTATTCATGGGTATTTTCAATGGGCTGTCGTCGTCGTGACTGTGCAAAGTCTTGTCGAGTCTTGGCGGCGTCACGTGATTTAAATGCATTCAATTCGAGAAGTGGAAGGGGTTTTATAATATGCGCGGCACGATCATGTGTGACGTCACATATTTCATTGTGCGCTTGAAGTGATATTGATTGAAAAGGAGTAACTGAGAGAAAATCTATAATTAATTATATTCAAATTATTTTTGTGTCCCCTTCCCAGGGCCAAAACCAAATTAGTAGATATTAAATTTATGTAGAGAAGAGGGAAGAATTCTCGGTTCAAATTCAAATACCATTTCAAAATATATTCCCGTGTCTTTAGTTTTTCTATCACTGACCATTTTTAAAATTCAAATTTGAAATTTGATACTGTCGCCGAATTTAATTTTCCAGACAAACCAACCTATGTAGGTTAAGGTTTAAGAAATTGTAATAATTGATTTTTTTAATTATGGTACTGCAGTATTCCTTATGAGGATGAAACTATGTTTGATTTCTGATTAGGTGACCAAACTGAACTATCTTCAGCCTCATCCGTTACTGGTTAAATGGTTGAATGTACTTGTCGACGAAAATAGAGTGAAAACTGTTATTTTCCTATAGTGGTAGAAATATGTTGCCACTTGTCTATAGGAAAAATAAATCAGTGTTATTTTAGGTCACTCTACTTGTAATTCACTGATAAAAACTTTTTGTTCCCTTATCACTGGAGAATATGATACCTAAAACATACCGGCCGGTGTAGTTGTGCCTAACGAGGTGTCAACTTACTGTGTTGTGTAAACAAACCAATCTACGGCGAGTAAAAGTGGATTCCCGCACGTGGTGACCATTGTATTGACGTAAGATGACACAATGGGCTCCTCCTTGCTTATATATCCCATCGTCGGTTGACCCCATGCTCGAAAGGTCACGTGGTGTCTGGTATTTCGAGTCACCTGCTCGACTGCGGCTACGTTTCATCGACGCTAGTCTCGACCTTCTGGGTCAAGGACTTCTTAGTTTTGTACTGGACCCATCTAATGACGTGGTGTGACCATAATAATTATAAATTGTTTAGACTTCTCTCAACTTCTTAAAGGGGTTCTCACCTGCTACACCAAAAAAATATGTTTAACTAAGGCTGATTAGCTATGAAATTAGCGACTAAATGAAAAGAAATCGGGTTCACCATAACCCGGGCAAAAAAAATCAAAGTTAGTTTTTTTCGAGCTAGGTCCCATCGGCGAAAATCTCCCATAAGAAATAGCATTGGGACGACCTGTATGCCTTGGGACCTTGGAGGATTCTGCTCCAAAAAAAAAATGATGCTATACTTTTCGCTGCGTCTTTTTTTATGCGTATTTCGTATATTTTGGTTTTGTAATCGGAGCTTCCGTTCAGGTACAAAATAAAGATGTGTAATCGGGTGCTCCATTTCGTTTTGAGCGTTGCTGTGCGTTGCTGTGCACGTCGAGTCGGCGGGTGTCGACTGTCGAGTTGGTGTCAAGTAAGCCAAGCGAGAGAGAGAGACAGAGAGAGAGAGAGAGTAGTATTGGGAGGGGAAATAGTCAACGCATGCACAATGAACGCGGTGTGCTATGCGGTGTCGAATGGAGTACACCAAGGCCGTCTAGATATATCGCTTCGAGTACACTCGCACCAAAAGCCGGCTGACACCAACAGTCGTCGCGGCAGTTAACCAGAAATTTCATTAATTAATAACAATTCACAGGTTTCAACTCACGATGTTTAATGGTTCATTATTGATTGGTGTGGTGCAGTAGATTATATGGTAAAAAATAAATCTAGCGGGTGAGAACCCCTTTAAGTATTTATGTGTTAATAGTATGTCTGAACATATCAATATTCAATACTAATAAATGCACAGTAACATGGTGTACTGTATGCATATAGTATTGGGGGAGTTAGGTGTAGTCTCTAAGCAAGACGCTTATTAGTTGTTTAGACATCTCAATTTCTCTAGTATTTATTTGTTATTAGTATGTCTGAACATATCAATACTACTAATACATGCACAGTAACATAGTGTTCTGTTGGGGTGTATTGGGAGAGTTTGGTGTAGTCTCTAAAACAAGACGCGATCCATTATATCCGGCTTTAGGTAAAAGCATGTAGCAGCATGTAGCTGATAAGCAACCGATGGACAAGTCGTGTCCGATGAGGTACTCGAGTGTGCTGGCGTCACAGGTGGCCACCGCGTCCACACTCTACTCTGTGAGGGGGGGGGGGGGGGGCGATCTACCATCGTGATAGCGTCGTGGACATATCCTGCAGGACACCTGTCGCAAAGCGCAACCTGCTCACATTGTAATTATGTATGTGGCATTCTAGTTTTTAATCATGTGTTGACTCATCGCAATTAGAAAATTAGAAATTAAAAAAATACACACATAAAAAACGCAATATTATTTATTAATAGCAACACGGCAAAACGTTTTTTCCGGACCGGCAAGTCAGGTGAACCAATCAGGGCAGGCACGGCAAGTTCCTGATTGGTTCACGTGATCTGCCGGTCCGGAAAACACGGGTTGCCGTGTTGCTATGAAAGCGCCTTTATGCATAAGGTTTTAAGACGTTGTTTTAAAAACAACAATGAAAACAACGTCTTAAAACTAAAACTTAGTGTGAACGCCAGTACGTGTTTCCTATGATCCAACTTTACGACTACGCGTTAAACCTTAAATCGTATGTCTTAAAAATCTGTGTGGACCAGCCTTAATGAATGGATTATTTAATATTAAAATATAATTTTGTTCTTATTTTCCCCTTGTTATTATTCGTTTTTAGATTGTTATTTTTACCCCAGGCATGATGAATTGTACATAATAATCTCACCCCTATGGAAAGAGTGACCTTTTTGGCACGGGAGTGACGTTGTGTGTATGTATGTATTGTATGTATATTGCTTCCAATGGACATATACATGGTATTGGTTCTTGCAGCCCGGCGACTCGGGCATCATCCTCCTGGACCCGAGCGTGGAGGAGTCGTCTACCGACTACGACGACGACCTCAGCACAGGGTTCACGGGGCCGCCCTCCCCCTGTAACGTGCTCTTCGAGGGGGACAACATCCTCATTAACGGGCGGTCCAACCTCAGGAAACAGCCGAAGCAGCGCAAGGTAAGGCAACACCCCAGCCAGTACAGAGAGATATAGTGGACCCAAGATTACTTTGCACCTGCTTTCGTCGCATCCGGGGCAGTTGTAGCCAACCAGCGAACCGCCCGAGGCACATCCAGGGCCAATACCGATCGCTGATTGGCTACGAACCAGTCGCCTGTGACGGAAGCATGTGTAAGGTAGTCTTGGGACAACTATAAGCGTCGTCGACCTCTAGGGAAATGTCGCCCGGCTTCGTCCATTCATTAGCTCTCTGTGTCTCAACTCTAGACCGAGTTTAGTACGAATTCGGTATGTGTTTTTTTTTTTTTTTTTGAGGGGAGCGGGTTACCTTTGCATAAGGTCTTAACTCTTGAAACACGCTTTACTATTTTCAAGGTCATTTCGGTGTGAATTGTTAATCGATTCGTTAGAGCCATGGTTAGAGAGATTGCTACAATTAGTATCATTTTTTTTATGTCGGGTACTCTATCTCTATCCTACTTAAATACCCCCCTCGCACCACCACGTACTTGGTACGCGTGGTACGTGGTACGTGCTCCCCGGAAAACGGAAATGTTCGCACCACAGTCGAATATCAAGCGGTAGATGCGTTTTGGATTTCCCTTTTCACGCCGCGGGAAACGTAATTAATACAATCTGTGTGCATGCGGTACACAACGTTTTAACAAAACGTGCATTACCTACGTTGAAAATATAGGTCAAGTTAAAGCAGACCTAAGTTGTTAAGTTGCGGTCACATTGTTTTTCTCTATCTAAACCGTATCGAAATGTTTCGGTGATTGTAACTTTCCTCCAGTGCTCTGTGTACGATGCACTTTCCTCGTCTCTCGACATTGAGAAGTGTTGAGTGAGTGTCTGAGCGTCGTCGTTGACCTACAGCATTCTTGTTGTTGTTGTACCACGGTGTAGTATGTCACTGACATAGCCAGTAGAGTGACAAGGGGGCACGTGTTACTCCCTTAACCTTAATTCCGTCTCCCAAAGACCACATAGTACAAAAAAGTCTCATAATTTTCAGTAAAAAAAAAATATTGAATGATCGTATCATATTATAAACAAAACGTAGGGTATCTACTTGTTAACAGTTTGAACTGCAATGTCAAGGCACAGTGATTAGTTAAATATATGTCGGTATACCTCAACATTGAGTTTGATCTACAAGAATCGGCAACTTGCAACCTCATTAAGTCCGTATCATAGTTGTCCCCTACCCCTACGGGCGCCCGTTGTTTCTATGATGTTTTCTTCTATATATGGGAAACAACATGCATGAAACTGTTACGTGGCAACCACGGCCGCCCCTAGGGGGTAGGGGACGACTATGAATTCCAGCCTTAGTAACTGTCGACGCCTCCCTTGCCCCCTCTAGACCCAAATCCTGGCTACGCCACTGTCCTTCGTTTTGGTGCCTGGCCTGTCTGCATGCCTGTGTGACATACACACGGCGTTGCCATGGTTATAACGACGTCACATGAAATGCCGGTCTCTTGTTGGACACGGATAAACAAGAATGTGCCCCCCCCCCCCCCCCACCCACCCGGACAAGACAAACAGAGTTCTCTTACTATACGTGAAAGTCGTTTTCGTGTGTGCATGGCGAGGAATTCGGTTTGAACAGCTGTTATTGTCGTCGAGGGTGCTCTGCGTGTTGTGTACCGGTCGTTCCGTGTTACCGGTAGTATAGGTATATATAGAGGAGAGAGGAAGTATGAGGACTTGGCCCATTTACCTTAGCTTGATGATGCTCGGTATTTAGAGACGAAG
The DNA here is from genome assembly GCA_945910005.1 of Isoperla grammatica. Lineage (NCBI taxonomy): Eukaryota > Metazoa > Arthropoda > Insecta > Plecoptera > Perlodidae > Isoperla > Isoperla grammatica. The sequence goes on from OX246741.1 coordinate 6,462,756, forward strand.
GCTTGTGTGTTTGTTGACGATATACGCTACACAGACGAGCCCAGAGGATTTGATCGCACCTCCTGAAAGAGTTTCAACAGTCATACGGGCTTGGTAATATGTCGGGAGTGGCTAGTCGTTTCAGTCTTGTGACCCTGGTACTGTGTTTGTGAAACTGATCATGCTTTATATATTCCATATCTCATGTTCTTTACTTTACTTTAAATGAGAATAACTCTATTTTTGTCGTTTCAGATACCGTATGAATGTATATAGGGTACCGATTCAAGACATTTGTTGTGAATCTGATCCAGAATTGTATGTTTTAATTTCGTATCACATCACTAAATGAGAATAACTCAATTTTTGGCGTTTCTAAGTTATGCCGTATGATTAATTAACTATACTTTTGTTTTTGTTACTAGAAGAATTGATTTTGTACAGTTGACACGAGTGTTATAATTATAATCTGTGATTCACTTTGGTTGGAATCAATCAATTCGTGTCCGATACGCGAAATTAAATTAGTCTCAGACTTCGTTGTCGTCTATCTCTCTATAGCTATAATTATTATATACTCGAATAATTGTCCTACTTTCCCTCGGGTATATAAATTCTGCCATCGTGCCCGATCGATAAGTGCAGCAAGTCTTTTTCGAAAGGGACAACCGAACGAACGTAGCTCTAATGCGACAAAAGTACTAAACACGTTGTTTCATTCACACCAATCATTGTATCACTTAGCTCTCGGAGTTTCTCGCTGAGCACTATACACACACACCGGTAGGTCGTGGGTTCGAATACCACTTATACGAGAGTGGTTTCGTTCGTGTTTTGCAACCTCATTTTTCGTCGACGTCATGTTGTATATATCTTCTTCTCAAATGCCCACATTTGGCTATTATGCCATCATGCTGGATCTGGTCAACATATATATACATTGTAACCTCGTTGCTGAGTCGTAAAGCGAGCGTTGCTTTTTAAATAAACCATCCGTGGAGTGGAGTGGGTGTGTTGTGAGTTGGTTAGTCCGTTTATAATACATGATATGATGAATTTCCCAGATCTCGTCGAAATGGCGAGTGTAAAAGTACGCTCGGAACTGTCTAGGGGGTGCTATATAGGCCTACTTACAGTACTGTGTATACGTACGGAGCTGCAATGGAAGGGTTGAGATCTGTTCGTAGAATGTGTAGCAGGGGTCATTTGTTGTTTGTGTTCCTACTCCCCCAACGTCCAAGTGCTCCATGGGATTCGCCGTGAATCACCGGCCATTTATTTCTCCCCCCCCCCCCCCCCTCATAATGTTGCACCGCCTGCTGCAATATATAGTTTATATGCACGGGCACGTGACTGTGTCTGTAACGGAATCGCAACCCTATTTATTTACATGTACCACGTCGTATGTGTCTATGTCCCCGCGTTCCCTCTCCCTCGTTGTAATTTGTCAAGAAATGTAGATGCCTAGTTCGTTGTTGATTAAACTGTACGTACCCTCATCCTCCGCGTTGCCATTACCGCTTTGTTTAAGGGGACTTAGGGGATAATGTATTCGCGTATATTGCAGAGGGAGGAGGATTTGCGAGGGAATAACTCCTGTCTGTCTGTTCTTATAGAAGTAGCTCACTAGTATCGACATGTTTGAAGTTCTGGTTTGAGACTTCGACGATTGGTTATTATTATCGGTAAATTGGACGTATTTTTAGAAATTGAGTGTTTGTGCCGAAAAGCGTCGGATATTAAGCTTTTTGTTCGTACCTTTAAAATTGCAGAAATTATTCTGGGCTAAGTATTTATGTACAATGTGTACAGATATTTTGGAAAAAGGGAGGTATTGTTGTAACACTTTGCGAGCTATTTGTGTCCGTCACAAACACTCGTCGTCGTTTTGACACTTTAAATGTTGATTTTCTGTTACGCGATGTACATGCCTTATCTTTCAGTTCTAACCTTCTCTGTTGATAACCCAGTAGTATAAGACAACACGGGTTCACAACAACCAATTCTCGCAATAGAGCACTCAAAATACACTAGACGCATTCTGGTGGCAAGAAAATAAACTTCTATTAGGAGTGGTCTAGCTGTCAATTTTCATTGTTGTTGTATTGTTATTATTCATCAATGGCGCTGAAAGGAGGTTGCTTAGCAGCGCTATCTATGTTAGTTTTGAGTCCTCTATAGACCATTTCCAGACCCTTCCGTAGGTTTTAATCACGGTCTTCTAAATCTTCAATTACAACAATACACAACAATTAAAAATATAAAATCAAGGTTAATAGATGATGTTGTATGCTTCATTCAACCTTGACATAACGTTCGAAAACTAGTTTTTAATTGTTGTGCATTGTTGTCATTAAGATTTATAGAGGGCAGTGATCAACTCAGTCTAAGGGCCGGTTTCACCCAACTTTTAATCTACGATTAGCCGGGGTAATCGTAGATGTGAATGTAATATTTGTTGATCGTTGTGAAAATGGTCTATTTTGGTCGCCACCGCGCGGATTCCATTCAAGTCTTTGTGTGTTGTGTTGGCTCGTCCGTCAATCGGTGGCGCCTAAGCGACACACGTACGTGCAATCGATCGGTATACTCGTGCACTTGCCGTGAGTGAGTGACTGACTGACTGGTGGAAGGAAGGCAGGCGAAAGTAAACACACCCTCTATTATGAGTTGCTAAGTAAATAAGCCAACGAGCCCACCCTATTGATTTAACATGGCCTGACGCCCGCACAATCGCGGCCCTATTCGAGATTTATTCACTTTCCTTTGTTTCTGTGTCTCGATCAGCCCAACCTGTCGCTAATGAGTAGGACAACACTATCAACGAAACTGTAAATGATAGAGGTTGTAGGCATTTGTAAAATAAAACACTGAATATGAAATTATGTATATCCGGTATGTTGGCTATTCAATAACAGGTGTGTTCTAGCTAGGCTACAGGATGAACTGTAGCTTGTGTATTGTCACTTTTCCAGGAATTGTCTCTTTTGTGATCTAGTACACCACATTTTGTTTCATATCATTTCATATTCCATTCAATTTCCTTCCGGATTTTCTGTGGTGACTCTATAGCTAGTTAGTTATCACTTTTGTTTCGGGAAGTAATCTGTGAACATACAATGAAAAGTACATGATCGGAAATAGTTACTAAGTCTGGGGTAATTTATAAAAATATTGATTTATTGATCTAGGGATTATCTCGTCACACTTATCGTGATAACGGAAATAACAATGAAAAACTCGTGTCCTCACGTCTTAATTATGTCACAGTCACAGTATTATATAACGTAGAAGTAATAAAAGTTGTTATTGATTATCTACACCAGCTGATCAGGTATATTGGAACTGGGCAGCTATATTATGTCTCCCCTCGATCATGGACACGACATTCACACACAGACTCGTGAATATTCTACGATTATATCCGTCAATTTGTACCGACTACCAATCCGCGGAGTACTTCAATAATTAATTCATTAAATAAAATCATGTCCTCACGATTTGTTTCTGTGAGACTATTTCAATAGCGAACTAAATTTAAAATATCTCCGTACTGTGATCGTATCATTTAGAGTGAACTGATATATCAATCAACTGAAATCCGAGTTAATGACTTCATTACGTTATACATTGTTGTGCACAATCTGCAACTCGTCGTCGTCGTCACTCAAATATCATCATTAAGGGGGTTGACCTCTATTTAGTTCACAATAATTCCGCGGAATGTGCAAATGACATCGGCTGGAATCGCTCGGCGTCGTATAGATATTAATTGATGATGATGATGATGATGATGATGACAACTCAGTTAGTTATTCAAGGTATTATTGTTGTGGACGTGTGTGTGTGCTTTTCATGGCTAGCGCTGGTGTGAATGACTCCTGAGAGTCCGATGCCATTTTCCTTTCTGCTGTGCCACACGACACCTGGTTATTGCATTGCACACTGTATAATATGTAGGTATAGTTTGACCTTGTCAGTGTGTGTAGTGTATGTGCGTGGGATCCATGTTATATCAGATACTGATAGAGATAATCATTAATCATTATATCGATATCACACGTTGTATAGCGCCGCTCTTATCTATGTAATTCTAAATTGTTTGAACACATCAAGTTTGGCGTGTTGGTTGGCCAAGTTAAAATATTAGCTCAGAAGAGATATCGAATCGAAATATGTCATCTATAACAACACGTCCACTTATTATATGTTATCTTTTTTTTTTTGCTTGTTCATAGCGTTTAATGTTGAAGCAAGAGTAATTTGTATCTTTCGTTTTATTAATGAATTAATTAATACAGTAATCCGTGTTTAGTACCTAGGACGAGGATTATAAATTTGTGCTGATGAACGATGGCTAATTGGAAACTCGATCCGTTTGCGTATTTATTTATTTACAAGCAATGGTCGTATTTAAACGGAACGCGCGCGTGTGTGTCTGTTAATTGTTTAAGCGACAAGTATAAAATAGAAACTCGCAGTGTTGTTGTAGTTGTTGTTGTAGCCGTTTTTTAGGTTAGACTATAGAAGTGAACTGAACAAGTCGTTTTGACATAGTTGTTGCAGATTTCACTGACTACATATTATAAACAAACGGTGGTCGTGTGTTTACAGTGTGTTTTTTTTTTTTGCGTTTCAAGTTTGCTACTACACAACATTTTATGCGAGTCCATTCTGACCTTGAGTAAATAATGTATATCCCATTGTTATTTCGGGTTAATTAAGTTTTTAACGAGGTACCTTTGCTTGCAAGAGGAGAAGCTATATAATGTATAACAGTTTCTTTCTCCTCATCTCAACTGTTCAACAGTTAAGGCAGGTGGAGGAACCTATTATGATCCCCGTGTAGAACTTTTGGCGGGATCATGTAACATCCTCTACCGGGTTTTCGTAGGTAACTTCTGAACTATCGTCTATTGACAACCGTCGACCTAACCGTTGTAAAAGTGTAATACTTTATATATTTTTGTTGAAGTTCAACGACCTTGTTCGTGTTAATAGTTACTTGATACATTTTCACTTTTCAACACTTTTTTTCGTAATGTGTCAATCGAGTGGTTCGAAAGCTCACTGAACACATCCTTGATGTGTTAGACGGACGATATTTCTCACAAGTCTGACCTTGATTTTCATAGACTAAATTAGCTAATCCAATTATTACTTTCATCCTAGTTTGTAAACTGCGGCTGCCGCGGTTGTTTCACTTTTTGCGGTATAAATACGGGGTGCGGCACTTATATCGCGACGCGACTTGAGTAGTTTCCCTTGAAGGTCGCTTTCGGTTTCGCTGCGAGGTGATATTTCTTGGAGGGGAGAATCACCTGATTAATACGTATCACCTGGGTTTGACAGAAATATCTCCGGGAAAGAAAAACGTCAGAATTTATGGTTTTTTGATCGTTTCTTTAAAATGAGATTCGATATCGAAATTTTGGAATGATACGGCGCTTGATTTTATCTAGATCTACAGACATTCTAAAGAAGATTTTTTTAAAAGTGTTACGAATGGATTCAATTAGTCGATTGAAAAATCGACTAATTTTGTTCCAAACTCGATACATTTTGCATCCTTTTTTGAGAATATCGTAGATAGTTAACCCCGTGCATTATTCCAAAATTTTTATATAGAATGTTATTTAAAAGATGACGAAGACGAAGATTTCAAAGATGAAGAACAAATTACCTTAAATTCTATCATATGTCAAGCTATTTTTTAGCTAAGCTATTTTTTCGAACACTCTTTTTAAGCCAGTCTGGATTTCCAAGTTAATTGAGCCACGTGGAGAGAATGGTCTGTATTGAAATTGAACGCTATAACTTGAAGCTCGCGGCGGTGGCGTCTGTCTTGGTCCTGGTCTTGGTCTTGGTCTTGGTCTTGGTCTTGGTCTTGCAACTCTCTTCTAGACTCGGTTCTACTCAAAACGTTCCATGTCACTCGTTTGCGTTTCCACGTGAATGTGTACGAAACGAAAACCATGCAACGACAATGAATTCCTAAACGGGAGAAAGCGCGCATTTAAAAACCTAATTCGAGCGAAATTAAAAAGTTGCCCAGTATTTATAATTATTCACTGTTATGCTTGATTAAATCGTTATACATCTAACCTTGTAAGTTTTTTTCTCTTTGGGACGTATCTATGTGATCTTGTAAAATCATTCCCGTCGTATTTGGCGCTTGCTTATAGATAATGCAATAGAACCAAATATAAATGATATCCTCAAGGAATCGTATGTAATCCTATTCTGTTTTAGGGGCCCTCCCCCCCCCCCCCCCCCCCTGTATCGAGCATGCAGTGAGCCGATTTCCTGTCTATATTTATCTCGTGACAATTCCCATGAGGTCCCTCCCCACCTAATATTCCAGGCTACGCCACTGTGGACAGCCTTAGTGGTCAAGGTGCGCGCCCACCCAGCAAGTTAAAGACCTAGGTTTAAAACAAATCTAGCATCTCTAAATAAAATAAAATAAATAAATAAATTCACATTTAGAGTCTACCCAGTACCCACTCAGTAACGAAACTGATTTTCAGTGGGGGACTGTAAAGAGAGATAGAACATAACACGACCTAAGATGATATGTATAGTCTCGCACGTGTTTGTTTGTTGTCGGACCACGTGACCACGTGTCGGCCAATCACAGCGCGGCGCTTGCCATCCAACAACCGACGACAATGTCACCGAAAGTGACAGCGCGACGAGGATGTTGATATTGTAATGATGTCTGCCCCGGTTTTCACCGTAATTTCAATGGCGCAACCTAGGTCGCTCGCATTGTTTGCTGTGTCCATCCGTCCAGTGTGGTTCCTGAACTCGCGACCACCACCGCAGACGTTGGCAAAAACAAGAGACTACATAACTGTATTTTCTGCAGAACTTGTGAAGTCACCAGTAATATAAGAAGTCTTGGCGGTTCTTTATGGCAGTGAAGTAACCTGCTTCCGTTTTTTTTTTTTTTGTATGGGCAGTGTTCCTTGTTCACGGTTTGTAGATAGATTGATTGATGATACATTGCCATTGCCCTAACAATGATTGAGAGCGATTTATTTTAGAAGGTAATTTAGCTTGTTGCTCATGGATTCAAGCGGACATGTTTAATGTGAGTAGGAGGATGTGAACCCAGATCCTCCGACATACACACAGGCGATTTTGCTATTGACACTTTATCGGGACCACGTGGCAAACTGCTTGGCTATCAACATCATCATCATCATCATCATCATCACCCTTGATGTCTTGTATTTTAGCTGCACAGTCAAGAGCTGAATATAGCAGAAAAGCGAAGGCTCTTTAGTATACTGGGCTTAGGAGAACCACAACGACATAGCAACCCCCTCATGTTTAGTCTGAATTGAAGCTATAACCTCGAGGTTGATCCAGCCGTTCTATACTCACCTTGGAGTACTCCCACAATACCAGTAGACAAGTGAGTATTGCCGTTATTCAAATCGACGCTATTCAGCATCCCTTTCTCCCTCCCCGTCATTATTACCACCATTATTCACAAAAACCTTCACCAACATGCACATGGCGATGTTTGATGAAATACTGCTATATAGGGGAGATTTCTCATATCGCATTGCACAGCGCAACACTCCCCTACCTATACGCTGTCCTCGCGACCAAACAACCGACGAAATGATATTTGTTGTTTTTTGTTTTCATCCCCCCCCCCCTTCTCCCCCCGCCCGCATGGTTGGGTAACGCCATCGCACTGGCCCAGTCAGCGTTTGTTGTTGTGTTGTTGTTACCGCAATCTTTTATTTAAATTAATTGGCCCGTGATCAGAAACCGTGGCATCCGGTCCACTCGCGGACCCGATGCAATGTAATACGTTAGTTGCACGAAAATATATTTATCTGCATAGCTATCTATATATCCCTACTCTACTCGACGAGGAGGTAAAAGTGAAAATATGTAAACGTAAAGATAATATTGTGTGTAGTGTGTTGTTACTTCATTTCCTGGAACGTCTGTAAAAGAAAATATTCTTATCGCGAATATTGTTGAACGTATATTTTTAGAATCTCCGAGTGGGAAGTTGTTTTACGGGCGGCTTTCACGTAACTCTGGGGGGGGGGGGGGGGGGCGAGGAGGGTTCAGATGCTACAGGTGGTCGGGTGGGTGGGTAGGTGGCGAGACGAGACCTCCAAAAATAGATGGAAATTGTTTGGCGATTTACATTTTATGTGATCGCGGCAATCTTGCCTTGGGGAGGTCGTTCTACGACGCTTTATGGAGAGTTGACGTCCAATATTGAGGGGGATATTGTTATACCCCTCCCTGCATGTTTCATGTAATTGAATTTCGTATATCGCCTTCATACCCGGACAATATTCATGGCTTAATTCAAAATGTAGTGCGCTAACACTGAGTTCTGGTGGAAAATTCTTTTTTTTAATTCGCCCTGTCCCTGTGCGAAAATTTGCATATATATTTCAATGAAGGTTAAACGATGCCATTCTTTTACAATAAGAGCCACATTTGAAGACGACTTTACAAAAAGCATTGTATACGGCGTTAGCAAGACAAATTGTGCGGAAAATTTGATTAAATCGACCGTCTTCATCCCATTTAAAACATAATATTTACTGCTAACTCCAAACTACCGACTAGTGCGTGTATGTAGATGTAGAAGAATATGTGTTCGTGTATTGCGTATTATAGTGCGTGCACTGATCGTTACGCACTATTGTTCCCGCTACTCGGTTCGCTGTTCCTCGCGCTCTCTAGGCCAGTAGCTTCCGATGTATGTAGGCCGCCCTCACTAGTCACTAGACACAACCGGTAAAACGTTTTCATTAATTGATAGATATATATAATACACGTTATCAGTGAAACAAACTGTGGTAAAAGTGACCGTTTGTTGGTAGATATTGAGGGTATACGAACAAAAATGAATCTGCTTTCTCGGCTATAGATTTCGAGCCAATTAAAAATATTGATTGGTCCAATTAACTAACGAACGGAGATTGATTGACTTTGATCGTAAGCCGACACTTTTTCTCAGTTCTTTATAAACAAAGTCATCTGGTTATTACCACTTACTAGTATTCAATTAAAATAAATTGTGTCCCTCGACTTTGAACTTTCGCATAAACAATAATGAATGGTGATCGATGGTCCAAGATGGCGGAAAGACAGTAAATTAGAACGTATGCTTTGATTACCGTATATAGAATGTATTTAGAATGTTTCAGTATTTTAAGCTACTGCATAGATTTGCAACTTTCACGGTTTCCCATTGTATTCTATTGTTGTTGTTGTTAACAAGTACAAAACAGACGACGTCAGAAGAACAATTTCGGACTATTTATAAGAATCTCAAAGTGGATGAAGACGTTCTCCTCGGGGAAAACTTCCTTTATCGACTCTAGAATATAATGAAATAACTTGAAAAGTTTTGTCCATTGCATCATTATTTATTCGTTTAACAAATTGTTGTGTCTAGTGGCAGATATGTATATAATTGATGTGAGAATTAAACTAAATAACTTTAAAAAATGATGGCGTCACGAGGAATTCCAAATTTACAAAACACACAGGATGGACGAATTGAAGTATTTAGAGCAACAACATTCATTCGTGTGTGTGTCCCTTGTTGAGACACAAACAACGGAACGAAGGTCTTGTAAAACGTTTTTCAAAACCGGAAACGCGCGTATCCTGCCTGTTCCGTATAATATCAATTTGAATGTCGTTCGTTGACGCGGTGACATCGTGGAGTGTGTTCGTCCGTCCGTCTTGGGGGACGAGCTGACGTCATAGTTGTCAGTTGTTCTTACGTCACATACCGCGTGCGCGATAATCTCGCAGTAGAAGATTCTCCGAGGTTGATTCGGCAAGTCCGAACATTGCTCGGATATCTTCGTGATGAGTCGACTATCCACCGTCACATGAAGGTGTAGCTTATACCATCCAGAAGCCAACTCACAACTTGTGGAACGAAACCACATACTATTTAGCGTATTTTTTAAATTAATTATAATTATATTGTAATTGTCTTTTGTCTCTTGAGAATAAAGTATGTCTGAAATCTGAATCTGCTTATGTAAATGTTTTTCGGTTGATGTTATTGGGGTCAATTTCCTCCAGGGTGATAAATAAAGTTGGGACGTTTTGCTGGTTTTAAAATACTCTTGCGAGAGCTATGAATAAATGCCAGAGAGTAGAATAGATAATTATGTGTATGATAATTTTCCTTGGAACACCTTTGCATGGTTTACTTTTATTTAGCTTATTTTAAAAATGAATTATTAGTGTTTATGTAGAAATGTGTTTCGGTTATGTTATTGGGGGCAATTAGCTATAGGGCGATGCATAAAGTTGGTCGCTTTCGTGGTTTAATGGCTCGTTTCGTGATATACCCCAAAACCAATCGGGAAACCCCATCGTTGGCATGATCTTTCTATTTTGACGAGGAAACCCGTGGCAAGAAGCGAGGGCGGCGGGAATCCAACCCGCAACCTCTCGCGTGCGCCGTCGCCTTGCTTCCTGATGGTGGTGTCATGTGGGCGAGGCCTCCTCGCTGCACCCGGAACTGTTCCGCCACTGCGTGTGCACGGGGTCAGACCGCCCCACAATATGACAACAGTGTGACATGTTATTATTAGGATGTCTTGAATCTTGTCGTGTCAAGTCGAGTACCTACCGAGTTTATATAGTGTTGATGAACCTGGTTGAAGCGCTGTAAATCCATCATCTAATCTAATCAGAGCACCGATAGAGGTGGCTCAGCGGTAAGACGCGAGACTCTAATTCGGGAGGTCGCCGATTCAATTCCGGCCACCGGCAGTCCTGAGGCCTGACTAAAGTTTTCTCCGAGGTTTTCTTCAGTCGTAAAGGAGAATGCCGTTGTAGATTCCTTCCCAACTATCCAAACACCCCAACATACCTACAAGAGTAGTTAGTCACCTGAAGAGGGGCACACCAGGTAAAGCTGTTGAGCACCCTATATGGCAGGGATTCATACGTAAAAATTATTATCAGTATTGTGTATGTCGATTTTTAAGTAAATTTTAAATTTAACCTCATCGCATGGCTTGGCCGTAGGGTGTAATAGACACACCAAAGACATGGCCCATGCAGGAATACCACGCACGTAGCTATGGCCCTCAAACTAGGGTTTTTTCTTGTGCGGTTCGAAGGTAGTTGTTACCAAAACCTCACGCAAACCATCGCAACGTATACCAGCCTAATTATTTCTAAAATGCATTCTCGCACATTATCGTGTTTGCACGTCTCGTGGCCCAAGGGGTCTCTCAGCACAAAATTGGACAAAGTAAAGAAAAACATCTTTCTGATGTGGTTGGTCCTAGAAGGAGAAGGCTAGGCTGAGGGTTTTTGTGGTCGATGGGTGGTCACAATCGATGAATGTCTCACGCAATAGTATTGACATGTATACTAATTATTATTTTAAACACATTGATTTGCACCGAAATTAAAAATAGCGTAATTGGCTAAACATGTTTAGAGAGTGTTGCGTGGACACACGTGAAGGGGAGGGGGACGGTCGCAAGAACATTGTTGGCAGAAATCAGCACACAGCTTAACACACAAATAATCACTACGAACCCATACTAAAATTAACTTCTCACAACAATAATAACAAGTAGACGTAGTAATAATGAAATATACAATATAAAAAGCAAATTTACGAAGATATTCAATTATGATAAAAGGTAGCTTTGGAAATATGTTAAACAAATGAGAATGAGATGTGCAAAACATGTGAGAGGCGAGTGTTTTAAGTATAAGCGTTCGAATGTTTTGTCAGGTCAGAGTGTAAGAAGGGCCGAAGCAATTTCCCTAGACTTCGTCGTGGTCTATCTTAGGAACCTCATTCAATAGCTTCATAGCATCATGGACGTACGTCTCGAACAACAAGCCGGCCGGTTATCTTCGCTTTTGTTATCAACGCCGTCGTCACCCCTCGTTGATTTATTTCATTACTTCTTCTTCTTCTTCTTCTTGTAGTTATAGCCCTTGGTCATTCCATCCACATGCGGCTATAAACCACCCGTGCACTAATTGGTGGACGACGAAACCATAAGTTAACTGCATAGGGGGGCATGGGATGTATGTAATGTATCAAGTACTGAACACGGGAAACATCAAACCGGCCCCTCATCCTGAGTGCAGAGCGTGCACTTGATTATAGCTTCGAGCGAGGGGGGGGGGGGGGGGGGGGGCGACTTTGGGATCAGATATATACGACCCTAGGGCATCCATCTATCCTTCGCCATTGTATGGTAATCGTCATTATTATAGAAATCGACGGGTTCTGGGAAAGAGGTGGTCTTTTGTTTTTTTGTGTATGCGTTAATAACGATAACCTCCGATTGGGCCGCACGATTTGAACACACACTAGAGAGAGAGAGAGATTGAAAGATATATGACTTTATTTAGGCGGGATTAAAGCCTGTTCTTACAACACACCTAATAGAAGTAAATTTGAGTACTGAAGTTCAAAAAATCACGCATCTCATTAGTCGTACATCATCAAACGCAGTAAGACAACTCACGGATCAGTCAGTGCTATCAATCAAGGTATTCGTCATGAGTAGCACTTCTTAAAGGTGTAATCATGTGTTTGGCATGCAGTCAATAACAGTTGGAATTGGAAGAGCATTCCAGCCAGGTTGGAATTGAATCAATTGTAGTAGATTAATGATTGGTGACATTTGTTCAATTCTATGGACGGGAAATGTTAGTTCATGTCCAAACCTAGTATTAAAGCTGTGATTTTAGTGTAGAAATTTAAAGTTGTAAGCTAGGTATATTACGAAGAAGAGCGAAAGAGAGAGAGAGAGAGAGAGAGATTGTCCGTCCGTCCGTCCGTGAAGCGTGCTTCATTGCCACATTTCCGAACTTGAGCAAAACCATTTTTTAAGGTAATTGCACACGGAATTGAAACCTTCGTCACAACTCACTAGTAATGAAGGAATTTGTACCGCTCTCGATTAAAACTTGGCCGTCGGCTATTTGGGCCGGCCGGCCGTCCATTGAATTTAAAATTCCTTCCTTTTCGGGCCGTCGATTGCACCGCGCGCGGTCCATCGTCAAGAGTTTAAATAATAAATCCTTGAAGAGTGAAATCACTTGTCCGTTATGTTGTTCTTACCATTGCAGAAGGTCTCGGCTTCGATCACCGGTTGTTTGCTGCAATACTTCTCTCGCCTCTTGTAAAATGGTAATTTTGAAACCGTTATACCTACGACTATACGAGACACTTGTTCTATTATGTATTTGCTCCCACGGAAAACAGCTTTATACAGTAGTAGTTTAGTGGGCAGACAATGAATGAATACCGGTATATATACTTTTCACTCGTGTAATACCTAGTAATAATGTGATGGCTATCGAGAATTGATTTTTTTTTTTTTATATACGGTGAACATTATACTGTACATTGTATGTCTTGCTGTGTGTGTACTGTTTGACCCCGCCTTCCGCCACTGCAGTGGTGATACGCTTGTGTACTGCCTTCTATCGTCGCGATCCACCTCTGGACGCTACATGCGTCAATAAGAAATGAAAATACATTTGTATTCATTATATCTATATACCCGCCTCAGATACAAGTTTCGTTGTTATGACAGCTCTTAGCCCACTCGGCGTTTTACATATATAAACCGCTACCCTATGTAGAAAGATTTAGCTAAGTCCATTTCCAAAGCTAAAAGAAAAGCGGCCCTAATCGGCAATCGAACCCTGGACCTTCTGCATTGGAAGCAGGAATATATCTACTAGCCACACGCATAGGTCCCTGTTGAGTCACTCATCGTCGCGATGAACCTAGTAGGTACAGGCGTGGCCCCTGTTCCGCCACCAAGTACACGCGTATCGTCGCGATGAACCTAGTAGTACAGGCGTGGCCCTCTGTTCCGCCATGCGGTACTGTGTGCGACCATGATGGAAGTCAGTCACTCAGTCAGTCAGTCCCGCTAACTTCCGGGAAACATCGTTTCCTTCCAGCTCAGCACAGCTCGACTCAACTCGGCTCGTAGAGTTAACGACAAATTATGGTGGATTGTTGTTTCCTCGTTAATAAAGCCTAGCGAGTGTGTCGGGGCTCGGGCGAGGCGAGGAAGATATCAACAACATTGACTGACAAGATCTGTCTAGTGTCTTCCTTCCATAAGTAACCTCGCCTTTACAACAACGTGTATTTTATTTATTTATTTATTTATTAATTATTCCCATTCATTGTAACCTCAGGCGTACCTCAAGGGTCAGTTCTTGGTCCGTTATTTGTGTTGTCGGTTGGATCTATCTATCTGCGTTCACCAACCTTTAAATTACACGTCGTTACTTGTCATATGTACGTGCAATTATTGATAAACTAGAAATTAATGTGTGTCCCAAGTCCCGACGGGGAAACGAATCCGAAACCTCAGTTTCTATATACTTGAGGTTCATAAACTTAAATTTGGTTGCCGCGGGATGATTTTGTCCACCGTCCTGTTGGAATTTCAATTTTGGATTTGGAGAAAAATGATTCACTTGCTAATGTCCAATAATTGGTTGATTGGGGATGGTGTGCGAAAGAACAATACTTGAGTCGTTCCCGCTTCGTAAAGCTACAACACCAAGAAAATAGCTTATAAATTCTATTTTTTATAATGATTTTACCTTAATCAAGTTGTTAATGTCGCAAAATTATAATGATCAGACTGAATGTTAAATTGATGGAAGATGTATACGTTTTACAGGACGACATTTACAATAGCAATTCGTTTTTCTTTTCAAATGTGAATCGTCGAATTTCTTATCAAGTAGCTTCTGACCCTGGATTAATCTTTGATTATACGTATCCAATGTTAATTGAGACCTTGCATGTAAGCAAAATCAACGAATTCGTTGTATACAGGAAATTCTTATTTCCAACAGAAACATTTATCACAAAACATATTAACAAATTATTGTTTATTTCTTATCAAATCGTAAATCGTATTAAATATTTGATAATTATTATATATATCCCGTTCTGACCCTCACGTTTCCAATGGTAATCGAGGCCTTGCATGGTAAGGTGACTATAAAACACTACAGGAAGATGTTTTATTCAATATATTCATGTCTTGAGCTGCTGGGTAAGCATATGTGCGAAGGATGTTGATAGTGTATCCTGTTATTCAGCTGACGCAGGCGCAAAGCGGACGGATGGTGATTTTCTGCTGATTGTATAAACTATATGACAGCATTCATGGGTGGGCACGAACTGGGCCTCAAAACATATAAATATTCAGCGGTGTTTTTATTACGTGTAAGGACATCGCGAATACATACGTGATAAACATGCCTTAAAGTAGAAGGGAAGGATCCAATATGTAGAGTTGTGATGTGTTTTTGAAGTAAATTTATGTTTTTAGGTCAAGTGCTGTGGGGTTCTGGGAGTTGGAGCATAATGAGAACTTCAGGGGGGGTATTAAGTATTAACATGCATTAAAGTTTGAATCGATATCAATGCGATTCTAATTTAATTCATATATTTGTGTCTGGGTCCAATTCTGCATTAGGGTTCAGTTCGAACATTTCCAGTGAATCGTAATTTGACTTGAAGATTTAAATAGTTTCATATTAATAGCGTAAAGGCTGTAGGCCGTTTAAGATATCCTTGAATTGGAAAGAGCTGAAGTAGTGAATGCTCCAGATGGATATTAGTGTGATCATAATTTTACTTGCTCTTTTTTGGCTCTGTACTACCCTTGATTTATGTATGTCTGCGAGTGTACATTGACTCCAAACCGTCCTATAATCAAACACTTTCTACTTTGTCAACCCACATGACGCCGTTCTCTCGTGTTACTCAACGATCATATCAATCATTGCTCAATAGGGAATATACTACATTTCCCGATATTGGTTCGATCATGTGAAGTTGACAGGCCCTCATCTACAAATACCGGCAAACTACTTTTCGCACTTCAAAACGTCACAGTTTGATTTTTATAACGTTACAAAGTATAACATTTCTTCTTTCCCGGGCTTTTATCGTGAAACGGATGGTTACGTCATAACTGAGTAAACATCACTGTGTATGAATGTGTTTGCCAATCACCGCCTTGCAACACTAGACAATTATCGGAAAGACAACGTATTCATTGTTGTCCGATCTCGTCACAAACCTATTATTCACTGAAATAGTGTTTCATTGTACAAATAATCATGCCAATTGTGTAAATTAATTGTTGCAAACAATTATTATTCATTATGGAACCAAATAATACTATAAATACTCTAATTTGAGTGAAATATTCGGCACAAATACAATCTTTGATTATCTTTGTGTGATAGGCTGATTGATGTTAGTCAGTTCTGACGTCATGACCTGTTTTTCCCGCCATAATTATTTGTGAAATTTTCAGCTCCCTTTCTTGAATGAAAATATTTACGAAAATGGGAAAATGAAATATTTTTGACTTCATAACATCGTCATTAATTTGGTAACGTCGACAAAAATTTACATGCATATTCCCTATTGTGTGAATAATAAATAAAACGAGATGAAATCAAATCGTGTACTCGATGATATTAATATGGGTCCAAGCGAATGGGGGCGCAGGTGCGAATCCCATTAAATAATTAATTTTCGTGATTGTTTAACATCCATCACAGCTCTAGAATGGCATAAATCCATTTGTAAAACTCTATACGAATAAAACGACAAAACGGATTATCCTACACTATTAGTGAGAATAGATGACACAATGTACCCCCCCCCCCCTCCCCCCCCCCCCCCCCCCGCATGGGCTCGTAACAATAATACAAATGATCTCAATTAATACTGGTCATTACAGCTGGGCATCCGTTTTATGTCCGTATCTTTCAAACGCGTTAAATCAAAATATTGGAAATATGCATGGCTGCATCTAGAAATTATCGACAGTTTTTTTTTTTTATTTTTTCTTATGCAAATTTAATTATCCAATCGAAACTCGAATGTATCAACGTTTTGTTCCACTTTCTAACGCACTAATTGACGTCTACCCACCCACCTACCCACCCACCTTTCATTTCATAATTTACTTATCTCTAAAACCCTGAAAACTGTGTTTGCTTCCTGTATTGAAGAGTCGGCAGCTGTGCTTGTAAAAGTGAAATGTAAACAAGACTGTGACAACAAAGGAATCGTGCGTGACTGTGACTGTGAGTGAGGCGACCTCCTCAATCGTTGTCAACGTCAATGTCTCCCGCGTGGTTAGAAAGCCTCTACTCCTCGCTCGTGTTGCTATTACAAAGTCTAGTTTACATGTAGATTGTAGACGAATGACGTGAGCGAATAGTTCGGTTGAGTGGGATCCCAGGAGAATGCCAAGAATTGAGCGAACTGTAAAAAAAAAATCGCTTTTTGACGCAGTTTAAAATTGCCTCAACCTCCGTATTCTGATGCTTACGAAATAGCTCATGCCAATGGTACCAAATTAATTTTCTAGTTCTCTAGGTCCTACCACCTATTTAATTGAAATAGGTATACATATTGGGGATAATTTATGACCTTCGGGTCTGGTTACCTAGAACAGTGGGCGTTGGGCGCATATAATCACATAGCGTTTAAGTTGGTTAACTATATTATAGACTCTGAATAAGTATAATTTAGGGAAAAAAGTCAAATTTTTATCAAGATGGTCATGTTTGTAACAATTTAAAAACACTCACTCGTTGATAGATTGAAAATAAAGATACATGTTGAAGTATTCGCCCGCCACTGGCAACACACAAGGGCGACGATGATGACGAACCGCCACTGGCTCTGCGCTCGAAGCAACAGATGTCAAGAGTTGCGCGCGCATGTAGGCGAGTTTTTACACACACACACATCCAGTATAGGGGGATGTCATGTCGACCATCCGTGGTGATATGATGATATTATTATTATTACTGTGTGTGTGTAGTCACTTCCTCTGTTCTGTGTTGTCACAATGATGGGAATACTCGCAGTATAGAAGCACTCCCTCATTACCACTCTACATAACAATGTAACCCGTCATTATTGTGCCCCCCCCCCCCCCCCCGTGTGTATGTGTGTGTGTACATTCCTAGTGTGTGTGCACACGGGGACCCTCGTATGTTGACCACATCGATCGGCTAAATATCTGTCTAGAACAATTAGCTGTTGTTGCACATAATTTTTAGAATAACATACTTCAACCTTGACAAACTTATGTACATTGTTTATATTTTTAATTTATTATGATGTTAGGTACTTTCCTTTTTGACGCTAGTTCGTCCTTCTTTTATGTAAATGTAAAATTTAATTTCTCTCATAAAAATATTGTTTACCAAAATGTTATTGTTCAATGTTATCTTTTCTACACTATTATTTGTAATTTTTGTACTGTTGTTGTGCTATCTTTATTTTATTCGGTGTATTTTTATTTGAGTCAATTGTGTATTTATTGGACCCTCCTTCGTAAGTCAATTTCATAACGGAATAGAATAGACATTAGATAAGTAATGAATTAATTTCCATCTTTGAAAACGTTAAAGTTTGTGCACACAATACGTTTCCAACCCTTTTCTCGTGCCCTGTGACAACTTAACTATGTCCCAGTAATTATTTTTGTCTTGTGACATGACTGGAAGTATAATTAAAACTGAGTTGACTTACGTTCGAACTTTGACGTTTGCAAACTAGAAACATTGAATATGTTAGCACGATTAATACAAAAATAATTGGTCCACTTGATATTTGAAATTTCTACACAGTATATTATAAACAAGCAATTAAGAGGAATGTTTTAGTCATCAAAACAAAAGGTCGTTCCTTTCCAAACATCCAAGGTTTACATGATACAATATATTTACAATATAATGAATAACGTACTCTACATCAGAATATTACCTTACAGTGTTCGAAAGTGATGTTTCTCTATACTTTACATCTTCGTAATCTTTACCGTAATCGTACGGGCACGTCATCGTCGCGATTAACCTTTCATCAAACGAAAACACGAAGCTCATTGTGGTAAGTTATTCTGAGAAGAGGATGCTCGCGATTATTTTCGCACAATGCATGTGTGTGTAGTAGTAGCTTCCATCTCGCGTGGTGTTTAATTATATGTGTTGTGGTTGTTGTTGTTGCAAAATGCGTTTTGGGTTTAGTTTATTACAATGGCAACTTTCTACGTTGATGCTCTCTTGCTTGGTATGAAGATTATCAACGGTAACAATTGATGATGGGCCTGTGCTACCGAGTAGGAGGAGTGAGAGTGGATGCGATGAGAGATGAGAGATGGTAAACACGATATGTTCGCTGCTGAGGGGAATTATTACTTGCAAAAACTAGAAAATGTGTATAGTTTCTATGAAATTTTATTAATTTCTATAGTTTTTCTTGCATTTGTGAGACAAAAATATGAAAATGTTTTTTTTTAGATGTTCCTGGGAAGTGTTCATTTTGGTCTCAAATTTTGTTTTGTTTGTAGTTTATTTATACAATCCAGAGTTTTCCGAAAAACTCTCAAAAGATCATATTAAGGAAAACATGTAAATCTTATTAAAAAAATCACGTTATTGTGAATGTTTAGGTTGTTTTATAGGGCTAGGACAACAACAACAAATTCATTTTTTCTTCATTTTATCAATCTTTATATTGGTTTCCCAACAACTTGCCGTTCTTTTCTCTCTTCTTCAAGCCTTTTTATTTATATCTATCCATTACAATGCATATAATATACTGGCCCACCTGTTGCACGCATTCCCGTTTCATTTAACTTTCTATAATAAATTAAAATCTCCATTTATATATTTGTTAAAATGGATTTTCTGAACTCGGAAATACATGCATTGTATATAGCGAGGCGGGGATCGAACCCGAGTGTCGTGCGCATTGCACTGAACCGAACCGAACCCGGATCCACCGGTTGGCTGGCTAAGCAACTGGCTATCCAACTGGTTCGGCGCATTCTTTCTGCAGACCAGTTTCGCGCGCCGGACTTGTGTGCGAAAATGCGGTCTCGAAACTGATCGGCGTACATACATATACATTTAGAAAGAATATATGCGTCGTGCAAAAGTCAACGTCCTAGCCACACTCGCGGACACCGTTTGACCTGGTGTGCATTTTCTTGTTAGTTAAACATTGGACACTGGGAGGATTACCTTCAGTTCGTAATTATTTGCCTATTTCGACAGTTTCGAATGATACTGTTTATATGAAGTAGGTCTTACCTGAGCAATATTCCAACAAAATATTAGTTTCGTACCATTATTGTTACATTTCTGTACTCTCTATGTTAATATCAGTTGATGTGATAAATACATTTCTATTTATTGTCTACCCACTCACGTTATAAGAACTGATTTTCAGAGAAGGACATTTATACAACTTATATGCTTCGTTGCTACATGACGGCACCAAAGTCACCGTTTACATGTATATATTATACATACATTATAGTTAAGTTCTAAATTTAAAAAAAACCTGTCCGAAAAATACAAGTTTTAGTTTATCAAATAATATATTTATTTATATATTTCCATCTCATCTAGGGCTCTAATCTAGAATCGGAATTTATACCGGTGCTCTCGCCCATAAAACAAACCAAACAACCGCAAGTTGTTTTGTAACCTGTTGATGTTATTGTTGTTAATGATTACTAAATTGTAGTAGTAGTACTTTATGTTTCTTGTTTTTGTGTGCGTTGTGTGTGTACTTTTCTTTTGAAATGTCATTGTCTATTTGGCAGTAAAACAACCCGTGGTTATCTCGTGTTGTGTTTATCCCACAGATACGTCTTACAACATTTAATGAACACGCCTTTGTTTTTCTTTGGAGGAGAAAAAAGTTTAATTATTATTATTATTATTATTATTATTACGTAGGTTTTCAGTTCAATCCGCCCAGCGTTGTTTGTGGTCATGATATGATGTCATACATGATGGCGCAATGTGTTAGTTATTAGAACGTTTGATATTTTATTTTAGGTGCTCTTAAATAATTAAATGCATAGATAAATATATTTATTGTCTACCACTCGGTTACAAGAACTGATTTTCTCTCGTGGACATTATGTTACTGTTTATTAGGCCTATATGCTTCGTTGCTATAAAACGGTTGTAGGCCCTAAAGTCAGCGTTCACAATACATGTGTTTACCTGTAGCGTTGTAGTTGTATACTCAGCATAGTAAGAAGTTAATAAAAAAAAAAAACGAGCCTGAACCAAGAATCGAACTCTGGAACTTCTGCATTGAAAGTGCCAGGAATAAACTCCTACAAGACAGACGAGACTATTGTTAGTACGTAGTATTATTGTAATTATTATTATTATTGTTATTATTATTATTATTATTATTATTATTATTATTATTATTATTATTGTTATTATTATTATTATTATTATTATTATTATTATTGTTGTTGTTGTTGTTATTGTGGTTTTGTTTCCGCTACCGCAAACCTTGTGTACAATATACTCGACGATTTCGCGACTTCCCTCAAACACAGTGTTACAAGGCGGGCTAAAGTAATTATATACACACTAGCGATGTTAACACGATCAGCTTCCGCACTTGTCGCGAACACGTAGCCTACTTCTGACGACTGCGGTGGCCTCGCACGTCTCCATGTAAACAATACACTCCGACACCACCGCGGTGTGTACGTGCGTGTATGTGCTATGTATGGTGCGCTGGTTATACCGTTCGTCATTGCCGGTAATACTTCCTTCCATGGAGCGAAAACGAGCCCCGTAAAGTTAACGTTTTTACAAGAACGTTGTAAAACGTTGAAAAAGGCGAATAACTATATTGGTTTCCTATATCCATAAAACTCGTAAGAACTGAAGGTTTTAAATGAAAAACATTTCTTATCGTGTAAGTTTTTTAACCACTATTTGATTTATTTCGAAGTTATCATGGAATAAACGTGAACGTTATTCCTAGATTACCGTATAACTTTTTGTAGATATTGTAATTTTTAATAGTTTCGTTATTTCTAGAATATTTTATCAGCCACCTATTGTGTTCTGCAGATTTGCTATTTTGTGCGCGAACTCTGTGTTTCATTTAATTTTTCTAGTGACCGATTGCTGAAAAATTAGTACAACATAACCTCTACTGCATAAAATGCAGTATTTACTTTAATTTTTGTACTTATGATACCGTATGGATATCATGTGTCAGTATTGTGGGGCCTTCTTGAGATCTGACTTAAAAAATCGTGTGGTTTCAATATTGGCGGTAATCTCGAATCTAGTTCCCATGCAATGTCGCGGTTCGACTCTCGAAACGAATCGAATCGAATCTCGAGCCGGTGGTCGGATGAGAACCTCGCTAATCTACGACTATTTGCACAGTAGAGTAGAGACTAGAGAGTATAGCTGCGGTTTCTCATTGTAAACCTCGTTGACGGAAGATAATATTAAATATAGATTGGTTTCGGCCACAGCGACCGATGAGTTCTCATCTCTTCTCTTCTCATCTCGCCTGCGGTGAGAAGTGAGAAACGATATCGTTGTATAGGTTGTGCTGTGCCACATTCCGATGCGGTTAAGCTACTTTGTGAGGCTAAATGAGTAAAACTGCGACCTGTACAAGACGTTTCAATTCAATTGAGTGTAATGTAACAGCATTCCTGTTTAGAGTGCGCATTCTGCCTCGATGGACAATTTGTCAGTTTGTCGAATAAAGACAACAAGCGAAATAAGTGCTTTGCTGGGAAGTGAAATAAAAATAATAAAAATCTGGCGTCAGTTTGATGGTCAAACTTTTCAAATAATTGGACCAAATATCTAAACAAATCTAAACTATGCACATTCTTGTTGTTTTTTGTTATTTAAAATAAACTATGCACATTCTTATAATTAAACAATGGCGGTAATTCTGAGAACCTTTGCTCAGAATGTTCGTGGACGTTGACATTGTTAATTATACGTATTTCATATATTTTTTTTTTCTTACCAACATTTCAAATCTAGTTCCTTTCGAGTTATTTCACTTTTTCGTTACATTCTTTCGAAGGCGCGTATAAAGTGATTTACGTTTTGGAAGACTTACAATAATTAATGTTGAGTCACCAATGAATGGCTGTCGTACCGGCAGCAATCGACACTTCTCGAACGAAAGCATGCGTAGCTAATCAGCATTTTGCACGGCTGATAAAATGTCTGTTTTGCCACGCTCTAATGATGCCTTGCATGACCTAGCAGGCTATGTTGCAAAGGAAGAAAATAACATTCTTGTCCCTACATAATATTGTCGATCCACTCGTCTGTGAAGTCAACGCGTCGATATAAATCGAATTACGAATTCGATTAACATTATACGAGCACCGAATTAAATGAGACTACTGCTGTGATGAATGAAGTTGTGTTAAAACAATACAATCTTGATTATAAATTGAGCCATCGTTTATGTTACATTATTGATATTGTCAACTAACTAAACCTGATATGGGTGTATATATATATATATATATATATATATATATATATACGCGAAGAAATACACTTGTAAACGGCCTATGCTGTCTAGTAGCGAACCACAGGCGACTGGCGAGATACATGACGGTATATCAAGTTTTGCATGTATACGGTCACTTACTCTCGATAGATTGAATAAATAAATAAAATAAGTACATTTGATATAGTCTACCCTCTATATGAACTGATTGATAGGAGCGTATTCGATATGAAGAAGGGTGATGGATGAAATCTGTAACGATGAAGGTAGTGTTCGAGTCCGATGGGACAAAGAGACGTGGGTTCGAATCCCACATCAACAGGCATCTCGTTCTACATCGACCCCACATTGTTTCAAATATCATGTGTAAGATGTTGGCGTGTAAAGCTATAGTCAACAATGCCATTATTCTCCGATGTGCAGCGACTCCAACCGAACCGAATCGCCTACAAGTGTGTAAATAAATCAATCAATTCTGTCTGGGAAACGTGTTTTCAAACACACACACACACACACACACACACACACACACACACACACACACACACACACACACACACACACGATGTTTCGTCTCGCGCGTACTTTAGAAGAAGAATTAATTCTATAATGTTCGTGATCATGAGGCATGAATACATATATACACACACTCGTATGGTGGTGGTGATGGTGGTTGGCCTTAATTGCCGCGTTCTTTTCTAAACGGCCGGCTCGTCCTAATGTATTTATAAGCAGCGGTATTCGTTCGTGATAACGCCAACTAATTATAAGTAACCTGCTGCTTTGCTTTGTAGTACAAGGTAGTTAAAAGTTATGACCACTATTCGTTCATGCATTATCGGCGCAGCCTCGATTTCTCAATTTTTATAGATTTGATTTGAATTCAATTAAATTTCGTACGTTCTTTCGTTTGCCTTGCGTATGAAGGTATATGACAATAAATACAGTTTGGTGGAGGATAAGTGTAGTGTGGTTGGGTTCAAAGAGGCCCACTTCGGGTGAATAACGTGTTCACTGTAAAAGCCACAGGTTGGAAACTCTGACCGCGATGGAGTCCGTCTCTCATGGTCGACATGTCCACTAAAAAGCAATATTTGATAAAGTAATTTAATAAATATCTGTATTCTTCTTCGCTTACCAATGTTCGATATACACGGACTGAGCTACAGCCACTGTTTTTGTGTTCTTTACACTCCTAAAAATCAAGACAATCATTTATTTCAATGTGCATTGAGTTGTTTCAAGTAATGTCTATCTATAGCCACTGTGTGTTTCCAAAATATTGGTTTTTCGTTTTTGTGGTGTGGAACGACAACAAACAAAACACACAAGTACGTGGGCACTGTATTATGTATACATGTAAATTTATTACACTCCCGTCTACTGCCACCCGAGGGAGTGTAAAGTACGTACACGTGTACACCTAATGTTTATTCCATGAACGGGTAAGGTATTCGATCCCAGGAGCTTTCTTTCGCGCCTTTGGACATATCTTAAGTCAGGATCCGGGCACCGGTTGTGGTGTTTATCGAACCTACAACCTCTAGCTAGCTAGCATCGCTGGCGGCTACTTGTTATAGTATGCATGAAGTAAGACTATACCTTGTTAGATTATGCAATGTTCTATGTGTCGTCGAGGGGGGGGGGGGGGGGGGGCATAACACCTTAGGGGATAAGAGCTCTCTCGATGTGTTCAAGTAACTCCAACTCCAGCATTGGTTATATCAAGGTCGATTACTCTTGTTGCCAAATGTTTCTTTTGGGACAATACCGGTCTAAAATGCGATTCCAACGGAAATTTCAAGGAGCTGAATATTATACGAAAACAACATTCGTGTAGCAGTAGGCCTATACCTAGTAAATATTTTCCACTCGCCGAAAGAATTAAATTTTGAAAGCGAAATCCATTGAATATTCAAATCGTGCAACAACATGCATCGAGAAAGCGTGTTATTATTATAACGGAAACAGTGTTATCGACGATGCGCGGATTTTCTATTTGATTTTTTAATTTTTTTTGTGTGTGAATCATTCCGTTTAATAAGAATGTTTTTATACCGTTTAGGAATGTGTTTGTTTGTTTGTTTGTTTGTGAATACATCTATGGCGAAAATGTGTGTGGGCGTGTTGGGACCCCCCTTGAACGAAGAAAGGAAATTCATTGCTTTGTTAGTGTGTATATCTATATATACACATAACGATGAATGAGAAAGTCAAGTGCATTCCATGTATGGCCATAATATCTAGTTCACGTTCATGTATACATATATATATATATGCGCGCGTCTGCCCCCGAGCCTGATGTGATTATCGTGTGTATAATGTGTTTTGATCCAGTCAGTATATATATCTACCTACCTAACGGTGTCTCACGGGGGGGACGGGGGGGGAGAGTCCCTGGCAGCCTAAACACCGTTAGTGTAGACTAGTTAGTTTGTTTTCATGGTCAATAGTCTCGGAGTGTCGCGCGTAATACGGAAGTGCTCGGTACATATATACACACACACAAGCAATGACGTCATTGTCGATCGCATTCACGTCTACGACGATGTGTTTTTGCTGCTTGCATTGCACTACAGACTGTCAACTATGTCTGCATGTGAAGCGAACTACATCAGGCTTCCTTCTATGTCGGCGGCGATACGGATGTGTATGTAGTAGGAACTGGAATTATATGAAGGGCTTGGCGGGTAAACTATATATAGGAAATGATGTCATTTAAAAAAAAAGTTGATTAATACATTAATTACGTGCGTAATAAATAGATCATGGTTGAGTTGACTATAGTCGGTCGAAGAGAGAGACTGTACGTACCGATAGGTGCGTGCACTAGTGTGTTTGGCACACATGTAATTTGATCGTAATGTTAATAATGATAGGCAATACATCAATTATTCAAACCTATTTTCACACATTTTCCTGGCCTCAACGTGCTGTCCAGTCGCCTATGGATTGATCTAGGCAGTTAGTTACCAAACAAAGTAGGATTGTAGTACAGTACAAGGGATGCACGAATGAGGAACACCCCTGTAAATATAGCTATATGAACTATTGTGGAGGGGATATGATTTAAAGTTTAAACCTTTTTCGAAGGTCGACAGCTGTGTGTTATTATTTTACTCGTCTAAGACAAGGATGTGACTACGGGTTCTCATATCTACATCCACGAGAATACAAAGAAATGTGAACAAATGAAACTGTTATATACCACTGTGGGAATCTGTACTACATGTATTTTATGAACCAACTTTTGTTTTTTAAGAAAAATATACCGGTATTGTAATGTAAAGTTTAAATGTCTTCTTTGTTCTTCTTAATATTATCTTCGTTTTCGTTTTCTTGTGTATTGTTGTGTTATGATGATGATTCGTATATCCGGATTTGTTTTGAACTGTAATGGATGGTAAATAAACAATACAGGATATACATAATAACGGTTGTGTTTAATTTATGTACAGAGAAGAGTGGAATTGTTTGCAATATATGCGTAATTGCATAGTGCGTAATTGCGTGAAGTCCAGACAGCGGTTGTCTATGCAAGAACAGACAGAATGCGGCCGCGCAAATGTCAGTAGTTTTTTGTCGTGAAGGTATCCTTGATTAAAAGTTCGATAATCCCTTTCCTGTCTTTCGCGCGGTGTATTTACGACTTCTCTAGAGATTAAGTAATTGGCGATTAAAAACACCAATAAAAACCTCGATCAAGGCTTGATTATCTTGCTTGATTATAGCTTGATTATCACTTTTAACTTTATTTGGTATGTTTTTGGGCGCGTCCCAAAATTAGATTATTGTTTTTTGTGTAAAGCAAGTGGCGGCCTTGCTAGATGTATTTAATAGTGACGCGTTTTAATAATTGTACACTCGGGGCTAAAAACAAATAGTATCCGTCTTCAATTATTAATAATACTAAAGTCGGATCGGTGTGCGTGTGTATGGGATATCTGTTCGGATCAGTGTGCGTGTATATGGGTGATATCTGTTCGGATCAGTGTGTCCCCGTTTAGCCACGTCGTAGATCTTTCTATTCGAGACAGTGAATGAATGGGCGAACAACAACTACAACAACAACAATACTAATTAACGAAAGTAGGAACAGTTTTAGCAGTGTTGCAGATAGTTGCAACGAGGGCAGCCGGCCGACAATACTTATTAAACAGTGCGCGGCAAGTTGTGGTTTTCTGGTGATAATTGTGCCCGCTTTATAAACTGTGCCTACTATATACTTTTACAACTCATCTACTCAAGTTATATTGTATAGCAAAGAAGGAAAAGCCAACAATAAAATGAAATAGTGAAAACCTGCTCTATTTTTGCTGCTTCGATTTACATATATACCCGTGAAGAACTGCTGTCATTTCAATATATAGGAAATTGAGCGTATTCATTCATTATGATTGTGGTTTTGCTCGTCTTATTTTCGTGTGAAGGTTTAGTTATGGGTATTCAATGAGAAAGTATATCTTGTGCTATAGCCACTTGCCGGGTAATGGTAGAGACTATAATAGAGAATCTACTAAAATCGAGTTAACGCGGCCACGATTCAAGATATCTAAAAAATGATTCTTAGGTTTGAATTAGCTAGTCAATGAATTTAAAAACATAGTAATATTGAAATTGTAACGATTGTTATCTCTGTTAGGTCCAGTCTTACAATGTCCCAATAACTACTTATTCGTCGAATAGCTTGTTTTCTACATGGCAACCACCAATCAACACCCTTGAAATCCTCCAAATAGCTTATTGCTACAAATAACTTTCTTATTAGGAGATTGTAAGACCGGTCCTTTAATGATTTATTCATGAATAATACAGATGTAACAATTACAATTTATGGAGATTTATAAATTGTTCTTCATTCTTCTAGAAGCATTCTTAATAATTAAAAAAAAAAAAACGTCCGTAAATACTAAATAGTGTGATCGAAGGACAGTAAACGGTGCAGGCGAGAAAACTGTACCAATATTTCATAACCACGGGAGTCACGCTTCGGGCCATGGATTGGTTACCAAACATCGAGCATGGCCTGACGTCACCTCGAACCGGTCACGGGTTACAGGCTGCAGTGTCACACGGAGTCGACATGCACCGTAGCAAGTGACATTACAGCATGGCGGCACATTATTGCCGTTATGGTGTAACTTGCACAAGGTTTAGATGGGGTCGGTCATTTGATCCGGGGGCGCGTAGGAACCCTTTTCACTGGGGGGTAAATGGGTAGGGGTGTCGCGTTGGCCAAAATTGGATGAAGTAACATTACTCTTAGTGTAGATAAATAAAATAAATTCACATTTAGAGTCTACCCACTCAGTAACTAAACTGATTTGCAGTGGGGGACTTTAATTTAAAGTGACTAAACCAACCCTGTAGGCTTCGAACACCATCGACGAGTGAGCGATAACCAATCAAAGATCGATATTTCAAATACGAAACATATGAATCAGTGATTGGACAGGGCGAACACCTGCGGACAAAGGCCAGAATCAACAAGGCCGATTCAGAACAACTAAGAAATTTATTGAGTGCCTCGTTGCTAAATTGGTCTATACGTTTCACTATAGTTAAGTCGTATAGTTTACTCATCTAGTAGAACAGGTAGAGTTAGCTATAACGAGCCTACACAGGGGTGGGAGTTCACCGACTATCCTAATGGTACATTTTGATTTTCCCTAAAAAAAATATACACATTTGTATGTATGTGTTTAATGAAAACCAAAATGTTTACCGATTCATTGCACTTTCAATTAACCCTCTGTACCATGAAAGTGTCTGGAAAACCATTTAGTAAATGTTTAGTACGGAAGAGTGTGTATGGAGATCATTGGGGGGGAGGGGGAGGTTCTTGGTTCCGCCCCAGTGGTGTTGTGCAAGACGGTAATCGGCCCGTGACGTCATAGCAGCCACAACATGGCGAGGGTTGGTTGGCTGGTTGTGTAAGCCTAAGTGTCGAACCCGAAAGAGAAATCTTTTGATCGGACCTGCGTGTCATATGACTGTGTTCCATCCTTCCTTCCTTCTCCTGGCTGGACGGGACGGGACGGGTGATGGGTATGTAGGACTTGCACTTTCTACCGTTGCGCTCCGCAGACCCCGCTCAATCCATCCATCCATCTGTCTGTCTGTCTGCGTGGAAGAAGTAGGTTCGAAGCCCTGGCAAGACAAACTTCATGGCAGTAAGCTTAGTATCATGCCCTGTGGTGATAAAATGCACTGGTGGTGTAGAGACTTATAGAAAAATAATCCAATGCAAAAGTGAGAACTTGCCCTTACCCTCTACAACCAAAATATGTTTTTTTTAGTATTTTCGATCGAATCGACTCCTAGTGAATCCTACTTTGCATTCGACAAATTCCAATTTTTTAAAATCAATGCCATCCTTAGTTTTTAGGTTTTGGTGATATCTAGGTCTAGGCCTAGTCAGTAGTAATTAGTCATATTCTATCGTCTAGACTATAGATTGCATGTCTACCGGTTTTTAAATGTAGCGCATTGGCTGAGCTGAGCAGATTCTGAATTCTGATTGGAATGGTTTGTTTGGATGAAAAAGATGTGGAAAGTCTGAACCGAATATACCAGCAGATCTGTTTTGTTGAGGAAATGAGAAATGTGTGCCAGGATTAAAAATGATGCGTATTATTTTGTACACCCCTGTTCACGAGTTAACAATAGACTTTTAAACACTCAATCCTAACATTCACCTTCGAGCGAAGACTTGTGTATGTAATCGGGTAGATGCTTGTCTAAGGTTTCCAATATACGTCGTCAAACAAACGTACGTTGTGTACGTATAAAACTGTTGTGTGCACTGAAGCCTAACGTACGTGACAGATGTAATCACAGTGTAACAGGTGACCGGCCCCATACCCCAACGTAGTAGATTGGAATATCGAAACTATTATACACATCTGACCATGATTGTGGTTGCCTGGCTGTTTGTGGTCATGTATGGGTTCGTTGGTTGATCCTATCGGTTCAATTCTGTTTCCAATTTAGGTAAATTTTGAGTTCGTTTCCCAATTATAGACGTAACCACTGATGTACACATTTCTTTATGTTTTATACTGTTTTCTTTGATCTTTAACTGGATTTCTTCTTGTCTAAAAATAAGCAAGTTGTTCTCTATATAAAGTTTAACCCCAAACACCAATGTTTAGGTGTATATCACGCGGTCTATACCATCAGGTGTCCTTTGTTTATTCGCGTTCGAGGAAGACACACTACGTCATGCGGCCCATGCTGCCAACTCTGCGCTGCGTCTCCAGCGGGCATGGGAAGGAGGGGTGGTACGGAAGATGCGTGGTTGGCTGAAGACAGTTAGGGAGGGAGCGCACGTTGTGGCCGGCTACTTTTCGCCCATCCCTCCAGATGCGTGAAGCAAGGTCAAACAAAACTCGGGGGTACAGTGTTGCCAAACGTAGAACGTTCAACGGGCTGAATAAAACATTTAACCACTAATTACGTGGAACTCGAATCATTTTCGGTGAAACTGTTGTTCAATATGTGTTCTACATACCAACATGTGTGTATAGGTACACATTGCAGCAAGAGGTGAACGAACACTTTAATTCGCGGTGATCGCCTGGTCGTACGGATTCTCTACATGTCTTCTGATTGGTCCAGAAACTATTCGCTCGCCTATTTTAATTCGCGTGCACGAAATCGAATAATTTATCTGATAGTACATACTATTATGTTTTGTTATTAAATACTAAATATATTATTAAAAAATTAAAAATATAACTGTACCTATTTCTTCTTCAGGCTGCCAAAGATTTGTAGGCTACACACACTTGTACTGCTTAAAATTGCTATAGCGTGTATCATGACACAATATTATGTCTCGTAATGTGTAAACACAGTTGTCTACTATACCATTACCACACTTACAATCTCTTTTTAGTCGCCGCTCTACATCCTCCCAATCAATCATTTATTGGTATTGTGCGCTGCCGAATAGGTCGAAAGTTCACCGATCTGTTTACACACGCAACACACATTATAATACAATTGACCTTATCTCGTGTAACACTGCGTGTGTGGTATAGATAACACGAGAAGAGAGAGAAAAAGATGGTTGCATATAAATAATGTGTAGGCTACAGTCACGATAAAAGTAATAGAAAGAAAGATTGCGGATAACTCGATCGCGTCATATAAATCGTGAATCGCACAATTAGTGTTTCGAGAGGTTGGTAGCCGAGTTTCGTAACAAGTCTCTCGTTATCAACCGACGTGTTTACTTATGACGTCACTCACGTCGGGCTCCTGTATAGCCGAATGCATCGTTCATGTGATGACCTCGTTCGATTGAATCAATTTTTATTATGTCGGGTATCGACTTTGGACGCCGTACATTATGCAATTTCGGTGGTTGTCCACCAACCAATCACACATGACAAGTGTGACAGAACGCGGATCAAATTCTGTGGAAAATGTGCTCAATTATGTGTTTGATTCCATGCAGGTGAAAATTAGTATCAGGAAATTTGATACAATTAAGTGTATGCTAGTTCAAAATTCATGTAGATACACTTGTACGGAAATAACCTTCTTAATGTGATGATGCATTCATCTCCTGGGGGGGGGGGGGGGGGGTCGTGACCAATCAGCGATCGGTATATTCGAAATTGGGACTCGCCGTTTGGCCACGAATCACTCAGCTCATTTATGACCAAAGCAGGTTGTTTCGGGATAATCTCACCTTGGTGGACCGTTTAGTTTAAATTCCCGGCCTCTGGTTTTCCCTGTATCAATCAACAGCACTGTCAAGTCCTTTCGTCCCCATTTCATAACACAATGTATATACATTGTTTGCATAAAGAGTTTAATTAGGCATATTATTTTCTTATCGCGTGTAGGTTCGTAATGTTTTTGTTAGTGCATCGCTACCGTTAAGGTTCGAATGAGGTATTCTCGTACGTACAAGGGAACGTCGTTCTCACTGACGGTATATTCGTATCCTTGTGTGTACGGGTTGCCGTTTCCTTTCCCTTCGCGTACATTTCATTGATATTCATTCGTTTGACTTAGTTTTGTTGCAAATTTAAAATTAATTATGAAAACGAATTATGTAAACATTATGCGCAGGAGTTATAATCTTCTAGGTTAATTCATACCGCGCGCGTATTTCACACAATTCGTGCAGATAGCAACAAGCAGCGACAACGTTGCACCGATAACGCCGCAATGTCTACTCGGAGTATAATTAGGGTAACTTTATATGAAGAAGGCAATGCACCCAAACGCCGTTATTTGTGTTGCTCGTATCATCTCTGTCGTCTCGATTAGCCATTGGTAGTATATTCCATCCATGGTCCAAGAAGGTTATTTGGGTGGGCTATATAGTTATTAGATCATGATTCCCACCCACCCGTCGCATACGTACCTCAGATCCTTATCTAATGCCCCCACCCGCCCCCCCCCCCTCCCCCCACCTTCCCCTTTCGTGCACGCAGATTCAACGAAAATCGACAGATTCCCGACGTTCTTTCACACATGCGTAAATGTAGTCTTCATTCATTAGCCACGCCCGCTGTTCCAGGTAAATTATCCCTAATTGACCTGTTTGAATTAGAAGGTATAGTGGACCCAAGATTACTTTACACCTGCTTATGTCACATCCGAGGCAGTCGTAGCCAACCGGCGAACCGCCCGAGACACATCCGGGCCAATACCGATCGCTGATTGGCTACGAACCAGTCGCCTGTGACGAAAGCATGTGTAAGGTAGTCTTGGGACAACTATATATGCATTGACTAGAGAAGCAGTTAAAATTAAGTTTGTACCATTGGACTCGTCTATTTCGTAAGCATGAGAATACTTTCGTTGGGGCTACTTTATACCCTATAGTTCCACCCAATAGTCTAGTCTCCTAAGAAGGTCCACACGCTCGGTAAACTAACGTGTGCCGTACATACAGCAGTGACCCTACGTGCTCATGTCTTACGTCGTATATACACATTGTATTGTATACCTGTGTCCCTCGCGTGTCGTGTCAGAGTTAGCCTAGTGTGGGACATTGACGGGACGATATCATCATTGCACTCTTAGCTGCTTCATCATGAATAGTAGAAGTAAAACGTTGACCTCTACCTTCTTCATAAGAACAATGCAACCGCTTCGCGTGTATAATTACAGGGTGTACATGTGCGTGTACACACGTGTGTCTTCTTTGCGCTACCGTGAGTTGTATTATGTACAGTGCAGACAAATGTACAGTTGGGTTCTCGAGATGGTATCTGTCTCTATACTGTCTCACAGTCGTAGTCGTAATGCGGTAACTGGTTCGAAACCCGGTTTTGAGACAATTGTGATTGTGATTACGATCAATTAGGTCCTGTCGCGCGCAATGGTGTATTGATGTTGCAACGTTTACCAGTCGAGTGTGGTCTGTCTGGCTAAAGCTGTTTGGTCGCATTATTTACAAGTCGCGAAGTGTACGTTTTGTCAAAGAATCTGGGGAAGAAGGTATGATGCTATTTCCGTTTACTTTCTTTGAGATCTGGGTGATTAACGCGGCGCAAAAACTGAAAGAAAATCATGACTGAATAGTGAATCTGGCAACTATCAGCCCTCGGACATTCCTTCCCAACTATCCAAACAACCTAATAACCTAAATAGTTAGTCACCTGAAGTAGGGCACATCTGGTAAAGCTGGTGTGCACCCTATAACGCGGGTATTCCTACGAAAAAATATTATTATTATTACCTAAGACTGTGGCAATTATTTCTTGATTGACACAGATTTTTCACCGT
The DNA here is from genome assembly GCA_945910005.1 of Isoperla grammatica. Classification (NCBI taxonomy): domain Eukaryota; kingdom Metazoa; phylum Arthropoda; class Insecta; order Plecoptera; family Perlodidae; genus Isoperla; species Isoperla grammatica. The sequence continues at coordinate 6,496,894 of OX246741.1, forward strand.
CCCAACGACTCACAATATATATAGTTGGCTGCAAGTAATGGTTGCCATTACCAAAGCTGTTGGGATGACAGGGGTGGTTGAAGATGTATGTATAGGCTATACGTTCGCTCTCACAGTATGAAAGAAAGCAAGATCGGGGGTTTTGCCTTCAACGTTCGCAATTTACTTTTCTATTTGGCACTTCCGTATACTAATCGTCCGCTAAGTGGTGATGCACTCTTCCTTGTGAATCACTCGACCCGCCCACGCAAAACCGAGTAGATTTGCCAGTACTTTCTTTATCGCTGTGTGTTCCTTCCCATTCACTATCAAAGATCAAATAGACCGCCCTGTTTTCCAATATTGAGCTTAGCGGAAATACTATTCAGTGCTCTACAATCTACGATTAGACTCGATATTCGTGGATTTTTACCGATTTCTAAACACCGTTGTTAGCAAACTGTTTCAGCGTCGTCGTGAGCGAAGTGTGACGTCATTCTAGATAGGTCAACAGAGTCGGTGAATATTGGAAACTACTCATGTGTGTTTCTCTTTGCCGATGATCAAACGTTGAATTACGCACTCGGTGTTTACTAGGATACCTGGATTTCATCAAACGATCGGGAAAATCACATCGGCTGGTCATCGATGTGAAATGCCCGGCGAATAATCCTCCTTGCATCTATCCATCCATGTCTGTCTGTCTGTCTGTCTATCTATCTATCTATCTGTCTGTCTGTCTGTCTGTCTGTCTGTCTGTCTGTCTGTCTGTCTGTCTGTCTGTCTATCTATCTATCCGTCTGTCTGTCTGTCTGTCTGTTGAATTACGCACTCGGTGTATACTAGGATACTTGGATTTCATCAAACGAACGGGAAAATCACACCGGCTGGTCATCGATGTGAAATGCCCGGCGAATCATCCTCCTTGCATCTATCCATCCATGTCTGTCTGTCTGTCTGTCTGTCTGTCTGTCTGTCTGTCTGTCTGTCTGTCTGTCTGTCTGTCTGTCTGTCTGTCTGTCTGTCTGTCTGTCTGTCTGTCCGTCTGTCCGTCTGTCCGTCTGTCTGTCTGTCTGTCTGTCCGTCTGTCCGTCTGTCCGTCTGTCTGTCTGTCTGTCTGTCTGTCTGTCTGTCTGTCTGTCTGTCTGTCTGTCTGTCTGTCTGTCTGTCTGTCTGTCTGTCTGTCTGTCTGTCTGTCTGTCTGTCTGTCTGTCTGTCTGTCTGTCTGTCTGTCTGTCTGTCTGTCTGTCTGTCTGTCTGTCTGTCTGTCTGTCTGTCTGTCTGTCTGTCTGTCTGTCTGTCTGTCTGTCTGTCTGTCTGTCTGTCTGTCTGTCTGTCTGTCTGTCTGTCTGTCTGTCTGTCTGTCTGTCTGTCTGTCTGTCTGTCTGTCTGTCTGTCTGTCTGTCTGTCTGTCTGTCTGTCTGTCTGTCTGTCTGTCTGTCTGTCTGTCTGTCTGTCTGTCTGTCTGTCTGTCTGTCTGTCTGTCTGTCTGTCTGTCTGTCTGTCTGTCTGTCTGTCTGTCTGTCTGTCTGTCTGTCTGTCTGTCTGTCTGTCTGTCTGTCTGTCTGTCTGTCTGTCTGTCTGTCTGTCTGTCTGTCTGTCTGTCTGTCTGTCTGTCTGTCTGTCTGTCTGTCTGTCTGTCTGTCTGTCTGTCTGTCTGTCTGTTTGTCTGTCTGTCTGTCGCGTCACACCCTCCGCGTCGCTAATATAAATACTGTGTATTATTTTTATCTTTGTGCAGATGTGACATTTCAGAGGCTAAAACCAACCACGTCACGTCGTGTACAGTTGCGAGCATGATATGTGTTGCATGTAGCCGCCCGCTTATCTAAACGGTCTCAATTTGAACGCTTTACACACGGTAAATCATGCAACACTCCTAATAACGGTATCTAGGGTGTGTCTTAATGTGCATTAGTGTATAAATAATATCACAAACGTTAGTGTTGTGGTAATTTGCAAACGCGTGACCCTGCTTGAATCGTATACTTGAATGTATACATTGAAAGGTTTCTCAAAAACACGACTTTACCTCGGATTTTAGATCCAATTTCGGGCATGAAACTAGGGTTGACGTAGATGTGTGTCATACCGGAACTCGGGCATATGAGCCAACATATTGCGGTGATCCCGATACACGGGTTTTCGCGGAAGTATGTCTTGACTGACTGCGCATTCTTTTCCCTTTATCACACTAAAGAGGACACGGTCACTTGAGTATACGGATGTAGGTGACTCAGTACTCAGTACATCTGTACTAGCACAAGAGACGAGGCACTGTTTCGCAAGGTGCTAAGGTTCTTCTCCCGCCACTAGCATTCCCGACTAAAGGTTTTACTCAAGTCATACGGGACAAGTGGAAGGGACAGATAATAGAGGTGGACCAACGCTCCCCTCCTGTTCCTCTCCACCGCTATGTGAATCCCCCCGTATCCCTGTGACAACCTGACAAAATCATATCATATAGTATTTATAGTCAGTCATATTTGCTATGCTGGGTGGTGGTCACATAACTAGGGGGTGGAGCTTCAAACCATGTCAAACTAAAATATCTGGGCCCAGATTCACAAAAGTGCCTAGTGCTAAGACGTCCTAGTTTAGGCAAATCTTAGTGAAATTAATCACGCATATATCGCTCTGCAATGTATACAATATAGTCATATAGCAACAATTTAACTAATAATATTGTATTTGTGAATGTGCAGTAATACCCAAGGATGATTTATCTTGATTTATCTACCTAGGATTTGCCTAACTTAGGACAACTTAGAGTTAGGCATCTTTGTGAATCCAGGCCCTGCACTCTAGACATGAAAAGAGGAAGTAATAGAAATGTTTCAGCTTTGAAGCGTGAAACGGTAGACGGAGGACGAAGTGGTTGAGGCCAGCTGACTGAAGGTCTACCGGGGATCGAACCCGCGGCACCGAGTGTCTCGCACCTCGCTGACAGGTTCAACGTTGAACCCAGGTGTGGCTTTGTATAGCGTCGCGTGTCACACTCGCCGAGCACGTCAATATTTACTCCCGTTTCCTGATTGGAAAGTGCGAATACCCCCCCCCCCCCCACCCCCTCCTCCCCCGCCCCCTCTTCTCCGTCACCCTTTCCGTGAACTATGACGTGCGATCCACCCTCGTTGCGGAAGGTGACTCATTAAATTATAGAAGCGCCTACCGGATATTAGGTATCCACTTTGCCATCACGGTAAGATATACCTTGTGAGAGGGTTATGTTCGGGATTATGATCATTTTTGCATTGAGTTTATTTAAATGTATTAATTTTAAGAGTGAGACACGTCTTCTTTGGTGTCAACTGCTGAGGTAAATACTTCCCAACCAATGCCGACTATATGCCGGATACTGGCACGTAGTCTGTTCCTGCCTAAAAGTGCAGGACAGGGCACGACCGGACTCGGGACGGCCGGTCGTGCATTTTTCTGTCTGGTCCGTAGTTGACCTCGGTTGTAGTGTGCGAGTGCAACACCGGCCTATGTCGCCGGCCGATTCATAACCTTTGAAGGTCATTGTCCGTTTCCTAAGCTGGAGGTGTGGTGACTTGGGTGTCTGTCTGTCTGCGCCTCACTGTACTGCGTTCCACACCCTGTTCACACTATAGGTGGGTCCCTTCTCGGCTCGTGGTGACCGGGGCCCGCAAGGAGGACTCTCGTACATCACGTGGTCTGCTCACTTTTTGCCGTGTTTTTCGTCTCGTTATTCAAGCTTCTTCCGACCTAAACGCCCCCGTATGACGACCTCGGCGATGTATCTGTGATTCGGCCGACGTCATTATGACGACCAAGTCGTAAAACCACAAGTAATAATAAAAACTAGCTCTATGGTGGACATGATGGTTGGTTGAAATCTGACTTCTCCGCGTATATCCCTCCCCTCCTTCTCACAGTCAGCATTTTGTAGTACGCGTGTTAAAAGCAGACGGACGAGGGGGGGGGGGGGGTTATCCCCACTTGTTACAACAACGCCCCCAGAATACTCAAACGTAATTTTAAGCCTCAACAAGTAATGGTTTTAGATTGAATTTCTACCTCTACATATACATTTTCTCTGTGGAAATTGTTTCGAAGCACCTTTCCAAACACTCGAGACAAATAATGTACAATAAATATGTCTAGTACAACAATTCGCACCCTAGACATGGCGGGTGTGTGTTCGCGGTCACTTTGTATACATACGAACGCCGGACACTATAAAGTATAAACGAAGAGAAACGAAACAGAAAACACTGACTGTGGTGTTTCGGGGCTTGGAAGACGCAAGCATAATTCTAGTGACTCGCCTCCAAGTAAGTAACTCTCCAAGTCGTGCCAAGCAAGACTCACACAAGCACGATTGACACACTCATCACCTGGATCGTCCGTCGCTTTTCGCGAAGGAAAGTGAAAATTAGCAGAACGCCAGTTGTTGGGCGTAATTGTTGGTTGTGCCGCTCGCGAGTAAATGAACAGCTCGTTATTCTGTGTCGGGAGCACCATTGAGCCATTCATTGAGCCATTCATTGAGCCATTGAGCCAAACAACAATGTGTCGCAGTCATATAGCGAGCGAAAGTCCGGCTCATTCACTACCCTACTCTGCAATTGAGTATATACGCACGGTTTAGTTATTTACACGCAAACATAGTGAATTGCCTCACAGGAATGTAGTGTGCATTTGTAGGGTATTTGAACTGCTGGAAAGGAATGCAAGTGTGTGTGTAAGCTTACAAGTGTTGTGTACGAATGCTGTTCCAATATTAGCTTTATGATTGAGGAAATCATTGTATGTATAAAGACCTTCTTTAGTTCGAATTGTAGGTAGCGGGAATCGAACTCGAGCCCTCTTGAATTATAGTATAATGTGTTGGTGTCGGGAGAAACGGTTCGTAAAACGAATAATTTGCAAAACATTCGGGATTGTCTTGACGGTGTTTTGACTGGTGATAGAATTTTATTTCTTCAACTTGATTTTACGTTTTTCTTCGAAATAAAAGTAGTCTGTGCGGTGGCTCTTGTGGTTGGGGCGTAGGTCCTCAAACGTACGGCAACTAGGGTCTAGGGATGTAGGTTCGAATCCTGAGACATTTTCATCTTCATCTATCATTCACTGCTCATCCTCTCGAATGGTATGATTGCAATAATGGAGACGTAAAGCAACAAACAAAAATAATCAGCAATCAGAATAAAAAGACCCATTAGTGCAAACAGAAAGAGTATCTGAAACAATTCATATGAACATATCTACCCGACTTATCTGGACCTAGTATTTTGTTATTTTTTAATTAATGGGATCGTGGATAAAAACGCACGTCCAGATAAACCTTATCACGGTCGCCGATAGATAGATAAAGCGCGTGCCTGTTTGTCGACACGCGTGATAAGGAAGATAAGCTGTGTTATCGATCAATACGATGGGCATGAACACGCTCGGTTCTCGCTCACTCCCTCCCTAAACTAGACTAATTAGAAATGTGACTATCACTAATTGCGACGCCCGCTCCTCTTTCATCGATGTTGCCGCCGGTTTGATTGTGTTGCCGATCGAAATCAATGCTGCTGTGTATCTCTTTGAGGTCCGCATGCACACTAGGCCTACACTACTCCACCCGTTTGCACTAATGAATGATTTACACGGCCTCCTGTGATGAGTGTGCATTCACAGCCCATAGGATAGCCGTGTTTATAGGCCTACACGTGGGGGAGCTCGAACCCTCGAACTGTGATTGAGTTCGATTTATAAACACTCTCCGACGAGGGTCGGATTCGTTCAGCTCGCATCCCTATACGTGGCTAACATTAAATTAGACTCAGGTGACAGTGACACTTCCTATCACTAGAGTAATCACTTAAATTACAACATTTGTGCAGTTTTTATTATTTTTTTAATTTAAGAAAAAAATAGAAGATGTCATTGCTATTGAATTAGGTTTAATCTGTCTACATTAGAAGATGTCATCTTCTAATGTAGAAATGTACTGCTAGGTTAAAATATGATTTTGATCAATACTATAATGATCAATTAGTTGTGCTCAACATTATATTTAGCTCTCCTACGTACTAAGTGCACAGCCTACCACGCAACACAACATAATTCTTCACTCAATGTGCGTTGCTGTAATGTATTCACTTTAATTAACGATCAGTGTTAAATGTTTGCGATAGGTGGGGCAATAGACATTAATTATTTTTCTTGTTCATTCGAAACAAATCTTGAATAAATTAACCAGGTCTGTACAAGAAATTTTGATGTGTTCATTAGGGCAGCTTTTAATTATTATAAACGTGTTAGTCATTACCATAAATAGGGAAATTAGACAAACGTGAATTAGTAAATGTGTTGTTATTTTGTGTTATTTTAACGGCCCATAAAATACTAGTTCATACCAGTAAATCACGGACAAGAACATGATATCATTATAATGCTCGTTAAACATTGTAACACCAAGTATCATAATATCATGGTAGATAGATGCGGATTGCATTCGTTGCTGTTGTCAAGACATTTCTTCCACCCCAGATGGTTTAGTTTCATCATATCGTCGGTTCAGTCCTTCCTACGGGAAGGATTGTGTTCGATTCTATCTTACTGATGGGATCGAAATCGGATTCGTTAGAAATTCACTCCCAGAAAATCCGGCAGCAAGTCTGGCGCGTGTGGGGCAGCACACCTCCCCCCCCCCCCCCCCCCCCTATATTCCTGGTTATTTCACTGCTGTCATGTAAGCATGGCTAATAGAAATTGATTTGTACTTCAATAGTTATGCTCTGCGATAACTTGCAGGGTGTTGTCGTCACGGATTATATAATAGTGAAGTGACGCGCGTGACAACTACCAACCTAAATCTTCGTAGTTGCATCTCGTTCTCCTGCCTTCCTCAGGTATTGTAGTGATAATATCGCCCGCATGTTGTCAAACGTGATGGGGGGGTCGCATTCCATTCACGGTTGGTGCAGTCAATACAGTGGACAATAACAATGCAGCTATCGGGCAATCTCATACCGTTGAAATGGACCGTGTGGAGCGACCCATGGTCTACAGTAATATTATTGTATCATGGGAGTGACCGTTTCTTCTTAGAATTTTAGGGGACACCTCGCTTCTTACGGCGTCGCCAGTATAGTATTGTGACGTCACTAGTACGAGGGTTGTGACGTATGTCCTTTGCTTGCAGCTGCGCATCACGTTCAACGACAATGCGACGACGATGTTCGAGTACCCGTCTGAAGCGTCGCTCATCAGCGACCCCGCTGCGGCGGCTGCGGGGGGCTCTACCGCGCCCGCGGGCGGTATGTCTGTCGCGGGTGGGCTGCCTACCCCTCCCCCGCCCGCTACCGCCGCGCCCGGACTGCCAACACCCATTGGTGAGTATACACGACAAACACAGACAGACAGGCAGACAGACAGACACACACAGAACTGACGGACCTCTAAAAAAAGTCTCTAGAAATGACAGAACTCTAAAAAAAAGTCTCTAGAAATGACAGAACTCTAAAAAAAAGTCTCTAGAAATGACAGAACTCTAAAAAAAAAAAGTCTCTAGAAATGACAGAACTCTAAAAAAAGTCACTAGAAATGACAGAACTCTAAAAAAAAAAAGTCTCTAGAAATGACAGAACTCTAAAAAAAAAGTGTCTAGAAATGACAGAACTCTAAAAAAAAAAGTCTAGAAATGACAGAACTCTACAGTGAGGGTTTATTATTATTGCCATAGAGACTAGTTTAAAAAAAGTTGAGTCTGCAGGAGTCTCAGAACTCAAACAGAGCGAGAACTCAAGGTTGTCTGTTCGAATTTTTAAAACTGATTTTAAAATCGAATACCCCCTGCTAGATATTATCAAGGTCTAGAGATGACGAAAATAAATACGTAGATGCAAAATTCGTTACGTTTGGTTTAATTTAAATCCCATAATATCTCGATTGTCGGATTTAATTCACACGTGTAATGAATTTTCCATATATTCTCTAGAGGTCATTATCCGTGACCCTGATTAATATCTAGCAGCGGGTATCAGACAAACGACGATTTCGATTTTTAAAAGTTCTCGTGCTTTTTTAGTTCTGACTCCTGTAGGCTCTTAAACTGTTGTAAGGAAGAGAAAAACAGTCATCCTTGAATAGAATTTAGGCCCAGCGTCATTATTTTACCTTGGCTGTACAACGTTTTGCTTATGGGAATAAATTGTCACAGTTAATTACTACACTATGCATATTTTTAATTACTTTTTTTATTGTCATGTTAGGTTCATATGTTGTCCATGCTGTTTATAAACTTTACAACTCGTACAATACTCTTATTATGACCAGCCTCTTGCCTCATAAACAAAGTCTGACAGTCATGCAGCATAGCAATTCTCTGACCCAAAGGTTTCTCTAAGTAGTCATTGACACTAGTATAATACCTATTCAATCTCTTAAGACAGGTGTGCATGACACCGGGTGTTGTGTTGTGTTGTGCTGTTTGCAGCATGTTCAATCAATATACAAACTGCTTACTTACGGTAAAGAGTTAATGTGCATGCTGCATAGTATTCGCATTAGTCTTGCATGGGGGTTTATGACTGGTGCAGGTATTGATTTAGTCAGCGATTCATTATTGTGCATCCACGGGGTCGCATTGAATTGATTGTGACTGAGAGTATTTATACGTACGTGTGGTGTACGGCATCTGGAAATCTTCACAAACTTTAGCGCTACGTATTAATGTTTGTTGCTTCTTTAATCATTACATGCAAACTGCCTATCTCTTAATAACAAAGTAGAATAGTTTTAAGATTGAAATATCACATAAGTTCGTAACGTTTCTTTTAAATGGAGCATTGCCCTTGTAGTCAGAGAGTGGCTTCAAGATAAAATCTTAGCTATACCATTTGATCAGACAATATCAGATAAACTATAAGATGTGTGTGTAACTTTACAAGGCATTAAAGATGGCAGTAATAAGATGAAAAATTACCATTCTAAACCTACTAGTACTTGCTGCCAACTAATTTCTACTTTTAATTAAAATGCAATAACAAAATAATATATACGAAAGAAGATGTAGTATACACTATATGTAGTAATGTGGAAATGAGTGAAAGCCAGAAATTAAATAGTCAATGCCAACTTGGACTTGAACCCAGATATCTCAAGTTTGCTGCCTGGATGGACATATTACAGTTGGTGTACTGGTGTAATGGTGTAATGGTGGAGCACTGGTGTCATCCCATGACTGGAGGAGATGTGTAGATGATGTCCAAAATGTAGAATATAGTGGCAGAATATACTGGAGGAGATTTATGTAGATGATATGTAGAATACAGTGGGCGAATGTAGCAACACCTCTCTATGCTGAGAGTATAGTCGGTATTTAGTGTTTGATGCCTCGATCGCTAGAATGCATTGGAGCACGAGGTGGAACCTGAGGAAGTAAAGCGACAACAATCCACGGAGAAAATTGGTAGATTTAGCTTTCCGCTGTGTCTTGTCTCGTCTCGCACAGATTAGATTATCCATTGTCTGAGCGTAGCCATAAAATCAATCAATCAATCAATTTTGCATGGCATTACATTTCTGCGCTCCTTCGTACAATCAAATGTCTGGCATTGGTTCTGTGTGTGTATGTGTGCATGTGCACTCGGCCCGAGTGTGCATTCCTGTGGTGTTACGACCGTGCAATGCAATACCTGTGCCTAGATGTGCATTCCTCGTACACATACACACACACCGAGTTCATACCGCTTTACGCCATGCCAGGAAGTTACTTAAAACAAATCATACACTGCATTGAGCAATCATTCTGTTCTATAGAGCTTGCATGTACATTTTGCACGTTTTGCTTATGGGAATATATTGTCACAGTTAATTACTACACAATGCATATTTTTAATTACTTTTTTATTGTCATGTTAGGTCCATATGTTGTCCATGCTGTTTATAACTTACTTTTCTAATATTAATTTAATTGTTAGATTAATGACATTTTAACCTTTGTCAGTATGTCTCGATTAGCCTCGCTGCGTGCACTTGAAATTACGAGTCCGCAATCTCGGATACGTATACTAGTGTGAAACTTGAAGAATGTTGGCTTTAAGGTTTAATTTATTCTTAACACTTCCCCGAGTTCCATGTACTCTGGGACACACTACGTGTGACTCGCATGCTGAGCAGATCTATCTATCTATACATCGTTCACACATGAATGACATTTATATTAGATTTTATTGAAACTATCACACTGCATGACACATCAGTGGACATTTATAACGTGACGTGAGATATTGGCTTGGAAATATATATGTTTTTTGATGCATTACATTAATTTTGTCCAAAGGGTAGCTTTATACATACTTAGATTGCACTATGTAAAGATTTGAAAAATATTTTTGTAATGGAAATCAACATTCAGGTTGTTATTATTTCATGCAATATTGAACTAGAACAAATATATTTAGGTACTTTTTCCTTCCAATCTTAATACAGTAGAATAATTTCAAACATTTCTGTATAGAAGTTCTTACCTATGTAGTAACTGAATTCGACAGAGAGGACATTCCTCAGCGTGCGTCTGTTGTCGAATGTTAGTATGTGCGAACTTGTGCCAATTACCCAGTCATGATCGCCCTTCCCATGAACATTGGCCGTGTTCGAAAGTTCATTACCTTAACAGAATGGTTGAGTACGGCTTCTGTACTGTCACATCATTCTTGCAATCTAAATTCTTCTCTGGTTGACAAACATAACACATAGTTATGCATGGTAGCACACTGTCAAAAGAAATGTAGGGCTTTGCTGATTCGAGCATCTCACGTCACGAACTATGAAAGTGGGCATATGCTTATTAAACCTTTTTTAATGTTTCGATACCCATCAATATTTGGGAATAGTAAAGAAAAGGAGACAATAATCAGATTATTTAAAATTAAAATATATTCATATTTTTATGTTTTATACTGAAAATATGAACAATTTCAAGAGTCTCTCGTAAGAAATAAAAATAATTATATTGATAGTCGAAGTAGGGTTGCTCGAATCATCTTATCTATCTTCTTCTCTTCTTCTTCTTCTTCTGATAGCAGGTATTATTATTCACAGTGGATTATGGTTGGTTGAAAATGAAAAGCTCAAGCACACGAGATAAAAGCTAATTGTAACTTGTTGCACATAGCTTTGGGAAACAAACTATCTAAAAGATGTAAGTACAATATGTATCTGCATGTTCCTAAGATCGACTTCGTTATCATTGATTTCAAGAAATCTAGTTTTAACTTCGGAAATAGTCATCTTTAGTGTACAAAATACAGTTCTTGTTTTATAAATATTTTTTTCTGTTAAAACATAGTAGCTGTAGTCATACTTATTTAAATAATAATTGATTATTATTTAGTTTTGTGGTTCTGCTGGTCTTCTATTATAAATACTATGGAAGACTTACTGAAATTTTATTTGATGGTTTTAATAAGGTTTGAATTTGACTGGCTCTTTAGGTAACTTGTTCCCGCATGGTTCGTCTTCCACCTGTGCATGATCCCATGCAGTCGTCTACTATCTGATTCTGAACCACCTATACATGCTCAGGAGCAAGTCAGCTTCTTCCCATGGCGTTAGTTAGATCTCTGACATTGGCCTTGAAGCCGTAACTTGCCTTGAAGGTTGTTAAGTCTACAGGACTGGCGGCTCCACCTTGTTTTACTGTTGCTCTGTTTAAACTGGAGTAATTCCATGTGTTAATATTTACGTTGTATGTATGGATTCGCTTCCAGTTTTTAATCGCCTAAGAAGTCGTTGTCGACATTCTGAATTATAAATTACTGTACGGTAGATGCACGAGTTCCAACTGCATGATGGAAAAAACTGGTTGTAGTCAGCTAGTTTTTGTGAACCAGTACGTGTTCTGTTTGTTTTTCTCTCCTTGCCCCGAGGCAGTGAGGTGTTTTCAAAAATATTGTAATTTATTTAATATTTTTATTTTGTCATTGTCTGCTTTTGGAATGGTCATATCCTCTATCCAGTTTATTTATATATTTTGGCTCCTTGAGCCAACATTTTACATATAAATATAAACCAGTAGCAAACCCTGCATGAAGGTTGCATGGTCTTCTTAATCATATTTCCTGTGAGCGTTGTTCTTTGTTGCCATATATGAGCGGAAGGATTCTCAATGTTCCATCTTTCGGCTGTGGTTTGTGGTGAGGTTGTGGTAACCTGATTTAAGAGCTCTAGACGTGTGTGATTATCTTAGACAGCGTTAACACCACAAACGTTGGGCATCCACCTGTTCACATAAACACGGACCTCGTGTGGACTAGTACAAGGAGGGTTTACGCTCTGCAACGTATTTCTTTGGTATTTTGGTACACTTGTGTACAGTGGCGTATCCAGGAAGTGACAATGGGGGGGGTCGAACATTCCAAGCAGGCAGGGGTCTGGGGCGAAAGCCCCAGCCGCCGGAGGCCAATTCGCCGAAGGCGAAATTTTTTTTTTTCATTTATGATGTTTTAAACGCCTGGAAACACGTTGCAGAATAATAAAATGTCTTAGAATAGGTTTAAGAGAATGTAAGAATGACTTCAAAGAAAATTAAAAACCCAGTCACAGAACAACAAAATTAATGCAAAAATAAATATCTTTCCTATATTTTTTATTATTAATTGTTGGCAAGTCTCCTCGTAACTGGTAGTGTTGTATTTTGTGGTAATATCTATACATTGTATACGTTTCTGACGAATGTTTTAGCACTGATTTGCGTTAATTTCTGTTAGCAGCCAGCTTATAAATATGCAAAAAGCTATTGGTTAATGTTTTTGAGTTTTGACAAACGTGTTTTTATCATTAAGTTCTATTAATTCATGTTTTCTTTTATTAGAACTAAAAATACAATAGATACACCTTTTATAAAGAGTAACCCTCTGAACCCTAGCACCCATTAGCATTTGTAAATATTTTCCTCCAAGTTGTCCCATTCCACAAACTTCCTTCCCGATTGTCCCCGGAAGACAATAGGTCCTAGGCAGCTCTTCCTGACGACCAAGAGCCCAAAGTCGTATGATTTAACGGTTGAGTATGTTATTAAACAATAATCAAAATAGTAGTTTCCTGTTCCCTCCTCCTTTCTTTCCTTCTCTCAGCATGTTTTTTTTTTTTTTTTTGGGCATGGGGGGGGTTTGAACCCCATAACCCCCCCCTTGGATACGCCACTGCTTGTATAGGGCCTACTTGAAATGTCGCAGGAGAACTTCAAGTAAATTTCTTTAAATCAAAATTGAGGTATGCATACATGCAAATAATACCTTTAAAAAAATAAGAAAAATACAGACCTGTATAAATAAATTAATACTGTATTGCAGTAAAAGGAAATGAAATGACCCCACATTCCTTAAAAAAAATTTCTTCTAAACATTCCCGTATTCATATTACAAATAGCACGGCAGTATAAAACAGTATGTAGTGTAGGTACCTAAACCAAAACTCAGTATATATAGTAACAATTTAATCAAACATAACTTTTCAAAATAGAAATGTACAACATTTTTTACTTTGACCTCAGTCTGCTGAAAACAAGTTTCCGTTATTGAGTGTCTACTGTCTAGACAATAAATACACAAAATTATACAGATAACACAAAAATACACATATAAATGTGTGGTATGTACATATTTAATTATGGTAGGAGTGTATAATTTTCATTACATATCTGTAGGTTGAAGTTTAGAAAAGAAAATCACCGTACTATTCATTGTTTTGTGATTGCTCGGGCATTGCGTCAAATTTGGACGCTGTAGTCTTGTTCGGAGTGTTCCACGCTTCATCGGCCACTGGACATGCTTGAGACGAGCAGTCCAGCTAATCGCTACGTGGTTCCGTGACCGGACAAACCCGTGTGATGTGATACAGCTTCTTTTCGCACGGTGGATTATTAGGCGAGGTATTTAAACGCGCCAGCCCCGGGCCGTCCAGCCAATCAAGATGTTCGTCAATCTAGCACTCGATACCGTATTCTGTCCTTGCATTCCAGCATTTTTTTGTGGTGTCTTTTTTTTTTAATGTACCATTTACGGTCGTGATATTAATTATGTGTACTGTACTTTGCCATTTTAATTGGGTACACATCATTAGGCATGCACTTTTTTTTTATCAAAGCAAAATTGACATTCAAAAGTGTGTAAAATAAAATGGCTTTCCTAATACTGTATGTCAATAATATAATTCTAATACTTGAATTTTTCCACTATCAATTAAATATGGTGCCTATGGTAACCTAGGTATCTATTCTTTCTTTCCTGTCTCCAATTTTACATAAATATGGGTCAGTACATAGATTTGCACTTTTGACATCACAGCTGTGAGTTAGTTACTGTGAGTTAGTTAGTCCTGGCTATTTGCTCTAACATCTGAATTGTTTTACAGAAACGAAAGTAATTGTGATTTTGTTCTCATAGCTTGTTGCATTATTCTACAATAATCAAATCATCACAGTCTAAATAGATTCGATATTATTGCAGCGAGCGAGCATTACACTGGACTCCTTGGTCTTCCCACACACCCATACACACTGGTGTTGTAACTTGTGACAAATGTTCATGACTCATGGTGACAGCAGCAGCTGGTTTATGTTTTAAATGCCAACCTCCTCGCTCTTAGTCTTATCCCACAGTTGGTAGTCTTGGCACTCGTAATGTTGTAATACACAAAACAGTGTGGGCTTCTCTTCTCTACCAAGTATTCACAATACAATCATGTCAATATTCAGTCGGAGTTTATGACGATCGTATTTATTTTTAATAGAACTTGGACACAATTCTACATTTACACAATATAACTGTATGTTTTTTTTTTCAATTTGTCTTTATTCTGTTAACTGAAATACAGGTCCCCACTTTGTCGTATGGCCTTAGTAAGTAATTCACTGCTGTTACATAAAAAATAGTAGGATATGTTTTACTATAACATTGTTTTCATCCTTATTTTGATGTCATTAAGTTGTCGACTAGTATTGGTACCTACTAGTATTAATATTGGTAGTATTGTTACTTTCAGTGGGTTACCATTACACTCACAAAATATTATACTATTTCTATTTACTATTTAGCCAATAAAACATTCACACATGAATTTGTATTCAATAAACAGTAAATGTAGCTAGTAGATCTATGCCCATGTGTTGGCACTGATACGTTCACAGTACGTAATAGCACTGATATAGAACTTTGCATCGTCATGCGAGTAGAAGTCATTTGTTCACTAGCTCGGAACAATCGTATCCACAAACACAGTTTCATATTTCAAATGAAACTAATTCTCAATGACAAGAGCATTCCTAGTGTTAATAAGTGCAGTGTGATACTAGGTAGCTCTGTATAGGTTGGTTTAGTTTTCATGTTGGTACACACCCAAGCGCAGGTGTTCGACTGGTCGAATTGCGTTAAAAAGTCCACGCGTTGGTAGCCCTGATTGCAGGTGTTACTAGTTTCATTGTGCAAACGAGGTGAGGTTGGTAGTTCTTTGCTATGCAATTAGGAACCAACTCCACAGTTGCCTCGGGACGTGGTTCTATTGACCGCAGAAGTGTTGGGGTGTGGCCACTTGAAGTAGTGGCATTCCCAGAGGAGGGGGGAAGAGGGGGGCCAATCACTTGCCTTACCTTGCGCAATCATCATATCTCTCTGGTCCCGTGAAAGATGACCTTAACTAGAGGAATGTCTCTGTCAGTAACTCTATTCGATGCATTGAGAACAACGATTGATCGCTTCGGCTTCACGTGTTGCCCGTAATCCCGTTTCAATCATACATCTGAAACGTTGTGTGCACAACAGTTTAATGTGCTTGATAATAATATTGAAAATGAAAGTGGAAATCCTGCCTGATTATATATCTGGTTGTACTAACTTCCGATGCTCCTATTTATAGTCGATGAGTGTCTGAAATGAATCCTAGAGATAGAAATACATACTACAATTTATCCACAAGTCTGCTAACACTTATGAAATGAATTCAACACTATTGCACATGAACAACTAGCAAACACTTCGTCTAGTCAGGCATATTTACTCTGTAAACAGTATTTAGAAGGACATTTTCTTCGTTCTTGTTTCTCTACGATTGTAACAATCAATGTCTTCATGTATCCAGTTTTCAGAGTTTGTTCACCAATGTGTTGTGCTGTACTGTTTTCAATGTTTTCATTATTATTATGACTGATTAGCATTGGTTGTTTACAGTGATGCCCCGAAGAAAACCGCCATTACCACCCAAACCAAAGATTATCGTTCAAGCTTGGCCAGTTGGTACTGAATCCCTCGTTTAACATCACGTTAACAAGCAAACTACCCTAACATTTGTAGCTTTCTTCCAGCACAGACACCAAGCTGCCCATATGTGAATCCAGTGTACATCCCTTAGCCTCCTAATCTCATCATAATGCTTTCTAATATGTAACTTACTAGTACTGTGGTTGTTGTATGTATATTGTATAGGCCCTAGTTTAATTGCAATATACATTATATCGTAGTTGTAGATTATTTACACGTGTTGGTATATCATATGTAGATGTATACAAGGCACGGTATTATGATGTCCCGCTAAATATTTAGTCCGGGGGTATTTTGTGTATTCCATGGAAACAATGTTTACGATTGGTGGTTGCCATGGAGAAAACAAGTAAGTCCAGGACTAAATATTTAGCATGTCATTATAATACCGGGCCTAAAACTGCTTTGTTATATGTATTTATTTACGCAGCAACCCCTTTCTCTACCCCATTCATTTTTCATTATATGCCTTTGAAGTGTAGTGACGTAGATTTCGTAGACTAGAAATACCTGCATACTTTCCCTATTCTGAATTTGTATTTGTATTGTAATCATTTAGATTGTTTGGCATGCGTATGTTGTGGTGTAGACCGACTCTAAGCTAGTACTTGTGTTGTCCAATAGGTGGCAGTAGTCTTGCTAGCTACACCCCCAGTAAGGCATCGATGGGCGGGGAAGACTTCCAGCTGGGAGTGACGCGTACTACCCCGCTACCCAAGCCCAAGGAGGCAGCGGAACCCAACGCTACCTCTGCCGACAAGGACGAGACCGAATACCTGAAGCCGGCGGATGATGCCGACAATCAGGCTTGGAGCGCTGACACCAACGACGATCTGCTGTTTTAACATCCGTGAAGCGTCGACCCCGTCCGCAACAACGAGTCAGCATTCATAGGAAACACGAGGATGTAACCAACTAACGGAATAGCTTTCAAAAACAATATATGTATACCTTTTTCATATTGAACTATGTTCATTGTTGTATTCTTTTTTTCTCTCTGTGTGTCAAAATGAAATTGAAAAGCGACCAAAATTAAGGGAAACACGTAGAAACTAGGCCGTATTAATGCTGGATATGTCTAGAAATAACTGATTGCGAAATACGCTTAGCACGATGTGAGAGTTAGGGTCATGTAACCACAGTGTTCGGTGACCGGTTTTTAAATAGGATAAACGTTTTCCTTCTTATCAAACTATTAGCAGCACCTTCACATTTCCACGTTCTTCTGTTTGTAATACGTACTGTAAAACACCGGTTACGCAGTCTCATAGTCTCACGTTATCGATACAACATTATTTATTTCAATTTAGAATAGATCTCAATGTGCACGTTTGAAATCCTGCTTATAGTTTAACACTAACCTAGTGGTTTGATAGGTACCTTTAATATTATTACTTTGGTTTGATTTGATTTGAGAAAAACCAGATGCACAAAATAACATTTAAAACATTTTTAGCCTCAGAAGTTTGAGCACAAGATAAGCTACTTTGTTGTCTCATGCCACATTTCTTCCTGGCAATGTTGTAATCGTAATAGACTGCTTAGTGGACGACAAACTATGCTTTGATATTATTTTTCTTAAATAAACTTTCTATACTAATTGTAGAAATGATCGTTAAGATTTAACACTTAAAACGGTAGTTACGGTCTACCTTAAATGCTGCTCATTAAATAAGATCACGAATACTAGGTAGTGGGGTAACTGTAGTATGCCAAATGGCAAATAAAGCAACAGAATTACACATTTCTAGTTATTATGTCCAGGTTTTTGCAATTTCTACGTGTAACCATTCCATATATAAGTTCATGTTTGCCAACTTTGTACAATAACGTAAATAGGCTGCATTAAAAAAAATAACTATGCACTGTAAGTTTTACTAGTGAGTTTGATCATTCATTGTTAAGATGTGAAAATATAAGATGTTGATATTTGTCTGACTTTGATAGTATTATTGTGAAATAAAGAGACTTCCAAGTTTGGGGTTGTAGATATGTGTGCTGAGAAGTCAAATAAACGGTGGCGTGGCTAGCACAGAAATCCGTGTCAATTATCAATCGACTGATCACGTATACCTTGCAGATGACAGACAAGAGTGAAAATATTATCTATTCAAAATAGAAATGTAACTCACGTATATATTTTACTCAAGAAAATTGTTAGTAGAGGGTTCTAAATTTTTTCTACATGAATTTGATGTGTCGAATAAATTATACAGGATTGGCTGGCTATGGCAGAACTTTAGAATAAATTGAACTACCCGTATAACGTTGGCAGGTTATATGATTAAAACGTACGTACATGCATGCATTCACGTTGTTTTAGCTGTATGTTTCTCTTCTTGAATGATATAGAATTCTTTATGTATCTGAACATTGTTTACGTGAGGTATAGCCGTTAAAAGCAGCAGCACACAACTGCAGATGCCTAGGTAGGGATACTTAATAATTATACTGCCAACTACATCAAGTCGTCTCCACCTATGGCGAGGACTTAAAACTACATGACGTAGTAACACATCCATTCATCTAAATAAAGAGATTAACATGTAACTTTCAGTCTTAGGCACATTCTCATTTTAGGTATCTCTAAATAAATTATCTGAGCAATCTTATTTTGTCTGCATTGTGTTTTTTCTTTTCTTTCAGTGGTAGATTGTAACAAAGTATACTTCTCACATATATTCATACTAACGAAACAATGTAAAACAAATCTCATTTCCTTACCGAATTGTTTTGAAAGCTGTCTATTCAATGCATGTATTCGTTCCTATGTGTAAAACTTGTGTTGTCGATCAGAATAACAATGATCGGGCATTATTAGGGCAAAGTAGATCATGGTACTACCGTTTAAATAATGTCGGGGAGGGGGTTGATTGGACAATGAGCTCTTTGTATCTGTACATTACATTGTGAGCGTGTGTTGTTTGTTATAAAAAGCTGTGTCGATGGCTGGTATGCTGGCATTTCCATTCAGACAACTGTCTTGATGAACAGTTTTTACCTTGGTCGCATCAAGTACTGTACGTACACGTGTTGAATCGGTGTATTTGAATAGGAAACTACTGTACAGTATTTTGTCGTGTTTTGAAATTATGTAGTTTCATTGTTACTAGTACGTACTGGTAGGTACTGTGTGTTTGTTTAACTAATGTTTAATTAAACATACCATTGTTAGATTGTAAAGTCTGTTGTAGCTAAAGAAATTTTTTGAACGAGGGTTATTTGTACATTATTATTTTATACGTGGTACATGCTGTTAAATATTAATATAAAAATTAGAATTTTGATTTTTACTCAAGTGTAATTTGTATTAGTATTGGTGTTACTTTCATAGTTGCTATATCACTTATAAATTGAATGTGGTTAAAGACTTAAAATATAGTAGATACCTCTTCCTGGTATTTAAGGCTCCAATATGTTATCAAGTTTCTTGGGAAGATGTAGATAGTATGCAACAGCTGATCAATGGGGACCTCTAGATTGATAGCTTAGCTAAGCAATGGAGAGTGTTTAGTAGACAATACATAGGCTACATAGTAGTGGTAGGTTTAAATTATGCATGTTATTTGTGCCCATTCCATAACAGTGATTACTGGTTGTAAGTTGTGTACATGTATTCACTAGGCTATGTATTTTTAAATAGTATGTTGGTAAAGCAGTTGTGATATTTTGTCTTTATAACTTAACTTCTCCTGTTTTTGGCTGAAATATTTATGCAGAAGTACTTCTTAGTAGGCTTTAGTGTGTCACATTTATCATTGGATCGATGTAGAGTCCAGTAAATATTGAAAGTATTTTAAATATTCTCAATTGGTGGACATACCAAGGTCCTGCCCGCTTGATGTTATCTTATGAATTCACCTCAAATAATAAGGATTTATAAGTTTTCATTGTACTAATTAGTAACTACCAGTTGTAAGGGCACAAGGAGATCCCTGTAGGAAATACCACTTCAAAATAATATAATAATACCAAAGTAAGAAAGTCATAAAGGAAACAAGAACAAGCATAAAGTGAATGTGGCTGGATTGAAATTCTGTGTGTACGATGAATTATTAATTACGCTACTGTCAGTACTTCGTTGCGGTTTAGCCGACTACTGCGCCTTAAGGGGAGTCGTGTACAGTAAGAGTTTTGTATTTCATGAAATATGATATGCATCAAAGGAAACTTGTATGTATGGACCAAAGCTGCTTACACAGGGGCTAGTAAGCCCAGAAACCATTTACTTTAGACAATTTCCTCACACATTGTTCTTAGGTGGCGTTAGTTGGTGTGTTAATGCAGAGTGTGCGCTAGCAAAGCAATTGAAAATCTTGCATTCAAATAAGAGATAAAAGAACTCGCAGTGTGTCTGTGTTTGGTAAGTAGCCATGATTTGGCTGCTTGTTGTCTTGCATATGGTTGTATGTCCGTATGTCTGGAAAACATATCTCTTTTTATCTTATTACAGTGAAATGTCTTTTATATGTTTGGCAAAAGATTTGCTTTCAAAAATGTATAAGGAAACAGAAATATCAAATAGTTACTAAATAATGAGCTCAATTTACAAAATGTATAACTGAGAAAAATATGCAAACGTAAAATATATAATTGAGATTACACTGTATTGTGCACATAGAAGTTTATAGCATCCAAGAAAATGTAGCTCTGTTTTACATATAAGTTTACCTTTGAAGATACATAGTATTTATTTTAAAACAATAGCATCCCCGTCGAGTGAGCATCAAATGTGTTTGTCGGTGTGTGAGCCATGTGCCATAGGCCACTACCGACATTACTCGCAGTTAGAGGTGTCAAATTCCGTGTAGGCTTATTCAAGAACGGTTATTGATACATGTAATATAATTCACCAATGGTAGTATGTATTGCTTAGTGTGTACGTATGAAAAGCCAATGTATACCGATACGCATTTTGTGGATTTTTTATATCTGCCAATGCATTCCTGAAAATATTTGTTTTAATTTAAATTAGTTTTGCACTTAAACATAAAATTTAATCTTGCCTATTATGTTTAATGTGAATGTATTAACATTGTATTTAACAAACGTGTACATAAACTATTATACTGTACTATTGGATTTCTTAGTATTTGCCAGCTTGAGCATTCATTCAATCATGTCATGTACTATCACTATGTACTAGAATACTTGGTCTTTGTACTGTGTTAAATGAAATAGCTCTTAAGAAACATGTAAGAAAGTAAACCTTAATACATACTCGATAAAACTAACCTGCGTTCGGTATTATAAGAAATAACCAACCATAAGAAACTCCCATCCTTCAAACTTACTACGTTAGCAACCAACTTATCCCATCTGTCCAAATTTCATCGTGTTTACATAAACAAAACATAAAACAAGTGTCCTAAAAGTAAAATAGAAACACTCACTAAAGACTAAACTAAATGAACTACAGAAAAGCTGTCGGTTGTTGAAACTACATTAGCACAAACAATGTGGCTGCTTCGCAGTACTTATTATTGACAGTTTTAAGGTCCACAATTGACCGCATTATTCATAATTAAATCAACATGGAAATGAACAGAACAGAGAGTTCGATAGAAGAATGAGTATGGTATTCTGGGACATCGAAAAGCATATGATGGTGTGCCAAGGATAATACTACCCAGTTTGAGATGGTCTGGAAACAAAAGGAGTGGAAAAGAAGTGATAGGTAGTTAAAAAACATAAGCATTGGTTATTTTCAGGGCGGACGCGTCCACCCACTCTTTTTTCGTGGGCGGGCGCGTCTACCCACTTCTTTTTTGGAAGTCGTTTGAAAGATGATGTAGGTAGGGTGGTACTGATACACGGATACACGGACACCTACACTAATCTTCAATAAGTAATAACTAATAAATATTTTTGTTTTCCTTAAAGTTAAACATGTGGCAAGAAAAGATTTATGAATTTTTTAGTGATTCCATCATTTTTATTACAGAAAATGAGAAACTACAAGTGCCCACTTATAATTGTTTATAAGGTATGTGAAACTTGAGTGAAAACAAGTCTATCAGGGTCAGATAGTTCTAGATAACACAAGGGCAAAGACTAAGGCAGGGAAGCAAGCATACTGTCATCATTGCTCTTCATAATACTGATGGACGGCATCGCATCCACAACGAGGTAAAGGCAGAAGAAAGGCTAACCTGAACAGCACAACGCAGGGCAGCAGAGCAGAGGTAGGCCTATCTGTAAACAACATTGAGGAATGGGGTACAGCTAATTGGTTGGATGCAACTCAGAGCAGGGCAGCACAGTTCAACATGCGGCTACCACTGAGTCCTACTTCTGCCAGCTAGGGTGACTCGCCTCCACTGCCCTAAGCTGGGTTTCATTCAGTTTGTGGCTGGCTAAATTGACTGATTGATTGATTGATTGATGTGGAGGAAATTCTGTTTGAAGCAATGTAGTGGCATGGTTTGAACATGAGGCACTTGGAGATGCGTTGACTAAGGCGCTAGCGCTACGTACTTACTACAAAGTGGCTGGCTGCCGTGTGAGTTTATTTGCAATTTTTATTTAATTTCTTCTCTCGAGTGAACAAGACCTCGGTCGAAACGTCTCGCTATATTTGTATTGTTTTTTATGTGTACTTCAAACTCGCAAATCCGTCATCTTACTCGAAGGTAAGCTGTTGGATCCTTTCCTCACATTATATACCTTATTTGCAATTTAGCTTGTTACTAATGTATTAACTTTAACATCTTGTTAGTTCCTAGTTTTAGTTCCATGATGTAAAGATATTTTATTTAATCAATTTCAATTAGATAAAATACAAATTATAAAAAATATACATGTTGATCCACATAGTCTCTGAATTGTGGCCTTCATTAGCAATCACGACAGCAGCACCTCCAGTGAGCCATCTAGGCGTAATTTAGTACTATTCCAATATGAAGCGGCCGAGAAGTCTAGAACAGTTGTGCAAAGATACCAATTCCACACTACGCACGCCTACTATAACGAGCATGAATAACCGTTCATATGGCAGCGATATGTGAAAGATGTGGATAGCCAGCATTACGCTCATCATACTTCGTGGACGCAACCATCGACATCCCAAATTTGGTGATTTACGTTGTACATTCTACATTGCTGGCACAATGAAAGTAATGCTCAAGCTTATTATAATATATGGATGGACAGCAAATATTGATACTGTAGTTGTAATTTTTTATTTTTGTGGTTGTAACCAGAATTTAAATGAAAAATATTTAGCGTCCCATAAAACTAGCAATATTGTTGATGTTTTGAAGCTTAATTTCCCCAAAATTAGCATTAATTAGTAATTATAGATATAACTATTAGAAACAGTAGTTAAATTAAACATTATTACCAAACTGAAACCATTTTAAAGTTGAAGGGGGAAGGGCAGAGAGTTCAAGTAGTCTTACCCCTATGTATCAGTACCGTGCACAATTAAATGATTTGGACCTTTGGTCGGACAATCAGGGGGCGATGGGCGATCTTCAAATGTTTTTGTAAATTTAGATAGTTCGAAACTTTGCTAGATGTAGAGCTAGTGGTTTTGCAAGGGGTGCTTCAGCCACCCACATTCGGCGCCCCTGAGTGGGGTGGTTGTAATGTTATGTCTGTCACGTTGGCTACACCACCAACAGTATCGGTAGAGCCCGCTAGAGGCCGACACGGTGAGCGGCAGTCGCCGTCTGTCACGAGTTGTAACCAGACGTGTATCACAGCACATCATAATAAACCTCTTTACTTTAATCAGTGTATCTTATATTATTTATATTATACCCACATAATATCACATGGTGTCGGAAGTGAGGGATGTGCTGATGGATGACGGCTCGCCTACAAGATTAAGAAGAATCTGCAAGTAAGAAGATTCGCGTAGGTAGGCCTAGGCACGCAAGCTACAACAAGCATGGCTGACGCAATGTTTCATCCACCGCCAATGCTAGACTTGGCGTCCGGCAATGTCGCCGAGAATTTTAGAAAATTCAAACAGAGGTATGAGATATTTATGCAAGCGTCAGGCAAAGACAAACAATCAGAGCAAGTGAAAACAGCCATACTATTAAATCTAATAGGAGAAGAGGCTTTAGAAGTGTTCAACACGTTCACGTTCGAGGGTGATGAGAGCAAAGCCAAAGTGGATGACGTCATAGCAAAGTTTGAGGCGTACTGCAATCCACGCAAGAATCTAATCTTCGAACAAAGTAAGTTTTTCACACACTGTCAAGCGGAAGGGGAACCTTATGATCACTTCGTAACTACCTTGAAGAAGATGGCAGCATCATGCGAGTTCAGAGATCAAACCGAACAAATGCTAACTTTACGAGTAGTGTTGGGGATAAACGATAAGTCCTTGAGAGAGCGTTTACTACGTCTTCCAGCTTTGACCTTGAAACAGGCGTCGGAACACTGTCGTGCTGCCGAGGCTAGCAAGAGTCAGCTAGAACAACTCGAAAACTTAAGGATTGTGGATGCTTCTGGTATACATAATAAGAAGTACACCAGTAAGGCAAATCAAGAAGAGAAGTTACCCTCAAGCAACTGCAAGTTCTGTGGATACAAGCATGTGCCGCGAAAATGTCCAGCTTACGGGCAAGTCTGTTCCGGCTGCAAGAAGAAGGGACATTTCTACAAGATGTGCCGAATGAAGAAGAAAGCTATTCAAGAGGTCGAGAAGCAATACGATCCGCACAATGAGCCAACCAGTGACCAATCGGAGAGTGATGAGGACTACCAGATGGTCAAAATGGATTCTGTCGGTAGAGTCGACGCCGTCTCGTCAACCACAGGACCGACGTGGACTACAGACCTCATCATAGCCAAGACGAAGATGTTGTTCAAATTGGACACTGGGGCGGAAATAAGCATTTTGCCATACAGGTATTTTAAAAGATTGCATAATGTAGGGCAATTAAAAAGTACCAAGGTCAAGTTAGTGTCATTTGGTGATAAAATAATTATACCCAAAGGAACCGTAACATTAGATTGTGAAAAGGGAGACAGAAAAGTCACTGTGCCATTTATGGTCACGGACACAAAGAGTGTACCCCTGTTGGGATTAGAGGCATGTATACAGTTGGGACTGATACAGAAAGTAGACAAGGTAACGATGAGTAAGAGTAGATTATTAGTATCTAAAGAGGATTGGTTGAAAGATTATCAGGATGTATTTGAAGGTTTAGGGTGTTTACCAGGAGTGTATAAAATGCAAATGCAGCCAGATGCTAAACCCAAGGTAGAACCAGCTCGAAGAATTCCCTTAGCGGTTAAGGATAGATTAAAAGCGAAACTTGACAGTTTGGAAAAGCAAGAGATTATAGAAAAAGTGACTAACCCTACAGACTGGGTCCATAATTTAGTCATTGTAGAGAAACCTAACGGGGATCTCAGGCTGTGCTTAGACCCTACTGTCTTGAATCGCAGTTTAAAGCGGGAACACTATCCCATCCCAGTAGCTGACGACGTAATTGCAGGCTTGTCAGGAATGAAATTTTTTACCATTCTAGATATGAAGGATGGGTTCCATCAAGTGAGGTTGGATGAGTCTTCCACTGATCTTTGCACGTTTAATACACCGTTTGGTAGATACAAGTACTTGCGGCTTCCATTTGGATTATCGTCGAGTCCCGAAGTATTTCAGCGTATGAACAATGAGATTTTCGGAGATATCGAGGGTATCCAGGTGATTTTTGACGACATTATAGTTGCCGGGGCTACTCAAGAGTCGCACGATCACGTCTTGAAACTAGTGTTAGAGAGAGCCAGGCAAGCGAAGGTGAAATTTAATCCTAACAAGTTTCAGCATGGAGTCAAGGAGGTGAAATTCATGGGTCAACTGATTTCAGACAAGGGTGTACGAGCTGATCCAGAGAGAGTAAGGGCTATCGTCGATATGCCAACTCCGACTTGTGTCGCAGATGTTCGTCGTTTCTTGGGAATGTTGAACTTTGTTCACCAATATATGCCAAACTTGTCGTCAGTTTCTAGTCCGCTTCGCCAGCTTCTTAGGATAGATGTTGATTGGGCGTGGGAACACGAACAGGTCAAGGCGTTTGAACAGTTGAAAACTCTGTTAGTGCAAGCACCGGTACTGTCGTATTTTGATGCTAGTAAACAGTTAGTTTTGCAAGTTGACTCGTCAAAGGATGGAATGGGCGCTTGTTTAGTTCAAGAAGGGCATCCTATAGCATTCGCTTCTAGGAGTCTCACAGATACCGAACAGGCGTACGCACAGATTGAAAAGGAATTAAATGCTATCGTGTACGGATTGACAAAGTTTCATTTCTATGTTTATGGCCGGAAAGTAATAATACAGACTGACCATAAGCCGTTGGTGTCAATAGCATCGAAAAACGTTAACAAAGTTTCTCCAAGACTGCAGAGGATGCAGTTGAAAATAATCAAATATGACGTTGATATCACTTACTTGCCAGGAACAAAAATGGTTTTGGCAGACACATTGTCCAGGGCGTTTTTGAAGGAACCACTAGTAGATTCTGATCCAGAGATGGATGTGTTGGTGCACAGTGTTTCAAAACACAAGCCCTTCTCATCAGAGCGAAGGTTAGAGTTTCAACAAGAGACGAAGAAATGGGAGGTTGCTCAACAGTTGTTAGAATTAGTCCAGAAGGGGTGGCCAGATCATCTGAACAAAGTTCCAAGTGCATGCAAATACTTTTACAGTCTTCAGGAAGATATCTCCGTGGATGACGGGTTGATCTTTATTGGGTCTAGAGTATTGGTTCCTCCATCTCTACGTCCCTACATGTTGGGTGTTTTGCATGAGGGTCATTTTGGAATTGCCAAAACTAGGGAGAGAGGTAGAAGTGTGGTTTTTTGGCCTGGAATGAGTCAGGACATCTATGATTTCGTACAAAAATGTGTAACCTGTGAACGATTTGGTAAATGTAACAGTAAGGAACCTTTAATATCTCATCCTATACCTGACCGAGCATGGCAAACATTAGCGGCGGACATTTGTGATTGTAATGGGAAATGTTATCTTGTGTTGAAGGATTATTACTCCAAGTGGATAGAGATTGTCGAACTCCAATATAAGACAGCAGCGGAGGTAATTCTTAAACTACAATCTGTCTTTTCGCGATTTGGCATTCCCGACATACTGATGTCTGATAACATGCCATTCAATAGTTTTAAGTTCAAACAGTTTGCTAAAGGTTGGAACTTCGAGTTGAAGACATCTAGTCCTAGATACCCCAAGTCAAATGGCATGGCGGAAAATGCTGTAAAACTAGTAAAGAGCATGCTAAAAAAAGCTAACTTTGATCATCAGAATGTGTATCGTTCTTTGTTAGAATACAGAAACACACCTGTAACTGGTTTAGGTTTATCGCCAGCTCAACTGCTATTGTGTCGCAACCTTAAGTCGCGATTGCCCATGATTGAGAGTAAACTTCAACCCGAGGTTCAAACTAATGTTCGAGAAAAGCTGTATCAAGCACAATTAAAACAGCAGTATTTCCATGATAAGGGGGCGCAGAGCCTGCCAGCATTGAGAACTGGAGACAATGTTGTGCTCAGGCGAGAAGGTGTGTGGGAGCCTGCAGTTGTAAGTGCTATGCATGACGCACCTAGATCGTATATAGTTAAAACTGAGCAAAATTCAGAGCTTCGCAGAAACAGGGTGTTCCTACGAAAGTCTGCAACAGACTTTCATCCTATTGTACAGGATGGTGATATGGAAGAGGTAAAGGAAGAGGGCAGGAAAGAAGCTCCTCAGGAAAATATTGTCGAGTCTCCTCGAAGACAAACAAGGAGTGGTAGGGTGGTTCAAAGACCAAAGAAGTATGATGAATACGTTTAAGTAGTTTTAAGACCTTTATTGTATTGTATTGAATTGTACTTTTCTGTGTTTTTTCTGTTTGGGTATTGTCATCCTACTGGTTTAGTTATTAGTATAAATTGTAATAGCATTGCATTGTTCTTATCTTAAGCATTATAACTCATACTTGATGGAAAGGTGTAATGTTATGTCTGTCACGTTGGCTACACCACCAACAGTATCGGTAGAGCCCGCTAGAGGCCGACACGGTGAGCGGCAGTCGCCGTCTGTCACGAGTTGTAACCAGACGTGTATCACAGCACATCATAATAAACCTCTTTACTTTAATCAGTGTATCTTATATTATTTATATTATACCCACATAATATCACAGTGGTCACTGGTAAGAGAGTAGAGTGAGGGTCAATTGCCCCCTTTCCCCCCTCCCCCCGTTGTTACGCGCCTGGCCACTATTATTTTTACGAATACACTATAAACTTGTGAAATATTGTAACTTTCACTTATATTCTAATGTACAGTTTATTGTGGGAAATAAAAATATCAATCAATCAATCAAATGTTTACACCATACACCCCCAGACTTCCCTTACACCGGAATGTACAGTGTGTGGGGGGGTGAACCCCACCCCCTTCTGCCAAAGAGAGAGAGCGAGAGAGAGAGAGAGAGAGAGAAAGAGAGAGAGAGAGAGAGAGAGAGAGGAGTTTGAGTGACAAAGCGAGGCGACCTGACTGAGAGCTCAGAGAGTAAACAACAACAGTGATTCAGTCAGGGCGGATTTGGAAACACGTCTAACCTTATCGCGTACCTGCACAAGTTCAAGGTTTATCGAAGCACTTGCGACAACATTGCATAGACCAGACAGGATTATTGGGTGGAAATGAATTATTTCCATCGTTATAGTCAGTGTAGAGATGGCTCAAAAATACTAGGCCTATGCCCGAGATGCCCGGGGCCGGTCAAAATAGTGGTCGGACAAGTGAAATAAATTACAAAAAGGTGGTTTTCTTGCAGAAAATGTACAATCTGTATGAACTTTGCCGTGCCCTTGCCACCTATAATTCTTATCCTTTGTCCCACGGTTGCTTTCCGATGCCCTAGATGTAATTATATGGTACATTATAGTATAGGCTATACTCGTGAATTTAGTATATGGGAGAGAATAGGGGTGAAACGGAAAATATAATAACAACTTTTATGTCACGCCAACAATTAAAAAAAGTGGGCTGGACTAAAACAAAATGCAAAACAAATTGGGCATGTAAGTTTTACATCTGGGCATGTTATATTTTATACAGTTTTTAGGCCCCGGTGTACGATCTCACTAGAATTAGTTGGTCGGTAATTTGTTACACTGTGTTACATCTAAGTGTACATCTGTGTATCTGTATCTGTGTGTATCTGTGTGTATGTGTGTATCTGGTATCTGTTGGTCTATCTATGAGTGGGAGGACTGGAGAAGAGGAACCGACAGGAACATCATCGTTTAGCTTCAGTGTGATCGATCCATCATCATCGCTAATCATTGCTTCATACTTCTACATCCCCCCCCCCCCAAACATTATCCGTGACATCGCAACGAGTTCGCCTACATCGCCGCCTACCCCACTGGAACCATTGTTGACGACGCGCTGCAGGAATTTAGAGGATGAGTAGGCTACAAATGTGAGTACAAACAGACTACTTTTATTTATTTGTTCGGCTAGCTTTGTTCAACTATCTTACACTGAGTCTTACACTGGCCAGTGTAGCAAAGCGTCTTACACGAGCTAAAGAGCTAGTGTAAAAATCTCATGCACTGGCTACACTAGTATAATTTTTAACTACAGGCGAACGTTATACAAATACACTAAGTACTGACACTGACTTACACTAGTGTAAATTGGGTAGGACAAACGAACAAAGCTACCATTGAACTGTTAAATACGGTCAGTAAGTGAATAGGCCTGAAAATTGCAGCAAATTTTTAAATATTGTTTATCCATTAACTAGCGAGTACCCGGCATGCATTGCAATGCCACTGAAAGAAAGAAAGTGCTTGTGTTTTAATTCTGTTTATTGAAGTGCTTTTGGATAGACAATATTTTTTTGTTTTACCGTCCAAGAATTGTACTAAAGATTAACTACCACGATATAATAATATATTAGACATAAAGCTAGAGACTTAATGAAGTAATTATAGCCGTGTTGAATAGTTGGAACATCATTAATATGTTTACAATACTCTTGACTCGCTCGCTACGACAATGTGACGAGGTATGTTGATGGTCGGTGAGTAATCAGGCAGTGATAACAGTATGCAGGACTTGGATCGCCTGACTTTTGTGTTGCTTTACAAACTTGTTGGCGTAGCAACTGGCGGGGGACATTATATTTTATTTGTGGTACTGTACAGAAAGTACATAATAATATAATATATTGTGTTTTATTGCTATTGTTGTAATAAATGGACAAAAACCTCGCTTACCACTGGCGTAGCTCTCATAGTGCGGGGGAGGGGGGGGGGGAGCCGGTATTACGGTGTCCCCCCCCCCCTCCTTCCCCCCGAAAATCAAGATGATTGTATGAAGATTGTCTGATAAGCAAGCATAGCATAAAGAGTAAATTGTGTAATATTAAATCCATCAGAAGATTCCAGAGTATTCCTATAGTGGCAATAAAAAGCCCTTCTGAATGCAAAGATGATCGCTCTAAACTCTAAAGCCATGTACGGTACGGGACTCTTGTGAAGACGATTTAGCAACTATTTCCGCTTCTGGCTTCACTCCCGCCTCTTTTCACCCGACAAAGCCCCCCAGGATCTAATACTACTGGAGCAATCAGGTTACTGTATATTCGTTAGGTTTATATTCGATGGAGTAATTAACAAGGCATATCCAACTGATATTGTAAAGTTTGTATAGTTTATAGTTTATAGTATCGTAAACGACAGCACACGAAGAGCCGCTAAAGTAGGCCTACGCAGGATAGATTTAAAAAACGTTAAGTAGCCTTCTGCGCTTCGCTATTATTGATAACTGTTAATTTTTGTTTATTACAGTGGTATTTTTACGTAATTAGTGATGTACAATTGTACCTTTCGTGCCAAAAGTATAGTTAACATAGTTTAATAGAATTTTCGGTAAGCAGTTCACAAAATGCTTCCCAAGGACACCGCTCCCAATCACCGATGATCACGTTGTACTCAAGCGTAATTTTTTTAACTACAAGCGTCTTACAAATACACTAATAAGTTACACGGGCACAAAAGAACGATTAAGTAGTAAGTACTGACACTGACTTACACTAGTAAAAATTGTGTAGGACAAGTGAACGAAAGCTACCATTGAACTGTTTAATACGGTCAGTAAGTGTCAGGCCTAAAAATTGCAGCTAATTTATAAATATTTTTTATCAATTAACTATAGCGAGTACCCGGCATGCGTTGCAATTCCACTGAAAGAAAGAAAGTGCTTGTGTTTTAATTCTGTTTATGGAAGTGCTTTTGGATACACAATATTTTTTGTTTTTCCGTCTAAGAACTTGACTGTACTAAAGATTAACGATATAATAATATATTAGACATAAAACTAGAGACATTATCAAGTAATTGTAGCATTGTTGAATAGTTGGAACATTATTGATCTGTGTACAATACGCTGGACTCGCTCACTACATGACGAGGTATATGTTGCCGGTCGGTGAGTAATCAGGCAGTGATAACAGTATGCAGGACTAGGATCGCATGACTTTTGTGTTGCTTTACAAACTTGTTGGCGTAGCAACTGGCGGAGGACATTATTTATTTGTATTTTATTTATTATACTTGTGGTACTTATATAGAAAGTGCATAATAATATATATTATATTATATTTTGTTGCTATTGTCGTAAATGGACAAAAACCTCGTTCACCACTGGCGTAGCGCTCATAGTACGAGGGGGGGGGGAGCCGGTATTACGGTGTCCCCCCCCCCCCCTCCTTCCCCCCGAAAATCAAGATTAATGTATGAAAGAAGATTGTCTATAATGAGTAAGCAGTAGCATAAAGAGTAAATTGGGTAATATTATATCCATCAGAAGCTTCCAGAGTATTCCTAGTTTAATGACTGGCAATAAAAATGCCCTTCTGAATGCAAAGATGATCGCTACGGTACAGGACTCTTGTGAAGACGATTTAGCAAATATTTCCGCTTTTTGGGACTGGCTTCACTCCCGCCTCTTTTCACCCGACAAAGCCCCCCAGGATCTAATACTACTGGAGGTCTGGAGCAATCAGGTTACTGTATATATGTTAGGTTTATATTCGATGGAGTAATTAACAAAGCATATCCGACTGATATTGTAAAGTTTGTATAGTTTATAGTTTATAGTATCGTAAACGACAGCAGTCGAAGAGCCGCTAAAGTAGGCCTACGCCGGATAGATTTAAAAAATGTTAATTAGCCTTTTGCGCTACGCCACTATCGATAGCTGTTAATTTTTGTTTATTACAGTGGGAGTTTTACGTAAGTTAGTGATGTTCAATTGTAGATTCCGTGCCAAAAGTAGTTAACATAGTCTAGTAGGATTTGCGTTAGGCAGTTCACAAAATGCTTCCCAAGGACGCCGCTCCCAAACACGGAGCTCACGTCGTACTCAAGCGTAATTTTTAACTACATGCGTCATACAATTAATACACTAAGTTGCACGGGCACAAACACTGACTTACACTAGTGTACATTTTGTAGGACAAGCGAACGAAGCTACCATTGAACTGTTAAATACGGCCAGTAAGTGAATAGGCCTGAAAATTACAGCTAATTTTTAAATATTTTTTATCCATTGACTAGCGAGTATACCCGGCATGCGTTGCAATGCAAAGCCACTGAAAGAAAAAAAGTGCTTGTGTTCTAATTCTGTTTATTGAAGTGCTTTTGGATACACAGGATACACAATAATTTTGTTTTTCCGTCTAAGAACTTAACGGTTTTAAAGATTAACTACCACGATTAACTACCACTACCAAGATTAACTACCACGATATAATAATGTATTAGACATAAAACTAGAGACTTGATCAAGTAATTGTAGCATTATTGTTGAATAGTTGGAACATTATTGATCTGTGTAATACGCTGGACTCGCTCGCTACATGACGAGGTATGTTGACGGTCGGTGAGTAATCAGGCAGTGATAACAGTATGCAGGACTAGGATCGCATGACTTTTGTATTGCTTTACAAACTTGTTGACGTAGCAACTGGCGGGGGACATTATTTATTTGTATTTTATTATTTATTATACTTGTGGTACTTGTACAGAAAGTGCATAATAATAAAATATATTGTGTTTTATTGCAATTGTCGTAAATGGACAAAACCGAGCCTTAATACGGTGTCTCTCCCCCCCCCCCCCCTCCCCCCCGAAAGTCAAGATTAATGTATGAAGATTATACATACATACATTTACTTAAACTACTATCTTATTATTACTATCAATGAAATATACAATATACTTACAAATTATTTGTACTGTCAATTATTATTTCCAATTGTACAATTGATGTTCAAATACATATTTTATAGCTTTCTGATTTAAATTTTGAAAAGTTTTTAAATTACGTATTTTTTTTATGTCTCGGCAAATGGTCAAACATTGTCAATCCAGCATAAAATATAGATTTCTGTGTTGCAGCTTTATTTACATGTTTTACATTGAAATTTGTATGTCGACAAATAATCATTCTTTAGTTTAAATATAAATACTAGTGCATTGTAATGAATCTTCGGCATTACACTCGTCCAATTCAATGTTCTCAACATAACAGTGTTGAATTCAGCTATGATCCCGGGGGGCGAAGCCACCTCGGGAATTGTCATTTGCCCCCCCCGGGAATGAATTGGCTACAAGCTCTATATATTACTTAATTTTGAAATGGCACGGAAATATTGCTTTAAAGGTTTAATAAGTAAATACATTTTTCTGTGTGTCACAAAAGTATGTGACAATTGAGAGCTGAAACAAGCAGAAAAAAGCAGCGAAGGGCCAGGATTATCTAATCTCCGTCTCAAATTCAACTGTGCATCAAATGGTTTGTTGAACATATATTTTGTTTAAATAGTGTTTAAACAAAAAAGTAATATAAGTAATGTGGTTGTATCAGAACACATGGACAGTTTATTAGTAAAAGTGATGTGGAAGCAGCAGCAGTGGTTTTGAAAATTTGCCCCCCCCCCCCCCCCCCCCCACCCCGCTCATTCGCTGTCTACACCCCCGGGATTTGAAATAGCCCCCCCGGGGACAAAACTCTGAATTCAACACTGCAACATAATCTTTATACTTGTGTACTTACTACAATTCAATATTACTCTCATTGCTTTATTCTGCAATGCATTCATTTCCCTCTCATTTAAGCTTATACTATATACTACAATATTCGAAATGTGGACGGATTATTGTATTATAAATTAATTTGAATGACCAACTTGATAAATGTTCACGTATCCTAGACATAAATCAAATTAACTTACTAATTTTATTTATCATAATAGTTAGCATGACTCATGAAAGACAACTTGTCGTCAATAATGCATACTAAATATTTAATTTCGTATACTAATTATTTTTGATCTCCATTAATCATTATGATAAATACTGATTAAACGCTCTCTCAAGTTGTACTAAGCATAATTCTTCACTACAGGCGAACGTCGTACAGATACAGTTACACGGGTACAAAAGTACTGACTTATACTAGTGTAAATTGCGTAGGACAAACGAACAAAGCTACCATTGAACTGTTAAATAACGGCCAGTAAGTGAATAGGCCCGAAAATTTTAGCTTATTTTTAAATGTTGTTTTATTAATTATTTATTTATTAAAGAATAATATTATATTTATACTTTAAAGACAAAATAACTTAACTACATATTAACTACCACGATATAATAATGCACTATACATAAAACTAGAGGATCAAGTAATTGTAGCATTGTTGAATAGTTGGAACATTATTGATCTGTGTACAATACGCTGGACTCGCTCGCTACGGCATGACGAGGTATGTTGACGGTCGGTGAGTAATCAGACAGTGATAACAGTATGCAGGACTATAGGATCGCATGACTTTTGTGTTGCTTTACAAACTTGTTGGCGTAGCAACTGGCGGAGGACATTATCTATTTCTATTTGATGTATTATACTTGTGGTACTTGTACAAAAAGTACGTTATATAATTATATTATTTTAATTTGTTGCTATTCTCGTAAATGGACAAACACCTCGTTCATCACTGGCGTAGCGCTCATAGTACGAGAAGGGGGCGGTATTATGGTGCCCCCCCCCCCCCCCCCCTTCCCCCCCAATCAAGATTAATGTATGAAGATTGTCTAATAAGTAAGCATAGCATAAATTGTAAATTGGGTAATATTATATCCATCAGAAGATTCCAGAGTATTCCTAGTTTAAATGATTTACTATAAAAAGACCTTCTGAATGCAAAGATAATCGCTCTAAACTCTAAAACCATGTACGGTACGGGACTCTTGTGAAGACGATTTAGCAAACATTTCCGCCCTTGGCGACTGGCTCTATCCCCTCACCCGACAAAGCCCCCCGAGGATCTAATTCGGGGTGCCCTACTGGAGCAATGTATATCCATTAGGTTTATATCCGATGGAGTAATTTACAAGGCATATCCAAGTGACATTGTATAGTTTCTATCGTAAATTACAGCACACGAAGAGCCGCTAAAGTAGGCATAGAGGCATAATAGATTTTTAAAATGTTGTTCAGCCTTCTGCACTACGCGGCCATTGGGTTTGAAAATTTCAAACCCAATGACGCGGCCTACGCCACGTCGCCACCCGAGTTCAGATATTTTTAGTTTGTCATAATATGTGACCACCGCCCAGCATAAAATAATATGAAATTAATAAATATGATATGATTCTCGGGTTGTCACGGGTGTTAGGGGTGGCCACAAAGTATGGAGGGGAGCAGCAGGGGAGCGTAAAACTAAGAAAATCTCAAGTCACGATAACTGTTACTTTTTGTTTATTACAGTGGTAGTTTTACGTAAGTTAGTGATGTACATTCCTTGTCAAAAGTATAGTCAACGTAGCCTAATAGGATTTGCGTTAGGCAGTTCACAATATTATCCTTCCCAAGGGCGCCGCTCCCAAACAGCGAGCTCACGCCACGTCATAGAATATTCTATCACAATCTTCAATCATCCCTTTGCTCATTCTTCATTGTCTTGTTCACTTCTTCAAGTCTTCCCTCTCTCTTCCTTCGCGCCATGTTTCTTATGGCGCTGTTCACAATAAATAGTAATGTCGTTATGGGAAAATGAACATTTGCGATTATGATCACGATGCTGACTATTTATTGTAATAAGAGCTTCACAATCATTACATTACGATTTAGTTGTGAACAGCTCCATAAGAACCATGTAAGTAGGGTTGCCAACTATTGAATATGAAAATACGGGAATTTTAAAATTGATGTGAAATGTAGAGGGAAAGAGGACGGCGATGTCCCAGTTGCCGAAGGCCAAATCGCCGCAAGCGCAAAAAAATGTTTTCCTATAATAGACGTTAGGCCCCAGAAAATGAGTTAAGGGATTTGATATTAACTTTGGAGGTGTTATTTTCTCATTCAATTAATGTTTAATTTGGGAGGGTAAACTGAATAAATAGGTATCATTTAGCTGGTTACCTTCTACATTTTGTCAAGCTATTTTGCATCATGTAAAATCTTTATATCCCGTTTTAAATAATCATAGAATTTTGACACGAAAAAGAATAAATACCAACAACTTGTAACTAAGCTGGTTGATCTGTTTCTATTGTCTAACCTTATTATGTACCATTAATAATGAAACAATCGTCTCAACATTAGACTTCAAGTTCAAAATGCTCAAATGCTGAAAACTGTGTACTGTTTGTAGGCGAAAGTTTACGAAATGTGTATTTTAAAACAAATTGTGAAAATACGGGAAAACTGATTCCCGTGTCGAGTTGATACGGGAAGCGGGAAATCACAGTGGAAAACGGGATTTCCCGGGAAATACGGGAGAGTTGGCAACCCTACATGTAAGTGAACTCTCACCATTTCCGGATTATTTTTGCGATCCCGATACCGACAATTGTGGCTAGAGGATTAATGGGAACAGTGGCGGAATCGGGAACTCACAATGGGGGGATCGAGTATTCTAGGCAGGTAGGGGTCTAGGGCGTGGGGCCGCCGGATTTTTTTGGTTCATATATGACGACGGTTTAAACGCCTGTAAACACGTTTCAGAATCGGACAATGTCATAAAGTAGGTTCAAGAGAATGTAAGAATGATTACAAATACAAATAAACACGGTTAATATTACTTTTATATAGTTAATACTAGGAATTAAAACTTAATGACGCGTTGATAAATAAATAGTTTCCTCCTCCCTTCTTCTTTCCTTCTTCTCTCAGTGCATTTATGTTTTAGCATGGGGAGCTTGAACCCCATAATCCCCCCCCCCCCCCCCTTGAATGGGAAAATGTACGATTACGATCACGATGAAAACAACATATTGACAGGAGTAGACTACGTCTTGATCCCACTCGTCGTCTCGATTAGCTTCGTAGCATGAGGTGGAACTAACGTAAATAATCAATAATGCCTCGTTCTTATCTCGTCATAGTGGTAGTTCAGTTCTCGAATCATCTATGGCAACACAGGGCCTACAGTCAGTCGGCTGGTGATGACGCGATGCGAGGCTATATAAGTTTGATCGCCCCTCCGCGATCTCTCATTTGCTGCGCAGAGTTCGTGGAGTTAACACTCAGCAGGTAGGCCTCGGCTTTACATACCATTAGCGTCTGCTTTGATATCGCCCATTGTATTTTATTTTTCGTTATTTCTGTGTAATCTTGCCAAATTCATTCAATATTATTGTTTTTGGAACTATTCACGGTTTTAAAATTTCTACTGAATATTTTACGAAATATGGTAAATTAATAAAAATATATTCAGAAATATCGATCTTCGTTCCGTTGTCCGTTGGCATTATGTATAATCTTGAAATCTGTCCCCATCCTCTCGGCATTATTGCTTTTCTTTCATTTTGTGGCGCTGTTAGCTTTGCATTATTGTTATATTCAGTTATCCGCGATAAAACCATCATTTTATTAATTCTTGATATTTTTTTCAAATGTGAATGTTCTAGACTAGATGGTATTTGAAATACCATGTGCAATCTTTGAACCCATCTCCATCCTCGGTATTATTACTTCTCTTTCATTTTGTGACGCGATTGGCTTATTATTGTTATATTCAGTTATCCGTAATAAAACAATAATTATTGATATTTGTAGAAGGTTCCCCGTCATCTTCGCCAGGATTAGACTACGTGCATGTATGGGGGCTATTTCTCCTTCAACTTCCCAATTCTCGTCTCGAGAAATCTGTTGTGAAATATGTGAAACCATGGGCCATGCTACTATTTTCCTCTCAATGATCGCGTGATTGATGAATGTTGTTTCTATTGTTGCAGCCGGTCTGGTTTAGAGGTGACTCGTCCAGCTGTCTCGTCGTCGTCGGAGGTGCCGGAGTCCACATCCCCCCCACGGATACCCACGCCGATGACGTCACACCCCATGGTAAGCTTGCACACTTGCACAATATTGGATGCAATAATTAGGTATATTTTTTAGATTACATTTTTAGGTTTACAATTAAATTCCCTGAAATTCTTTGTTTTTGTAGGATTTTTACATTTAATATTTGTCTAGTTCTCAAATTTTGGAGCCGGCGCAGTTGGCCGAGGTCGATTAGTCGTTGGTCTAGTAAACCGCGGTCTGCGTTCCAGGTTCGAATCCTGGCTTGGGCATGGATGTCATGTGGCGTTTTTTCATCCTCATATTCACCCACTCACCGTCTCGATTAGCCTCGTTGCAAAAATATGGGACATAAAACCCCAAATATCATCATCAAATTTTGGTTTAGTATTGCTGGTCATGGACATTTTACACTCTTCTGAGCTCTAATGAAAGTTTGTGGAAATAGTGCTTTAAAACGGTAAAATTATTACACATTTACAATCCATTATTGTGAAATCAATCAAACAATCATTTTGTAAAATGTTTTGTAGATTTCTAATATCAATTGATTTGTTTTTGTTTAGAAGGAAACGTAGAGCTGGAGAGTCGAGAGCTACGCAACCCATCGTCCGGACTAGCGCAGTCTTCCGCACCTGCCTGCCGTACTACCAGCTCAACCCACATCGCAGACATCCAGCTTACCTCGAGAACTTCTACGCAGTCACATGCGGCACTTCAAGATTTCCATTTTGGTGAGTTTAAACTATAACTATTTGTAACCATATAATGAATTTTACTATATATTCCAAAATTAAACTCATAAAATTAAGAGTAAATAGTAACTTTGCTAAATACATAAAGATTTCATCAGTTTTTGATCATATATATATCTAGACTAGGCCTACATAGGCATCACAGCCAATATAATTGCCTATATCAGTATTGCATTGTTCAAAAAATAAATATTAGGCCTAAATAACATTCAAATACGAGTAAATAGATTTATATGTTCATAGGCTTAGTTTCGTTGTGAATATGACTGACGTTAAACCTTTGTTTCCAGATGAGATGGACTGCGATGGTTAACGGCTGCCTGGCTTCAAGAAGAGACATCTGGACTCTCACTGGATCGGCATCGTAGACATCCAGCTTACCTCGAGACTACGTTGAACATCGCAGACATCTAGCTTACCTCGAGACAACGTTGAACATCGCAGACATCCAGCTTACCTCGAGGCTACGTTGAACATCGCAGACATCCAGCTTACCTCGAGGCTACGTTGAACATCGCAGACATCCAGCTTACCTCGAGGCTACGTTGAACATCGCAGACATCCAGCTTACCTCGAGACTATGTTGAACATATCGCAGACATCCAGCTTATCTCGAGACTACGTTGAACATCGCAGACATCCAGCTTACCTCGAGACTACGTTGAATATCGCAGACATCCAGCTTACCTCGAGACTACGTTGAATATCGCAGACATCCAGCTTACCTCGAGACTACGTTGAATATCGCAGACATCCAGCTTACCTCGAGGCTACGTTGAATATCGCAGACATCCATCTTGCCTCCAGACTACATTGAACATCGCAGACATCCAGCTTGCCTCGAGACTACATTGAATATCGCAGACATCCAGCTTGCCTCGAGACTATGTTGAACATCGCAGACATACAGCTTACCTCGAGACTATGTTGAACATATCGCAGACATCCAGCTTATCTCGAGACTATGTTGAACATCGCTGACATCTAGCTTTCCTCGAGAACTTCTATGCAGTCACATGCGGCACTTCAAGATATCCATTTCGGTGAGTTTAAACTATAACTATTTGTAACCGTATAATGTAACTTTTACTATATATTCCAAAATTAAACTCGTAAAATTAAGAGTAAAGAGCAACTTTGCTAAATAAATAAAGATTTAATCAGTTTTTAATCTTATCTATATCTAAACTACATAGGCATCACAGTCAATATAATTGTCTATATCAGTATTGCATTGTTAAAAACAAATATTAACATTCAAATACGAGTAATAGATTTATATGTGCATAGGCAATTAGTTTTGTTGTGAATATGACTGACGTTAAACCTTCGTTTCCAGATGAGATGGACTGCGCTGGTGAACGGCTGCCTGGCTTCAAGAAGAGACGTCTGGACTCTTCACTGGATCGGCATTGCAGACATCAAGCTTACCTCGAGAACTTCTACGCAGTCACATGCGGCACTTCAAGATTTCCATTTTGGTGAGTTTAAACTTTAACTATTGTAAATGGAACTTTTACTATATATTCCAAAATTAAACTATACTGTAGTAAAATTAAGAGTAAAGAGCAACTTTGCTAAATAAATAAAGATTTCATCAGTTTTTAATCTGATCTTATCTATATCTAAACTACATAGGCATCACAGTCAATATAATTGCTTATACCAGTATTGCATTGTTAAAAAAATAAATATTAACATTCAAATACGAGTAAATAGATTTATATGTGCATAGGCTTAGTTTCGTTGTGAATATGACTGACGTTAAACCTTTGTTTCCAGATGAGATGGACTGCGCCGAAGAAACGGCTGTCTGGCTGCAAGAAAGACGTCCACACTGGATCGACATTGCAGACATCCAGCTTACCTCGAGACCACATTTAAGAGTCGGGATCCAAACTATTCGGTGAGTCAATTACTTCCAGAGTTAAGCCGTATTTACATCCACTTAACGTTCGTAAATTAACGTACACAAATTTCATGAATTTGGCAAATTTAGATGAATGTCTAGAACCAATGCATTTACGAAAGTATTTAAATCTAATTGAACCACTCCGACTATATCTGGCAGTGGGAGTTTTTTGTGCTTGCGACATTTCACCAACTTCATAAAAACCGAGTTCAAACTTTCACCATTGCTTTGCTTGGCGTACGTAGCGTTTGCCTAATTTCAATATAGACGAAGCCGTTGATGTTTGCACACTCGCCAATTGTGGGCGAGTGTGAGGTTATTTGATTTACGGACGTTGAGAGGATGTAATGTGGCATATAACGCCAGTCATAAGTTGAAAGCAGTGCAGTACAGTTACTATGCAGCTACCCAGTGAATCACTTTTGGTCAGATTCCACTCCACATCAATTGTTTATAGAAACATAAGGATGGTTGGAAATGAAAACCAGTCAAATAAAGTTGTGCGGAGCATTTCGTATAATGTATTTATTGTGGGAAATAAATAAATAAAAACTGAAATTCATAGCGTCTTAGGAGAAGGCCTCTGCATGCCAGGGTGACTCACCTAAAGTACTGTGCTGCGTTTGATTTGTGATATCTAAAGTTAACCATTTCACATTTATTATATTTGGGAATTTATTAGGAAACGAAATAAATAGCTCAATTTTCCTGTAGGTTTGCTCTGCTTTCATTTCAATTAATGTAGGAGATTCAGGGTTCGATTCTTGGATAGATCAGACTACAGTATTGAGTTCTAGAAAAGAGTACATCTACCAATAGAATATTAATGTTAAAGGAAACTTTACTAGTATCGAGTTTGCAACAAGCAATAAGTAATTGTATGTTCAGTAATGTCTTCCACTAAAAATGTACTTTTTTAACACTACATAGTTGGAGAAGAAATTAAATATTTATGAAATACAATCCGGGTATTGATTCCTTTATACGTCCATTTCAACTGGCATTTGCCATCGGTAGGAGTGTCTTAAAGGCATCGTAGGGAATGAAGCTTTGACCATGGACTTAGATTGATGGAATAGATGTATTTTAATTGCATTGTTTAGACTGTGGCTCTTGACTGATGTGTATGTTCTTGTTTTCAGACTGGCAGATCGCCTCACAGCCTTACATCACCTTCAAGACGGAAGCAGTTTCCCACTCAAGACTAACGCCGCATCGCAAACCAGCTTACCTACAAGACTGAAACCATCTCTAAGACCAGCTTACCTCGAAGACTCTCACTTCGCAGCCAGCCGCTTGTCCACGTCTCACGTTACTCTTGGTGAGTTGTATTGGTCAGTGTACTTTGACACACTAGTGTCACTCTAGAGGTACATCTTTTTAGCATTTTAATTTTGTGTTACTTTAAATTTAGCATTTTGTAGTATCCTCTTTCTTCCATCAATATGAGGGAATAGGCTAAGGAGTTTTCTTAAACTTTTAATGGAAAATTATGTGCAGGTATTTAAAATCTATTCAATATCGGGTTAGAGTGCAATTCTTAACTAAATCTCTGAAGGAATGGGAACATCTTACTTTTTGTAATATTTATTTACACTTTGCAAGAATTTCCAATTAGTAGCATAAAACCTAAATGCTAAAAGAATGTAGGCCTATCTCTAGACTGACACCATGTATTATGCCCACATTACACGGTTCAATACTTTTGTCAAACTTATTGAATTCAAGG
This sequence comes from Isoperla grammatica, assembly GCA_945910005.1. Taxonomy (NCBI): domain Eukaryota; kingdom Metazoa; phylum Arthropoda; class Insecta; order Plecoptera; family Perlodidae; genus Isoperla; species Isoperla grammatica. Next base: position 6,539,891 of record OX246741.1, read on the forward strand.
ACAAAAAAGCATTAATTAAAAGAAGCTATATTGTTGCAGTTTTTTACCAATTTGTTTTTGATTCGCTTTTGTTCTTGAATTCAATAAGTTTGACGAAAGTATTGAGTCGGGTAATGCCAGCATTACTCAACACATTCAAGAAATCTGCAATGATTTTTGTATATATTTATTTATATTTTATTAAATTTTGTTTATATTTTTACGGAGATCCTTGAATTTTTCGAAATATACCGAAATATGTAGGTAGGCTATCCGTTACTTCACAAAATGAGCATAAACTTATGAATTTTAAACCTGAATATGTCCAAATTTAATAGTCGCCAAATACAGTACAACCTTGATATAATGTATAGCTTGGGGGAATATTGATTGTCAACCAATTAAAAACTAATGTTTCACACAAGCTCAAAAAATACCTGTCTTAACGCCTTAGTAGGAAGTAAATATACTCTATATAGGGCAATATCAGGCACAATGTTTCACACAAGCTCTAAAATAACCGCTTAACGGCTTAGTTGGAAATAAATATACTCTATAGGGCAATATCAAGCACAACGCTTCACACAAGCTCTAAAATAACTGCTTAGTTGGAAGTAAATATACTCTATAGGGCAATATCAGGCACAATGTTTCACACAAGCTCTAAAATAATTAAATAATGCTTTACGGCTTAGTTGGAAGTAAATATACTCTATAGGGAAATATTGGGCACAAGGTTTCACACAAGCTCTAAAATACTGTAACTGCTTAACGGCTTAGTTGGAAGTAAATATACTCTATAGGGCAATATCGGGCACAATGTTTCACACAAGCTCTAAAATAACTGCTTAACGGCTTAGTTGGAAGTAAATATACACTATAGGGCAATATCGGGCACAATGTTTCACATAAGCTCTAAAATAACTGCTTAACGGCTTAGTTGGAAGTAAATATACTAGAGCTGTACCGATACCACATTTTTGCCGATTCCGATGCCGATTCCAATTTTCTGCCGATTCCGATTCCGATTCCACCGATACCGATTCTTTAATACAAACTATTATTGCAAGTACACAAACGTATGCTAAACGTCGGTAGCGTGGTCGGTAGTGATACTGCGCCGGAACCACGTTAAAATCAACATGGCTGCCAATCGACTTGTCGATTTCAGCAAGTCGCTTCGTGATTGGTGCACACGCATAGTGACTTCGACTCTCGATAATCAATATATTTGAACGGAAATGGAAATTTTCGGGCGCTTCATTCAAAAGAATCGGTATCGGTAATATTGGGCCAAGAATCGGAATCGGCCGATTCTACCGATACCATGAAGAATCGCCGATTCTCAAGACTCGGTATCGGAATCGGTACAGCTCTAAAATATACTCTATAGGGCAATATCGGGCACAATGTTTCACACAAGCTCTAAAATAACTGCTGAACGGCTTAGTTGGAAGTAAATATACACTATAGGGCAATATCGGGCACAATGTTTGTCATAAGCTCTAAAATAACTGCTTAACGGCTTAGTTGGAAGTAAATATACTCTATAGGGCAATATCGGGCACAATGTTTCACACAAGCTCTAAAATAACTGCTCAACGGCTTAGTTGGAAGTAAATATACTCTATAGGGCAATATCGGGCACAATGTTTCACATAAGCTCTAAAATAACTGCTTAACGGCTTAGTTGGAAGTAAATATGCTCTATAGGGAAATATCATGCACAATGTTTCACACAAGCTCTAAAATAACTGCTTAACGGCTTAGTTGGAAGTAAATATACTCTATAGGGCAATATCAATAATAAAGAGAATGAAGTATTGACGGATTAGATTTATTGTAAAGGATTAAATTAAAGGAAACAAAGAAACTATAAAGAGTGAGTATAAACACAATAATTAGTACAATAAAAACTAACTACTGTAATCTTGACTCGAATTATCAACGCATGTAAGTTCTTAAAAACTGGATGGTACTAGAATCAAACTACGAATTACCACCAAAAAGTATCAGCAGTCCTATGGCATTCATATTTCATTACCTTACGCTTAAATTACACAGTTTGGAGGTGTATTAGCCGGTTTTATAACCCATTACCTTGCGCATGCGCTGCGTTTGCCAACGCTCGGCCAGTCAGCTGTCACTCGCTGCTCGCATCAAGGAAGAGATGACATGACTGTCGAGTAGCTATAAGCTTACATCGCACGGGTGATAAACAGGTTTCTTTTTGTTTAGATAGTTTTTAGTAAGGTTGCCCATCGATGTTAAATTACAACATCGACATCGAAATCAAAACATCGATGTCACATCGCGATGTCGGGACATTTTTCGACATCGACATCAAACGTGAAATAATCGACATCGGAAAAAAAGTTCCTTAACAATGTAAATACTAAAAAGAAAAACTATCAAAACCGCAAAACCTTCTGGTAAGTTGATGTTGTGTTGTAACATTGTCGACGAGCGGAGTACAGATATAGTTTTTACTATCATTATTTTGTGTAAAAAACGATTCGATTTTTGAAAAAAACAATCGATGTCGGAAATTTGCATCGACATCGATTATTAATCGATTAATCGATGTCGATGGGCAACCTTAGTTTTTAGATTCATAGATTCAACACATTACAGTATATATAGAGATTCATGTAAAAAGCATTTTCAATTTCATTTTATAAATGGTAATCAATTTTTCGTCAACATTAAAATACTATAGAATAGTTTTTTCAGATTATTATTTTTAAATTAAAGTCGATCGATGAAGTGAACTACCCATTCAATACAACAACTAAACTATTCAAATTAAATGGACATGAAAAAATACTTTTTTTTATTCTAAATTATGAATTTCAAGAATTATTACATGTGAGTAGCATTTAATACTGAACTTCTTGAAATTATATATTTTTTTTTATTAATAAAGTATATTTATAGTTTCTAATTTGAGTAGATTTGACGTAAAATTGACACACCAACGCGAATATCTCAAAAACGGATCGCGTTCGATCATCGTTTTCAAACGTATTCATGTTAGTCATGAAGTTATCTACATTTAGGACGAAAATTTGTTACAATATATTACTTTTTGAAGGTGCTACGCAAAGTTATACGATTGAAAGTGTAGGTTTTTGTTCAGTTACAATGTATAACATAGGGAATTCCAACGCATTTCAACACTCAATAAATAAAAAACTAATAGCGGTAGGTGCATATTTTTTTCTACAATATTCACAAGCTTAATCTCAACTTGCAGTACATACAATTTGAATGATTTATATTACATGTGCAGTTATCATCGATCGACTTTAAACACATTAAAATAGGAACAAAAAAGCCACAGTTTTAGTTGAAAAACAGCACTTTGTAGTATCTATTTACTAAAAGCTATTTTCATGTATCTCTAAATTATATGTAGTGTGCTATACTGTGGGATCCGAGCCCCGTGCGTTAGATCAATGAAACACGTTAATCTACAGATACTAAACGAGTAACATACATTCCACTGTTCTACGGTTGACAGAAATCGGTTGTAAAGAGACCATAAAAAGGTGAATGAAACGCACACACTCATGAACGTACACAGATATTCCCACGCCGCCGCGGTAATTGAACGTAGGTGATCGAAAAAAAGAGACCCATGAACAGAAGGACGTTTACTTGTTAAAATAAGCAAAGTCAGCAGTTCGACTAGTTGGTATAATAATCGTTTAAACAATGGGGAAACAATTGGAGAAACTACAAGTAATGCAATAAACAGGAAGTAACCGAAGCAGTAAAATACATGAAAAATGGAAAAGCAGCAGGAGAAGACGAAATAGTAGTAGAAATGATTAAAGCAGCAGGGGTGACAGGCATAGATTGGATATGGAGAGTTCTTAGTGCAGCATGGAGGAATAAGAAGATGCCAGAGGACTGGGGGAAGGGAATAATAGTACCAACCTTCAAGAAAGGGGATAAGAAGAAGTGTGGAAACTATCGTGGAATAACCCTGATGAGCCAGTGTGCAAAAATAGTAGATCGTAGACTACGTCAACAAGTTGAGTCAAATATGAGAGAGGAACAATACGGGTTTAGGGCTGGCCGCTCAACTATTGACCTCATATTTGCACTCGGACAAATAATGGAAAAAAGTGGGAAACAGGAAGAAGAAATGCACATGGTCTTCTTGGACCTTGAAAAGGCGTATGACAGTGTCCCAAGAGTAAAAGTCTGGGAATGCCTAAAAGCTGCAGGAGTGGATAAGTGCCTAGTGTCAAGAATACAAAGTACATATGCCATAAGCAAGAGCTGCGTACAAACACCACTGGGTAGAATTACTTGGTTTGAAATAAACAGTGGACTACGACAAGGTAGTGTGATGTCTCCCACACTGTTTGCCATTGTGATGAATGTCATACTTCGAAAAGTAGAACCAACTGAAAACAAAATGTCAAAGACAATGATATTTGCAGACGATATACTGAGATGGGGAGATTCCATTCAAGAAGTCCAGAAATGTATTGATAAATGGAATGAGGAAACACAGGAATTTAATATGAGAATAAGTAGTGAAAAGAGTGAAATGGTAATTGTAACCAAGAAAAGTAAACCAAACCAGAAAAAGATAACACTATGTGGAGAAGAGCTGTCGATTGCAGAAGAATTCAAATACCTGGGAAGTATGATGACAAAGGATGCCAAAATAACAGCAGAAATATCAAGGAGAATCGTACTTGCAGACAAGTTCTACCAAAGTGTACGAAAACTACTATGGAAAGGAAATATCAAGCAGATGTAAAATGCTATTATACAAAATGTAGAGCCTCCCAATTTTGTCATACGCATCAGTGACATGGACAATAGGAGGAAAGGACGAGAGCAGATGAAATTCCTAAGAAGTGCAGTGGGCGTAACGAAACTGGACAAGGTACGAAGCAAAACAATAAGACACAAATTAGGAGTGGAAACTCTACAAGACAAGATAGGAAGAAAAAGACTTAGGTGGTATGGACATATGAAAAGAATGAAGGAAGACAGAATCCCAAGAAGAGAATTTGAACGTACATGTGGGGGAGTACGAAGAGTAGGCCGGCCAAGAGATAGATGGAGGGACCAAATAAAGCAAAGCATCGAAGAAAGAGGGGAATCATGGGATAGGATTAATGAAAAACGACGCTGAGAAGACAGAAAGAAGTGGAGAGAATTATTAGAAACGGCGGTTATAGAAGAAAACGAAGAAGATGAGGTGCTGAGCCTGGCTAGCAAGCACTAGAAGATAGCCCGAGAAACTGGTGACCTGTCACTCCCCAACCCGACCAATGTTGGATAAGGGTGTTTGATATATATATATATAATCGTTTAGTATACCGGTAAAGTAAAAACAGAAACACTTTCCTTCTCGTTGTACTCATGATCGATCTTTGCACTCTTCCACACACCACAAGCATTGTGGGCCTGATTTAGCCAGTGCCAGGCAGGCAGGTGTTTGGGGGGGGGGGGAGTACACAATTTTGTTTAACTGGACTAAGTTTGGTTAAACTAAAGTTAATCTGAAATTACATTATAGTATGAATTAGGGATGACATCGGGTAGTAAAATCTGGATTCGATTCCAGCCCCTCAAGGATTCGGGTAACCCGAATCCTAGAAGGGTAAATCACGTCGCTCAACATACATGTTATTTGAAAGCCATTGACTGCCCGTGGCAGAAGCCGCCAGCGTGCGTTCTGTCAGCCAGTGATGACGGTCAGGAAGGGGTGGGGGTAGGCCGAGAGCCAGTGGGAGCAAAGGCATACCAGAACTCGCCCTCAGCAATCACACCACATAAAATAGTCTATTTTTAATCAAGCCGATAATGGGTACATAACGGAGCGGAAAAGTATTTTATGGAATGGAAACAAGTCATTTTGTTATCACCATTGTTGGCGCATTGTTGAAGCATACAACAATTCAACTAAAAATGTACCAGAACAATATTCGAATCCTTAGAACGGATTCGGGTAATTTTTGGATTCGGGTAACCCGGATACCCGATGTCATCCCTAGTATGAATAATTTTTTTCTGTAGGGAGTACGGACACTTACAATCGCATTCAAGGTTCCATTAGGACATTATATACAGACAAATAGCATTGCGCCTTATGGAGGATTCGCTGGGATCAAAATGACGTAGTAGTGTGAACGTGTTTTTATTGAGCGACATAATAACAAGGTTGTACTGTAGCGAGATTTGTATACATCTGTGAAAAACACTGAAATTCATATTATTTGTTTTTAACGATACGAAATAAGAAAAATCTGACATCTTTTATCACAAAGGCAATATTTTTATTAATTTAGCCGGTGTAGACGCGTGATAGTAGATATTTCCGAGTGTCTCAAGCCACCCTCAGTCGTGATTTTAAAACTGTTCAAATACAACTTTTGCTGAACAATCACGAACATTCATTCAAAAACAAATTTACTGCAAAATAAAACCGTTTTCATGGATCTCTATAAATTTATTATTTGTATGTATTATTTATTGTATGTTGGTCTAGTGGGTTTATTCCTGCTTCCAATGTAGAAGGTTCAGAGTTCGATTCTCCGTGAACTACTTAATCCACTTTTTATGTGCCTCATTGCTATGATTGCTTCAAAGTCACCATTTCTGTATACACCAGTGTCGTAATAATAAATAAAATCAATAACAAAATAAAGTCTTTATTGTTCCACTTGGCGAAGCTTACGGCCATAAGCCCTTTTTTCCAGGTGGATAGATTCAAATTTAGTCGCTAAAAATTAATGCCATTTATAAATTAAAATTCAGCGAGAGATTTTTTCATAATGACAAGTGATGGGTGGCTCTGGCTTGTAATGCTAGTTTCACACGACCCGAACAATTCATAGTAAGACTAAAACGTATGATGAAATTGTAAACATAAGGAGTTCTTAGACGCATTTGTAAGGTTTTGTTAGTCCAAAATTGATGGTAGGGTAATTAAATTAGTAATTATTATGGATGTCAAATGAAATAAGAATCAATTGTTGATAATATTAACCAGCCCAATAAAGTCTCTTACATACAATTATGGAGCCAGTGCATTTATGTCCCAAAACTTTATTTTGGTCACATGCACTTCTATTAAAATTTTCCTTTATTAAACAAAAAAGGAACACAAAATCTAGAATTATTCTAGGCAAGCTCAGCAAACTCAAACAATAAAGGTTCTCCTATGTCACTCAAATGTTGCTTAAATAAATACAAAATATTAAATATTACTGGCTACGTTCATCTTGCTACCTCTGCCAATGTACTTCATACGTATGCGGTGCGACACATATGATATTACGAACTTTCGATATTTTTTGACATCCACAACAATTACTAATGGGATTCACCAATAATATCATGTCCAGTTTCAGTTTCCAATAAGATAATTTGTAACCAAATAATTCGTATTCATAATATTTTATATAATATTAATTTTTAATGTAGGTACCTAATTAGTATTGTGTTGCTCGCGGGTCTAGTGTCAATTCCTGATTCGATTTTAGAAGGCCCAGGGTTCGATTACCAGTTCAGGATAGGTTTAAAAAAAAAACTATTTCAATTAATCTATACTGGTAAACGTAAATGGTGACTTTGGAGCCGTCATTACAACGAAGCACATAATGAATTGTATAAATTGTCCGATGCTGAAATCTGTTCTTGTAACTGAATGGGTAGACAATAAATACACACGTTTATATTAATTTACAAAATTCTAATTTTTGAGCTATCCCAGTAATCCTTCAGAACATGCTCAAGCCCAGTTATTGAAAAATGAAAAATTAGACCAAAACCTTGTATTCTAATAATCATTATGGTTCGAGTTACGTGTAAATAGCATTTTCAATTGTTATTTCATAGCATTTTGTAGGATCTGTTTAACCAACATTAAAATATTGAATTTAGTTTTCTTACTATTTTATATTTAAATTATGTCATACCATTAAAATTAAAATCAACTAAAATGCATTTATGATTTATCATAATCAAAGCATAAATACTAGTTATGAAAGTAGGTGCCAATCGGCTGGAATGGTATATAATGCGAGGAAAGGATCCACAGCTTACCTTTGTGTAAGATAACGGATTTGCGAGTTTGAAGTACACATAAAAAACATAATACAAAAATAACGAGACGTTTCGACCGAGGTCTTGTTCACTCGGGCTCGAGTGAACAAGACCTCGGTCGAAACGTCTTGTTATATTTGTATTGTGTTTTTTATGTGTACTTCAAACTCGCAAATCCGTCATCTTACACGAAGGTAAGCTGGTGGATCCTTTCCTCACATTATATACCATAAATACTAGTTAAATACACATAAAAAACAATAGAAAAACCTTAGTTTCAGTTGAAAATGGCACTAAGTAGCATCTCATTTATACACAATGCTATTTATACATAACTCTAATTATGATGCATCTGGGTTCGAACCCCAGTAGTGCTTACGTCATCAATATAACAAACTATCCACAATTCTGCAATAACCTAAAGTCTCTCTAGTTGGCTGGCTAAGACTCGATATTATGATGACCTGCTAAATATTCAGTCAATTTCATGTTATAAAGAAACAGTTAGCGTTTGCCATTTAAAATCTATCATTTCAATGTGATTCTCTTTTACAGTACAAAAACTCTACCATCCGTAATTACTTTGGTAGTGAAAATAATAACAGAACAGCTAGCTTAACTCGTACTCATGCTCTCATAGAAGCGAAGGTGCACGGAATTTTCCGTGTATGTCTTTGCAACTACGAGAGCTCCAGTAAGCGTGTATGAGGTAAGCTAGCTGTTAGGCTCGTAGTTCCACTACCGAAGTAATTACGGAAGTTACATCTGTACTACATTACATGTTAAATACATTAATTCATGTCTTGTTCTTGGTTCCAGGTGGCTTGAAGGGTTCATACCCTTTACGATCACATCACTTGCCGAACTTCTACACCTACTTCGACCATATGCGTTTGCTCGTCCGAATGTCGTTCGACAAGTCTCCAACGCCGATCCCGGACAACGTCAATTTTCAAGGCCGTGGACTTAGCCTACTTGCTGTGGTGAATATACTGTACTGATTTACTCAATATATGCCATTCAACTCATGCTGTTGTGTTCATTTCATTGCACTAACCCTTTTCTCTCTCTCTCCCATGCTTAGTTCATGACCTAGTTCGGCTTGGGAACTAGTTTATGGACTTAGTCTACTTTTGAGTGCCATGTTATATATAAGATGTTTAATAAATATTGTTCAACCAATGCCGTTTGTAGTATACACTAATTTGTACTTAGCACCTTGTTTACAGCTTTCCCATTGCCTCCTCACTTTCCTGACCTAGTTCACCTCGTGAACTAGCATACAACACAAACAAAAAACAAAACATTCTTTTCAAATAATATTTATTCAACAACAATACAACAAAACAATTATAAAAATTTTATAAATTTTTTATAAATTTTATAAAATTTTTATAAATTTTATAAAAATTTTATAAATTTTATAAAATTTTTATAAATTTTATAAAATTTTTATAAATTTTATAAAAATTTATAAAATATAACAAAAAAACTAGGAAAAATCAGCAAAAAATGGGAAAAATATGCCAAAAAAACCCTTTTATATACCCTAAGTCTTTTTGCGTTTTTCAAGCGACCAGGTTTAGCGTCGAAACTTTTTATCTTCACAGAGTTTTCTCCCCAACGCCAAGACAGGACTGACGACGGAACTCGATACATTTTCCAGCATTTCCATCATCAGTCCTGTCTGAGCGAGAGGAACGGTTGCAAAGATCCCAGCACCACACTACATACGCATACAATAACGAGCATGAATAATATTTGGAAGCACAGATCGGGCAACGAATTCATCGCGACCTAGTTTATGGACTTAGTATATTTTTTGAAGGTCATCTAGAGGTTGCGACCTAATTTATGGACTTAGTATATTTTTTGAAGGTCATCTAGAGGTTGTGACCTAATTTATGGACTTAGTATTTTTTTTTAAGGTCATCTAGAGGTTGCGACCTAGTTAGTGAACATGAACTAGTTTATGGACTTAGTATTTATTTATTAAATTTTTCTATTCATATTATATACAACAATGAATGGCATAAAAGAGAAAAGCTATTCATATTATATACAACAATGAATGGCATAAAAGAGAAAAGCTATTCATATTATATACAACAATGCATGGCATAAAAGAGCACAGCTCCAAACACAAAGAGTCATAAAGATTGCAACCTAATTCAGCAAAGTGAATTGACAGTGAATTGAATGCAAGTGAATTGAATTCAAGAATAGGCAACCCTCAAAAATCACAAATTTGGTGCTCGCGAGTAACTTATGGCAGACGTCAATTACACGATCTAGTGTGAAGCAACGCTTGGGCACAAATTTCCTGTTTGCAACTGTAATGACATGAATTTGCATTCTAAACTGGTGAAGAATTCAAGATTTCATTACTCAGCTTTTACATGTAGTACCCTATTTGAATTTCTATTTTACCCAGATGGTTTAAACAACGATACTCGAACAAGTTTTGTTTGCGTCACGATGACGACTGAATATTAGTAATTAATCAAAATAGAAAGACTCGAGATTCTAATTATAGAGAACTGACACTGCGACACTAGTTCAATTGAAAAAGAAATTTACTATAAAAGCATGCCGGCATGCCAATTGTGGATGACGTTTACGTTCTACAAGTTTCCTTTCCGTTTGTAGGTCTAATCAATAAGCAAAACTTTGGGGTTACAAAATATTTTCCCTGACTTCTTTATTATCTGTTCCAATGACTATATCTCGCACCAATGTCAAAACGAAGCGAATTTTTGAGGGTTGCATATTTGGTTAAAAAATGTCTTATGTTTTCGCGGCAAACTATTATGTGCTTCCAAATGTATTTTTGCTCAAAATTGTAGCGTACAACAAACAACAGATCTGTTCATTTTGGCAACACCAATTCATTTTATACACCATATTTAAAAAGAGTATCTTAGTAAACCAAACTCAATAATGAGTAATCACCTACTCATTGTTTATGAACCAATATATAGCTCACTCCAACCCCTGAGAGAAAGGTTGTGCAAACACCGAGTCCTAGTCCGCGAGAAAAGGTGCCCAGAGAATACAATAAATCATTTTCAAAATTGATCTAGAATCCTTAGACTGAGTTAATCATGGTCCTCTAAATCTTCAATGACAACAATACAAACTAGTTTTCAAATGTTATATCAGGGGGGTGAGTCTCGACTTCCTCGCGGAAACGAAACTTTCGACAGGCTGGAATCTATTCTTGAGGCTTGACCAATCGGAACCATGTGGCGTGTTTTAAGTATTTTCCACAGTCTGCTAGCGGTGAGTCAGTGAATCATCCAGGTGGCAGTGGATATTATTATTAAAGCATTATCATTTGTTCTGATAAACATGTCAAACGGGCACAAAGTTAACAATAAGTAAGCTAATACTTTATTACAACACATTATATAGAGCACTCAAAATAGACTAGACGCATTCTGGTGGCAAGAAAATAAACTTCTATTAGGAGTGGTCTAGCTGTCAATTTTCATTGTTGTTTTATTGTTATTATTCATCAATGGCGCTGAAAGGAGGTTGCTTAGCAGCGCTATCTATCTATGTTAGTTTTGAGTCCTCTATTAGGTTCTACACATTATATAGACTAGGCTGTAGTACTACGCTACTAATGTAGGCCTAGGCCTATTCACGTAGGCCTAGGCTTATTGTAGCCTAGTAATTGCCTGGACTAAAAGAGTTGGGCCTAGACCTAGGCTCGGACTACACCACATGATCTTCTGACGTCACTTTCGTCTGTAGGATGTAATTCCGACAGCCAAATTGCAGATGGAATTACTTTCCACAGTCGAAAGTGACGTCAGAAGATCACGTGGTTTAGGTGTAGCCTAGGTCTAGGCCTAACTCTTTTAGTCTAGGCCATTACTAGGCTACAATAAGCCTTGGTCTACATTAATAGGCCTACATTAGTAGCATAGTACTACAGCCTAGCCTATATAATCTATAGAACCTAATATAATGTGTTGTAATAAAGTATTAGCTTACTTATCGTTAACTTCGTGCCCATTTGACATGTTTATCAGAACAAATGATAATGCTTTAATAACAATATCCACCGCCACCTGGATGATTCACTGATTCACCGCTAGCAGACTGTGGAAAATACTTAAAACACGCCACATGGTTCCGATTGGTCAAGAATAGATTCCAGCCTGTCGAAAGTTTCGTTTCCACGAGGAAGTCGAGACTCACCCCCCAGGGCAGAGTTCATTCTTGATTGTTGTGCATCCTTGTCATTGAAGATTAAGAGGACCATGATGAACTCAGTCTAAGGGGGAGCAATTTTGGAAATGGTCTATTCCAACTCTCACAATATCTGGATCGCCCGAAAAACTATTCTCGGTTTCAGCAATAGGGAATGCTCATTTTATAACTTTCAATTACACTAAATTGAAGAGTATACTAAACAAGAAAATATTTTCATTTTAAATTACCTACAGGCAAGTTTTGGAGTGAAAGAAGTAAGCAACTCTTTCATGCGACATTATGGTAGAAAAACAAGGCGTGGCATCAACATGTTTGACCAATCACACCAAGTGTAATGAATCTACATTTTCATGTTACCAAATGTGTTATTAATCCGGACAATAGCTACTTCTCAGCTTTAATTAAAAATACCATGCTAACTGTACTCAATGGTTTGGAATGTATTGTATTCGACACTAAATGTGTCAAGAGATAGCACCACTGCTGCGCAACATGGCTGACAGTTAGAGGGTAACAAACTGACAGGAGATCATGGATCCGCCTAAACATGTTATTGCGCAAAGTAAGTTTTTAACTTTATTCTGAAATATACATATATTTGAAAGCAAATAGAGCCCAAAGGAACCTCAATGAAAGAGAGGCAGTGTTAATCGGTGGCCTTTTAATTGCATGTGGTTAATTAACATTATGATCAGAACATGAACTTCGGGCCTTCGGATGCTTGGTGTGTCCCCTAATCCAAAATCCCCATAATATCAAAGGCATCTTGGATACAAAACGCAACCAGCAAATATCCAGCAAAGCTGGATATTCACTGATGCAACAATATCGCTTATGTTTCTTTGGAATCGTTGCCATTCTCATATAAACACTGACAAATGACACTGACAAATGACATCCAGCGGCTTTGTTGCCCTCTAACTATTACTTCACGATTTCGCCGCCAGAGATCATATCTGCAACATTTAGTGCCGAATAGGCTAATAATTAGAATTAAATTATAAAATAAATAATAGGCCTAACTAAGAAAATAATTCAGGAAAAAATTGATTAAAAGATCTGTGAAGTCACTAGAATAACAAAAGAATGCAGACAAGTAACAAATTAGTTCTGATGATTGTCTCTATAAATTTTAAAGAAAAAGAAAAAAAAAAGTTAAAAAAATTCAAAATTACCTATGTTCCTAATATTTGTAGAAGAGTATTTTTCTATTTTACATAACTGTGACAATACAGTATTGAAAATAAAAGAGCATTCCCTATTTACGTTTGCCGAGTACACTTGACGATATAATAGCTCTCCAGAGTAGGCCTACCTTCCCTCGATCTACCAACTATTATTCCTTACCCGTATCTGCAGTCAGGTATTTGTAGGACAATTATTATTTTGGGCTGCCTAAAAGGCTAACAGCTCTCTTTGGTTGTGTAAATTATTTAAATTTTCAAATAAAACAGTTTTAAGTTTCTTGTTTTTTTTGCAAACTTTAGGCTCTGGTCTTGTTTAGAGCATTTGTTGACTAAAACATAATGTTTAAAAATGCATAGCATTGATCAGCCAGCCTGTTATTACATGATTGTTTTGCTAGACTGTCTACTCTGGCCAAATGCCCGTAAGCTGATTTGTTTGTCACATTGATAGATGAGCATTTAAAAAAAATATTATGTTCAGAACTGCAAAGTAAAGCTGATACAGTATTTGGCAATATTACCCTAGTCGCATTAATTATCTGTCAACTCAAAATTTAGTAAATTCAAACTAGACAAGGTTCCTGTAGAAGGTTTGAATACAGGGCTAAGTGTAAATGTTTGTTCAAGTCAAAATATGTATTCAAATTGGGAGGTTTGGGGTTCATTACAATTTCAATTGAAGAGAGTTTTCTAACTGGAGTTTTAAAACCAAAAATTAAATACTAGACCTAATTAGGTTTGCTAAAAATTAATATGCCCTAACGTGGGAACTTTAAAAATTCTGGTTAAAAACAGATAGTATACAAAATTGAAAATTACATTCTTAATACCAGAAATAATAATATATGTTTTTAAATGAAGAACAAAGTAAAAACTTGTTTCACAACCATTTGATTTTTTGAAACTACAAATACCTGGGTCTACATTATATGAAAGCATATTGTCCTACCCTCGCTTCCTCATGAGTTAGAAACCTAGAGTAAATTGGTGTATAGCCAAACTGAACAGGTCTATTGTAAGTTCTAAGTATGCCAGTAGAACTAGATACACAATCAATCATGCAAGCTGCCACGGAACCACGGGTACACCCACGGCCAGATGCAAAGTAGAATGTGAGAAAACCAGTCCGTGAAAAGTACATGATATCAGTTTCATTGATACACATTTATGCAACTCAACTTCACAACTTGCATTTGGCCGTGATTGCAGAGCCACAACTCTTAGGTTGTTAGCACGAAATATTTACGTGAACAGCATCAAGGGGTTCTAGTCTTGGAACCAAAATAAGTTTCAACTTTCATGACACACCCGAGAGCAAGGGTGTGTGTGGATACCCGTGACGCTAGTGAATTACGAACACCTAAATACCCGTACTGATCGACCGAGCTCGTTCCAGTGCTCATACAACACTGACCTCCACATCTCGGCTTCACGCCTTGACGAACCGGCCGGAGCAATTGACGTCTTGCTTCTCCACTGAATAGTACGATACCCTTGCGCACGAATAATGCTGTTCATGTAAATAGTTGCTGTGTACATGTATGTGTGGTTCAAGTTTATGGATGGAGTACAAAATCCAGAAGTTTGGTTAATATTTTCATAAATTAACGATAATACAAACTTAAAAACTTAAAACTCAGTACTTCAATGCATCTTACTCAACCATAGGGATGACATTTGCCATGGGCTTGAGAGTAATGCATATGATATGTCAATTAGCTACACAAATGTGTAGCTAATAAAATAATTGATAAATAATTGATTCCCTTAAAACAAAATACCTTTTCAAATGTAATAAATAAAATTATTGTTCAAGGTGGGAACTAGACTTGAATTGTAATTATTAACTTTTTAATTTAAAATAATATAGGAATTTCCGTTAAATAAATTGAATTATTTTAAAGAAAATTCGTGGCAGCTGAGGACGTGCACGAATAAGTAATTTTAATTATGTGTTTTACTTTTTAATTTTTATCTATTGACAACTAAAATGTCTGCACATTTTTAATTATAAATGTACACAAGAATTTTTAGAGTCTAATAAAATAATAATAATAATAAAATATAAGCAGCAAAATGTCTAGAGCAAGGAACTCTGTAATCCATCCAATAACTGAGAAAGTGTCTTCGATTATTAAAAAAAAGTAAAACAGTATGGAAACAAGCAACCAAAGTATGTGCCTTTATTTAAGAAGTTAGGTCTGGTTTGTTAAAAGCAAAAAGCGAAAGAAGTTGCCGTTACTTCATTTTTTTCTAGTGTTTAAGTCACAGAGACTAGAATTACTAGAATTATTTACGTTGCTTTAACAGTTGCTTTCACTGCCCCAAATCTATGCAAAATTTCAAGTTTCCCATGTTATAAACAGAACTGAATGAAAACTCTGTAAAGAATCCCTTAAAATAACGAACTACTTACTGCACCCACTTAGCTGCCCTGTTTTTGCAGAAAAGGTTGCACACAAATTAATTAAATCACATGTATGAACACAACTCTATCTAAAAGTTTAAAACAAACTTCCCTATGAAAGTATGGGTCGTTGGTTTGGTAAACTGTGCACAACATTTTCACGGCAGCTCCTATTTATGCCCCAGTAAAGAAGATTCTCTGCTGCTGATTCTCACTTTAACTTCCCCCTGACCCTGACGCTTTCCTTCTGCAAATATTCGATTTAAAATATCGGTACAAATTTTATGGCCAGCCGGCTTCGATGTACCTAGGGGCCAGAATATGATGGGATTTAGTTCCTACCCGACTTCATTGTTGGACACAGGGAGCAGATATAAAAAAAAAAAAAAAAAAAATTCACAAACGTTTAGCCTGTGTGATAAGCAGACAGGCTAATATGCAAGTGTTTGATGTACTACTAGTCCTGTTTCCATACTGCTTTACTAACGGTAGTGTCCACCGACAGCAGCTTTAGATTGTGTACCTGTATTGCCCCACTGGCATACCCACCACCAACTACTGTAGTTAACACTAGGCAACACAACACAGTTCACAAGAGAGCTCTAGGAAGCCACTGGGTTAGGATCTGTGGGGCCTCTTTTAATGGCAATATACACTATTAAAACCAAGCTGGGAGGGAATTCCTAGAATCTTCCACGGTCAGAGGTGAGTAACTGCACCTGTTTCGAGGCTACTAGGGTTCTAGCTAATTGTATTTTTCCATTGTAGCTGCATGTACGGTCACAGCCATCTATAATTGTCAGAATGTGGAACGAAGTCAGCCGCCGTGCCTTATGCCACTATAATTGAAGCAATCTGAATAGAGCCACATAGTCAATAGTCACCGTGGAGCTACAGAGTACACAGACCTAATTCTCTTCCAAAATCATAGCAGACAAAGTTCTACCAAAAACTTTAATGTTTGGTGTATTTTTAACTCTATTTGAGAATGCTTAGATATTGATCTTTACTAAACTCTTTGTACTATACTATTGAACTAATTATCGTAATGTAACTAAACGCAACTACTTGGTTTATTTACTTAAACTGTTGATTTTATATGTGATGGACTTTCATTTTGCATTACGACTATTTATTGTGTCAAAAATGATGTCACAGTTGCTATACATTCTACCATAGCCTACTGCATGTAGTGTAAATTCAAGTTCAGCTATATTCGGCTGTGACAATCACGCACCAGCACAACAGTAATAACTCCTTTATAGACTTCTACGACTAGGGATGGGACATGATAGTCATCATCCAACAGAATCTCATAAAAATCGCGTTACGAAATAAAACAGAATTTAAAAAATCCGACTTCTAAAATGCAAAATGTGGACAAGATTATCGATAAGGATCCCGCTTATATGCAGAAAGTAATGTGATCTTGATCTGCTACTTCCTAAAGCCTCCAAATATCTTTTCCCAAACTATTACATACAGTAATAACAACATTGCAAAGAATGTTTGAAACCGTAAAATATTTACAAAGGTAGACCTTTGGTTCTGGCACTGCCAATCTAGGCACTTCCCGCGGTGAAATTATGGGAGTAGGACACAGTGTTGGTCTTGCCCCCCCCCCCCCCCCCCCCCACACAAAAGCCAAACAAGTCAATCACTCGACATCCCCCTAAGTTGCGTACATGTTAAAGACTTTTTTGAAACTTCATAAATTCAAACTGATTTCACAAGATCAAGTTTCGTTTTATATGAACTGATTATTCCGTCACTTTGTTGATCCATTATTCTCAGTTAGGCCTACCGGTTCTTGTAACTTATTAATTACTTGGCAACATGAATACGCATCCTACAAAAATACAGTAGGCCTAGATCTGGATAGCTGGATGGATTAGGCTTTTCAATATATCAATTTCATTACTCTCATATGAACTGTGAAGTAAAGTAACCCCTAGTGTACACTACATAATAAACTATGACATTACTAAATGTCGTAACTTTGAACTCAATGACATTGTCAATCACTGATCTTGAAATAAAGTTTGACTTGAAATGAAGAACTACAGTTACCACTCAAATATGTTACATTTTACCACAGGCCTATGTACAGGTAGTCGAGTTCAACAATGTAACACTAGGTCTACGACTGCATTAATATACATATTATATTAAACTGTTATGTTGGAATCTAATCAACAAATTAATAATGAACCTGTTTTCAGTGTTAACAATTTCACAGAGTTCAAAGTTGCCCTGCCCACTCCATTATCCTACCAAGCATGCGGTAACGGAATGAGCTCAGGTCTTTTCATAGTATGACTTGGTGTCACGACCGGCTCACACACAAAGTTTCCTCGGTCTACGTCAACCCCAACAGTCGGTGTCGATGCTCGCAGTCTCGAACTTGCTGAAGGTCTCGCAGTGTTCCTGAAATGTGATGCATGGTTATAAAGTGTGAAAACTGAAGACACACAAAATAACATAAAAGTAAGTTACAGTAGGGTAGGCCCTACCAATAAAAAATAAATGTCGGGACCTAGCTATATTATCATTAAAAATATCATCAATGAAGCTACAATGTTTACCAACCGGAAAATATTTTATAACAGAGTCTAAATTCAAAACAAAATTGTTGAAATCGTGGATCTTAAATATAAAAACGAGTGGCATTAAAATGTGGAATTAAAACTATCTGACTGACTCAGTACCGGTACTGAATTTTCCTCAAAATGATAAAGATCTCTCCCTTACATTTTTAATTGTTTTGATTAGGCCTAGATTTCTGGAAAGTGTCAACGTTCTTCTTTTCGACAACTGAGGGCCCAAAATCCTAGTTGGATCGTGTTATTACATCTGGGATACTTTCAAAGGACGTTACTAGACTAGAAAGGGCCGACTACAGTAGTCCCTCGTTAATTCAAACTCGGTTAATTCAAATGTATGTATAATTCCAACTACTGATGGAGTCCTAGCAGAAGATTTGGGTATGGTTCTTAGTGTTAAAGTTTTTAAAAATTAAAATTTTCTAATTCAATTTGTAGTTTTTAGGGTCTTGAAATTCGAATTAACGTGAGACTACTGTAGATTAATCAAAACTCAAAACTATCTTCTCACCATTTTCTCCAAGAAGCGGCCACAGAAATCCCGCTAATAAGCAAGGTCGGTGTTGTGTGTGGTTGACCTAAGCTGCTGGTAAAGAAACATACATACTTGACATCATGCACACATACGTGCATGGAAATGAAGCAAAACACAAAAACTTCAAAGTCATGTGGATCAGAAGAATATTATCAGTCAATTTCTGCCACAGTTCTTGAGGAATTATGTTTTCAACTTTCATAACATTAGTTATTGTAAGTGTTCTTTCAGACTTATTAAAACACTGAAGTTAGTCTTGATGCCAATGTCAAAATTAAAGTTTCAAATAGGCCTACTGTTCAGTTTGACTTCGTGCTACGAGATTTATAACTTTAAAAGTAACGCAATTCAAGTCAATTAAGAAAGATCTGAATCTATCAAAACCCTATCCTATAATCTTGGCTCTTGCTGACAGAATAGAGACGTCCGAGGTCTGAGGGAATCTTCATGTTTCTGAAACGAAAAGAAAGACTCAGATATAAGGTAGGTAGGCCCTACATGTGGCTTAGGCTATATATATATAGGCCTATGTGGAATGTATTTAAAGGCAAACTCAAGCTGCACTCACCGCTGTTTTGACGTGGCTGCAGTTGAGACTATAGATTGCTTCAGTGGAGAATCTTCATCAAAGAAAATCCATGACTGCTGAAACAATATTGAATGTTTGAACATTAATATGTTTACTACCTACTGGTATTTTTAATTTGATTACAATACACATACCGTAATCCAATCGTATAATCATCTGACAAATTCAAATTTAGGCTGCACTTACCGCTGCTTTGACATGGCTTGGTAAGCTGCTGCAGTTGAGATGGTAGATGCCACAGTAGAGCATCCTCGTTGAAGAAAATAACGTGACCCCTGAAAACAATGAAATGTTTGAATGTTTATATTTTCAAGAGGTTTATGTTTTAGATTTTATGACATTCAAAAAACTTGATTTTAAATTTAATCTCCCATTAGGTATCCATTCAAATTTTCTATGTGCCAGTAGGCCTACCGTTGCAGAACTTTTCCTTAAAATGTACACAAATATAGAAAAGCACGGAGACCTACAAACACACCCCTGTGAATTTAACTGAGAGTTCTGTTGTATCGTTTCATTTTGTGACTATTTCTACTATACACCAACATTTGTTAGCTACAGGTTTACTTTTTAAGAGAATACATAAGAACATATTTTGAATTAAAAATCAGAAATGGCCAATATAAATGAATCCTTACAATGTATCCCGATTCCCAGCCTCTGGCAGAGTTGATTGACTCTAATAGACATCCAGATCTTCCCACGTGCTCTTCTCTATTCCACATCCCTCATCTGCTCTCCTCTCTTCATGAAGAAGAAGGCCACAACTGAAAAATGAAGACAATCAAATAGATACAATTCTTCAGGTCTCTGCCTACTGTCTCCTTCCATCTATTCCGTGATCTGGCTCTCCAGAGCCTTCCTGCCGCCTACGTCAAACCCATTGGTAAGGGTAGGCCTAGGCCTAGGCTAGACCCTACATGACAGCAAAAGAGGTCAGACCTTGATCTTTGATGTGCCAGTCAAGCCTCAGCCACTACCTAGATCTAGGCTAGACCCTACATGACACTCTGCAATGGCCATGCAATGGCCCTAGCCTAGGCCTAGGCATAGACCTGAGCTAGACCTAGACCCTACATGACACTCTGCAATGGTCTATGTATGCTCCTAAAGCCTAGGCCTGGGTGTAGACCTGGGCTAGACCCTACATGACACTCTGCAATGGCCTATGCAATGGCCTTAAAGCCTATGCGTAGACCTGGCTAGACCCTACATGACACTGCAATGGCCTAGACCTAGGTCTAGGCCTATGCAATGGCCCAAAGCCTAGGCCTGGGCTAGGCCTAGGCCTACACCCTACATGACACTGCAATGGCCTATGCAATGGCCCTAAAGCCTAGCCTAGGCCTAGGTCAGGGCTAGACCCTACATGACACTCTGCAATAGGCCTAGCCGGGGCTATGCGTAGACCTGGGCTAGGCCTAGGCCTGTATGACACTCTGCAATGGCTCCAAGGACTAGGTTTTTTGTTGTTTTAGCATCACTAGGGTCAGTTTCCAGATAAAAATGTAAGGGCTGTTGGTAATTTCCCTAGATTTGTTTATAGGCCTTCCTAAACAAGGATCGGCCTAGGCCTAGGCCCTAGCCTAGGGGGGCCTCTGGACCTCATGGGGCCGGGTAGGCTAGCCTAGGCTACAAAGAACTGTTCTTATTTTTTATACACATTTTATCTACTCACATGTTTTGTAATTTACCATGACTGATGAAGACGTAAAACAAAATTTTAAAACTGATGTCTACACCTTTTTAGGATGTCACTACACAAATTACGTCATTTATTTATATCGAGATCGATTTAAATCGAAAAATCGATTTATATCGAGGGTCGAAATGCGTGAACGAAAAATTCGACCGGTCGATCATGTAAGAATGTGAGCAGCTGGGAGATTTATTAAAACAAAACTCTTTTCTCTTTTTATCAATTCACGTTATTGATTGTAATTTAGTATCCCATGACAGGACAGAATAAACAGTGTAGGGTTATGGAGATGCCCACCCCTCTTTAGCCCTATTCAAATCAATTTAAAATAGGTTTGTCGGATTTCTCCTGGCCATGACAGCACAGGATGGTCCTCTAGGTTGGCACCCATGCGGAACGCCTGCGCAGAATCGAGCCGGCAACCTGAAACACAACTTCTCAGTTCTCAGCGCTGCTCGGAGGCAGCGGCGGAGCGGCGAACTAACCGAATCATAATGTTATTTCACATAGGTCTAGATAAATTATTATAATGAAAGTAATTCAAATATTCCGTAAAATCACTCATGAAAATAGTGTGTCAATAGTAAATCTTGACTTCAGACATTCATTGAATCGCCTGCAATAATCCCAAACGACATAAAATTACATAAATCACCAAATAATCAATAAAGTAAAATATTTGGAACCCAGTGTTCCAAAACACATAATATTGATTAAATATGACTCGTATGTATATGTATGTATGGTATGTATGTATGTAATGTATGTATGTATGTATGTATGTATGTATGTATGTATGTATGTATGTATGTATGTATGTATGTATGTATGTATGTATGTATGTATGTATGTATGTACTGATGCAAAATGGCAAGATATGCTATAATAAAGATTACTACTACTACTACTACTACTACTACTACTATCACAGTATAAGCTTATACTGTGCTACTATCATGATTCAAGTTAGTTATTCCTATTTATGGGCTTCAAACATGCGGTGTAGACAGAGCCTCAGTGTCCGAGTGGGTAGAGCGCTGACTAGCCAAGCAAGCTCCCGTATCAATCCATAGTTCAAATCACGAACCTATCAAACCTATTTTTAATTTTTTGTACCTTAATAATAATTATTACGTATATATTCTGTATTGAATTGGTCAAAGTAAAATATTTTTAAATTTCGTTTTCATATGCTTAGACTACTGTGCATACCGATTCAAGTATAAAGGTCGGTGCACAATAGCCCGGTAACGATAACTGTAACGATAACGATAACGGGAAAGAAGTTCGATTTCATGTTAAATTACGATACGATGCACAATAAGAGCTTCCCGTTACCGGGCCCGGTAACGGTAACGGGAAGTTCGCCATGTTTTAACTTAACTTTACCGTTCCCGTCCGTACGTTACCGGGACCAATCAGAATCAAGCGTCCACGGCCTGTTAAAAGTATTAGCAAATAGCCGAGCGTCTGCTTAACGGGCAATTGTGCATCGAATGCCTTCCCGTTACCGTATTATCGTTATCGTTATAGTTACAGTTATCGTTACCGGGCAATTGTGCACCGACCTTAAACATGAAGTGCGTTATATGATTAAAATTTCAAAGTCCTGCGTTCAAAACTTCGGGGGTATTAAAATATAGATGGATTTACAATGGATTTACGAACCGAGGGTCTCGTTGGATTCACAAAATATCCAAGAATACGATCTGATGATAAAAACTCTGAAAATTGAAAAAAAAACGAAGCCGTTTTTTTTCTAAGTCCAAAAAATAAGTTTCAACACTGTCTTTTTAAAATCGAATTTGATAGATCTTGACTACGTGATTGCGAAACCGTAAACTGTTTTTGCAGGAAACGTACCGTTTGTCTGTAAAAAAATAATGAATTTATACCCAAATATTGTTATTGTAATTGTAAGGCCAAATATGGATGGATTTACGAACTGATGGTCTCACAGGATGCAAAAAGTATCAAAGAATGCGATCTGGTCATAAAAACTGCAGAATTTGCAGGAAATGTTTTTAAGCCATTAATTGCAATCAAGGCTACCTACCCTTCTCAGATTTTCAATTTTCACACTTTGTCTTTTTATCATCGTATTCGATAGATCTTGACCACGTGAATCCGAATCCGTAAACAGTTTTTTGCGGAACCAAGCCGTTCGTCTGTAAAAAAATAATCATTATTCAACTCAATACTTTGTTATTGTAATTGTAGGTCCATAAATGGATGTATTTACGAACTGAGGGTCACGTTAGATTCACAAAATATCCAAGAATACGATCTGACGATAAAAACTCTGAAAATTGAAAAAAAAAATCGAAGCCGTTCTTTTACTTAGTCCAAAAAATGACTCCTTGTCTTTTTAAGATCGCATTTGATTGATCTTGTTCACGTGATCGCGAAAACGTAAACAGTTTTTGGCGGAAGCGAATTTTTTGACCGTTAAAAAATAAACCGTGTCTTAATTCCGTCTTCCTGCACATTGATGTCTTTTCTAGGCTAATGATTGGATTTGAATGTGATACTCGAACTACAATCCTATACCAAGCTCAAAATTGGAAGTTTATGCGTCTCTCGCGTCTATGAGAGACGGTTATAAATATCAGATCAGAATATAAAACATAAAATACATTGTTATAAATGTGCAAGTTAGCCGTAAAAAAAAAAGTGGATGTGATGGGTCTCGGACTCCTGACCTCTAGCATACTGATCAAGGACGTTACTGTATACGCTACGCCTCACGATGAACTTTTCCACGCTCACACAGGTACAAAACACACTGCAGTCGGAAGTGTTTTGAATTGTATGTTTTGCTTTGTATATCTTCTATTGCTTATTATAAAAACCCCTCTCAGGATAACAATTCCTTTAACTGAAATTGACGATGCCTCGGGAAGTATAACAACAATATCTAAAAAAAAAAAAAATGTCACTCATTGTTGGAATGTCGAATGTGTTCATACATTCCCACTTGCAGTATTTAATTGTTGTGTGTGGGAATACTTGAAACCCATATGCACCCAATACTTGAGCATATAGCTGCTAAGCTAAGCTACCAATATAATGTATATTTAACACTTTTTAACTCCCACAGACTCCTTTTTCAAACAACGTAATATTCTAGACTTGAAACTAATTGTTGAACTATTCACAAATACATAAATAATTCTGTATATGAGAACATACCCTGCAGTCGCGCTACCAGCAATATTACCACTAATTTTTTATAAGAAGATTAATTATTTAGCTTTAGCTTACCTCAATTAACACCAAGCAACACGCACCAACTATGGTAAACTACTTTCGTGGTCACCAAATGTACAATACTCTTCCCAATAATGTCAAATCTATGTTCTGCATATTATGGTCTTGATAGGAGTGGTTTAAAATGAGATTAAAGAACTGGTTACTCAGGAAGTAAACCATAAATTACTCATATAGGCGTATTGAGTAACTCGCTCACTCATGCATAATATCTTTTCCTATGTAAACACAAAAATCATACTACAACAGATAGTAATTCAATAGTCAATAATTTTTAATGAAACTCATAATCATATTAATATACACAGGCTTACAGTAAACTACTTTGTATAAATTATATCGTTTAAACTATCTAGCTACTAGACCTATGGGTGACCAAAAAGACATAGACATAATGTACAAAAAACTAAATTTAAATAATTGTAAAATACGTGTAAATATATTCCAAAAAAGGATTGGTAATAAAATAATTGATCTAAAGATGGTTGATATCTTGCAGCTTTCAAATCCCATGGGTCAGTGGCGTAGCCAGGAATATATTTCGGGGGGGGGGCTTGTGAATTGTCATGAGATTAAATATATTGAGATTTACAGACGATAAGGATAATCTCCCCATATCATTAGTATATTTTGGTTTTATTGTGCATTTTTAGCAAGTGCCAAAAACGGTTAGCAACTTTGCTAATGCATTATACGTGAATATTTACCTGGCATTCATTGTAGACAGTCATTCAAGCTAGGATCATGAGGGGCAGGCTGTAGCTTCCAGCCTCCTTTGTCCACCACTGCTGTAGCCCCCCAGCCCCCTGTGTCCGCCACTGCTGTAGCCCCCAGCCCCCTCTGTCCGCCACTGATGTAGCCCCCAGCCCCCTGTGTCCGCCACTGCTGTAGCCCTCAGCCCCCTCTGTCCGCCACTGCTGTAGCCCCCAGCCCCCTGTGTCCGCCACTGCTGTAGCCCCCAGCCCCCTGTGTCCGCCACTGCTGTAGCCCCCAGCCCCCTGTGTCCGCCACTGCTGTAGCACCCAGCCCCCTGTGTCCGCCACTGCTGTAGCCCCCAGCCCCTTGTGTCCGCCACTGCTATAGCCCCCAGCCCCCTGTGTCCGCTACTGCTGTATCCCCCAGCCCCCTGTGTCCGCCACTGCTGTAGCCCCTAGCCCCCTCTGTCCGCCACTGCTGTAGCCCCTAGACCCCTCTGTCCGCCACTGCTGTAGCCCCCAGCCCCCTCTGTCCGCCACTGCTGTAGCCCCCAGCCCCCTGTGTCCGCCACTGCTGTAGCCCCCAGCCCCCTGTGTCCGCCACTGCTGTAGCCCCCAGCCCCCTTTGTCCGCCACTGCTGTAGCCCCTAGACCCCTCTGTCCGCCACTGCTGTAGCCCCCAGCCCCCTGTGTCCGCCACTGCTGTAGCCCCCAGCCCCCTGTGTCCGCCACTGCTGTAGCCCCCAGCCCCCTGTGTCCGCCACTGCTGTAGCCCCCAGCCCCCTTTGTCCGCCACTGCTGTAGCCCCCAGCCCCCTGTGTCCGCCACTGCTGTAGCCCCCAGCCCCCTGTGTCCGCCACTGCTGTAGCCCCCAGCCCCCTGTGTCCGCCACTGCTGTAGCCCCCAGCCCCCTGTGTCCGCCACTGCTGTAGCCCCCAGCCCCCTGTGTCCGCCACTGCTGTAGCCCCCAGCCCCCTGTGTCCGCCACTGCTGTAGCCCCCAGCCCCCTGTGTCCGCCACTGCTGTAGCCTCCAGCCCCCTGTGTCCGCTACTGCTGTAGCCCCCAGCCCCCTGTGTCCGCCACTGCTGTAGCCCCCAGCCCCCTGTGTCCGCCACTGCTGTAGCCCCCAGCCCCCTGTGTCCGCCACTGCTGTAGCCCCCAGCCCCCTGTGTCCGCCACTGCTGTAGCCCCCAGCCCCCTGTGTCCGCCACTGCTGTAGCCTCCAGCCCCCTGTGTCCGCCACTGCTGTAGCCCCCAGCCCCCTGTGTCCGCCACTGCTGTAGCCTCCAGCCCCCTGTGTCCGCCACTGCTGTAGCCCCCAGCCCCCTGTGTCCGCCACTGCTGTAGCCCCCAGCCCCCTGTGTCCGCCACTGCTGTAGCCTCCAGCCCCCTGTGTCCGCTACTGCTGTAGCCCCCAGCCCCCTGTGTCCGCCACTGCTGTAGCCCCCAGCCCCCTGTGTCCGCCACTGCTGTAGCCTCCAGCCCCCTGTGTCCGCCACTGCTGTAGCCTCCAGCCCCCTGTGTCCGCCACTGCTGTAGCCTCCAGCCCCCTGTGTCCGCCACTGCTGTAGCCTCCAGCCCCCTGTGTCCACCACTGCTGTAGCCTCCAGCCCCCTGTGTCCGCTACTGCTGTAGCCTCCAGCCCCCTGTGTCCGCTACTGCTGTAGCCTCCAGCCCCCTGTGTCCGCCACTGCTGTAGCCCCCAGCCCCCTGTGTCCGCCACTGCTGTAGCCCCCAGCCCCCTGTGTCCGCCACTGCTGTAGCCTCCAGCCCCCTGTGTCCGCTACTGCTGTAGCCCCCAGCCCCCTGTGTCCGCCACTGCTGTAGCCCCCAGCCCCCTGTGTCCGCCACTGCTGTAGCCCCCAGCCCCCTGTGTCCGCCACTGCTGTAGCCTCCAGCCCCCTGTGTCCGCCACTGCTGTAGCCTCCAGCCCCCTGTGTCCGCTACTGCTGTAGCCTCCAGCCCCCTGTGTCCGCTACTGCTGTAGCCTCCAGCCCCCTGTGTCCGCCACTGCTGTAGCCTCCAGCCCCCTGTGTCCGCCACTGCTGTAGCCCCCAGCCCCCTGTGTCCGCCACTGCTGCCACTGCGGCCCCTGTGTCTGCTACTGCTGTAGCCTCCAGCCCCCTGTGTCTGCCACTGCTGTAGCCTCCAGCCCCCTGTGTCCGCCACTGCTGTAGCCCCCAGCCCCCTGTGTCCGCCACTGCTGTAGCCTCCAGCCCCCTGTGTCCGCCACTGCTGTAGCCCCCAGCCCCCTGTGTCCGCCACTGCTGTAGCCTCCAGCCCCCTGTGTCCGCCACTGCTGTAGCCCCCAGCCCCCTGTGTCCGCCACTGCTGCCACTGCGGCCCCTGTGTCCGCTACTGCTGTAGCCTCCAGCCCCCTGTGTCCGCCACTGCTGTAGCCTCCAGCCCCCTGTGTCCGCTACTGCTGTGGTAGTCGTATCGTGGTGACAGGCAGAGTCACCCTGGACCATTATACCTCGGATGTATCTTGAGGCTGTGTGGGGTGGGGTGGGGGGGGGGGGGGTTGGGGATGATGATCTGTTTGAGGGTGGCAGTCATTGTTTTTATATTTCTTAAATAAGCACTACCCCAAAATTTTCATGATAAAATTTAAACGTTGATGAAGAATGTAAGTGGACACACAAATTGCGTTTTCTTTCATTTTTGAACGGCCTGCTTTTAAAGTATGGTATCTTTTAATCATGTTTGCCATATTTGAGAGTGGACATATACAAATGGTAGCTAGGTATTTATTTAGTTAGGGTGAGAAACAACTACTGCATGTTCTTTCTATACACATTTACCACAGAAGGTATATTTCCCAAAGGGTTTTAGAGGAGGAACAGGTTAGTGATGTGAGAGTAAAGGAATAAAGTACGACATACAACACTGTGAATTGTCAAATTATACATTTTTCATTTCTTTGCTTGCTATATAAAACATTTAATAAATTCAAAATTGATGTAATTCATCATCAGTTACAACAGTTTTTTGTGGCCCTTTGAAAAATGTATCAAATGACAATTCACTGTAACCATGAAATAAATATTATCTGTGTATTGTGACATTTCATCTACATACACTCAAAGACATACATCGAAATCACTAACATAAGTAGACAATAAAAATACAGTACAAATAATTACAACTCTACACTACACTAGGCAATTGAAATTGTGAATGACACATTTTTTGATCGAACATAATGAAAAAGTAGTTATATAGTACAAAACATCCTGAATCATGAATGATGCGCACATAGTCAGCTGATAAGACGCATTAAAGATGTTGGAAAAAACACTTCAAAGTTTTCAATTGTAGGGATAAATATAGTAATCTAACTTTTTGTGCAAGAAATGACAATCATCAGATTTTACTACTTCTATCTTAGATGTCGCCTGCTCACTGTTTTACAGCCGAACCATAATAATAATTGTGAAAATGCTACACCAAAATCCAGTTATATTACTAATGTTTACAATGATAACAGCAAATATTCACACAATATACGTATATATTACTACTACATTACACAATTTGTGCCGCTACGATACGGTTGCTAATCTTTGGTTAAATGACAATATCTAAAAATACTCAGTTTGCAACCTTATAATACTTATTGATAATTCTAAGTGGCTGTTTGTAGTGGGATTTTCTTTATTCGTGCAGTTTTATCGGTAACGTGCATTAAGGTTCTATTACAATTTACACATTGTAAAATAATGTCTTATTGCAAGTCTAGCTGGGGACATTTAGATAATAATCTGCAAAGCAATGTTTGTGTTTTTTATCACAACATATACCTAATTATGTCAGAATATGTTTGTAAATAACAGTGTATCATTATTTCAATGTATGCCATCCTGGCTGTTGTACCGAATAAAAATCAAAACACACTACAAATATGATTTTAAAAAGAAAATAAATTCAAACACTGGTGTTATAGGTTATCAAACCTAAAATTTTCTTTTTAAAATTTAAGGAATTCAATTTCATTGTGGTACAGTAACATAAATTAAAAAAATACAGGTACTGCGGTTAACTACATTCGGCCACCTTCAGATCTCCTTAATACGTTGTGTTGCAACCAAACTTTATTTCCTCACGACACGAGAACGCGGATCTCCTTCAACACGATGAGCTCTTCAGTTCTCCGAGCTCGGCAAGCAGTTTGGACGTTCCGGTACCGTTCTTGCCAAGCGCATAGCGATCCTTGAGTGTGGTTAGAGCCGTTAGCAGGCGGTTGTTGGCCGCGTCCAGTGCTGCTATCTGGTGTTCCTGAGCCTCGATCACTCTCTGCTTGTGAGATAGAGCGTCCGACATCTTCTGCTGTTCTCGTCGCAATTCCTCCTCCACGGAAATCAATCTGCAATAACATAAATTAATTAATTCTCTAATATAAATAAAACAAATTCTCAAAAATAAATTAAATCCCTCAAATATTCTCAAGTAACCAGTCGACCAACCTTTCCCCTCAGTGGAACACGTTCATTCATGTTCACAGATAAATAAATACATTTGTATTTATAGGGGATAGTCTATGCCCACTCAGTTACAAAAACTGATTCTCAGTGGGGACATTTTATACCATTTATTATGTGCCTTGTTGCTGTAATGGCTCAAAAGTCACCGTTACATGTACATCAGTGTCATATTGATAGATTAAAGTCAAGTTCCAAAGTCAAAAACCCATCCCCAAACCAAGATTTTAACCCTGGACCTCCTGTATTGCAAGCAGGAATAAACCTACTAATACTACTGTTATTTGCGTTATCGTTCAATAAACTAAGACTACGGGCACAGTGTATGAATGGCCTGTGAAAAAATCAGATTCCTTCCCAAAAACAAAAAGAGATTAATCTACTCATCGTCACGCAGTCGATAACTCAAAGACTTGGAAACGCATCAATTTAGTTGTGTTGGCTCACCTGGTAATGATAACCTTCATCTTCGTGTCTGGGTTCTGATGTAAGTCCGTCGACTCGAAGTCTGCACTCGAGTGCAAGTCTACGGTCGAGGCTCGTTCGGCCTGTTCGAGCTTCAGCTTCAGCAACTCCACGCTGGATCGCAATCGCTCGATCTCGCGCTCGTACTGGAAACACAAAACATGTTTCGTTAATCCTTAGTACAATACGTCTTTTAACAATTAAATTAATACCTACGTAATTACTGACTGCTTATGTAGAAAAACTGATTTTCTGCGAGCATTGTACCGGTAATGACCAAATGAAATTAATTATATGATGCATTCATAATTAAATATCACATCCTACAACAGATAAATATAGGATGAAATACTGCTTCCAAAAAAAAAAAAAAAATAGCTACAGTCAAACTTCGATACGACCTATGTTATATAAGACCTAGTAATTGGACTGTACACTGCTCCTTGTCACATATAAAAACAATTTAAAACGCAATATTTCAAACCCTGATCAGAGCTCTTCAACAGGCGAAAACACACTAGCTCGCAAACTGACAGCTGACACTGAGTCAGTGTCGGCTGTCAGTTTGTGAGCTAGTGTGTTTTCGCCTGTTGAAGAGCTCTGATCAGGGTTCGAAATATTGCGTTTTAAATTGTTTTTATATGTGACAAGGAACAGTGTACAGTCCAATTATTAGGTCTTATAAAACGTTTTACCTGTTCTACTATGTTTCCGTTTTAATTAAGGACCTATCGTATCTAACCTGTTCAATGTTGCGCACGTGTCTGATCTTGGTCCGCCTCTCGTGTCGGCTGTCGTCCTCTGAAGAGTCCGACAACTCCCTCGTGGAATCCAGAGACAATCTCCGTCTCAGCTTGGAGCAGAAGACGGCAGACGGCTGCTCTCCGTTGGGTGTGTACGATCTCTGAGGCACCCGCCAGTTGTTGAGCGTGCACTGAGGGTTGGTTCGGGGGGCACGCGGGAACCTTCATGGAGTGAATAATAATAATTATTTTAAAAAATAATAATTTAAAGAAATAAATATATATATAGGCCTATATCAATATTCAATAGTCACATTTCCAACTCAATTGTCAAGACGATGTTGCCACCAGTACTAGGGCAAACATGTGCCAGCCTGCCATCCTAAGCACATTTTTTATTAAAAATACATACATAAATTAAACAATAAAAAATAAATAAAATAAAATGTATTGTCTACCCACTCAGTTAAAAGAACTGATTTCCAGTGGGCGAGATTTAAATACAATTTATTATGTGCTTTGTTAACTAAATGTTAATAACAAAAATAAAATAATACAAAATATTAATAATAAAATATAGGCATAATATGCCTACTAAACATCTTTGTGGTAGGAGCACTCATCATGCTGCTGTCACATGGTCTCTCATAAGACCATAAGGATACAAGTAAAAAAAATATTTCTAATAAAAATATTAAATATAAATACCTTCTTGCGGCCGGCGAAGGAGAAAGCCCCACGTTCTCCTCGTCGGAAGACCCGGTCACGTCCATATGGTAGACGGGGTTCGAGAACGCCAGCGCTGCGACGTTGTTAGTCTGTTGCGGCGCGTTGTTATTGGCGAGATCGACGGGAGACGAACTCTGACTGTACGCGGTCAGACTCTGATATCCCGACGACGCGACGTTAGACAGCTGCGATATCGACATCTGGCTACCCTTGTCCGTCTCCAGCCTCAACAGCTGACACAGCTCGTCCAGGTTGTTGTTGTTGCCGTTGAGACCGTTGGCAATGGAGGTCGCCCGGTGGGGGGTGGGAGGGGGCGGAGAGATGGCGGCAGACAACTGCGGCTTGGTCAGGAACGCGTTGCGAGGTAGCGTTGACGCGCGCGCACACGGGGAACCGTTTGTAGGCTCTGGGCTGTGAGGGTGGCAGGCGGTCGGGTCGTTATACCTGGCAGGGAAGACATTCATTAGAACCAACGTTTATGTAGGGAATAGAAACACTCTCTAGTTGTATTTAATATCCATTAGGATAGCATATGAATATTTTTAGATTTTCTTCAAAAAAATATGTAAAACCCAATTTCTGGCTGCCATGCCTTGCCAATAATATCTATGATTACTTTCAAATGGAGTCTGAAGTAGGGTACAATGTAGACGTTAAGGAAGATTTTGGTGCAAAACTCAACTGATGTTGGCATGCATGGTTTAGTTACCTGAAGATGTTGGCATGCATGGTATAGCTACCTGAAGATGTTGGCATGCATGGTCTAGTTACCTGAAGATGTTGGCATGCATGGTCTAGTTACCTGAAGATGTTGGCATGCATGGTCTAGTTACCTAAAGATGTTGGCATGCATGGTTTAGTTACCTGAAGATGTTGGCATGCATGGTGTGATGCGTGTGCGTGGGTGGGGCGGGCGAGCTCTGCTGTCGCAACAGACCGGGCGGCTGCGTCTGCGCCAGGCGAACGCGATCAAGCGCCCTGTGCAGGCGCTCTATCTGCGGACAGCCCGGGCGCACCTTGCAAGCGCTCTCCTGCAGCAGCGCGCCCAGCAGACTCAGCTGCTTCCCAAGGTCGATGTAGCCGTCAAACTCAAACGAGGGGGAGTCACGACTGACGCCACTCTGGAACATTACCACACGATACGTTATTAACACGCGCTTGTTATGCACCACTACTGAAGGCAGTCTTCTTACTATGTATAATAATAGTACTACTCTATTGTGTTTGTTTATAGTTTGGATTTAGATTAAGAGGGTTCGGAAGTAGTTTTGACGTTTTTAGTCAACTAATTTCTCTTAAACAAATAATAGGATTATTCTGAAAATGTACCTACTTGCAGAGGGATGTCATATCTACGCATGGTATTAAGTATATTTGTGACAAGGCTGCTCAAAAATAAAATACTCACGTTTGAATTATGCAAATAAATTACTTTCATCGAAAATGTACGGCGAAATAATAAGGCCAATCTCTTTCAAAATGGGTACATTGTTTTTGAATAGGTTGGTGACAAATGTACTTAATACCATGCGTAGGCCTAGATATGACATCCCTCTACAAGTAGGTAAATATTTATAATTATTCAACTATTAGTTTAAAAGAGTAATTAGTTGACGGCCAATACATCTGTAAAACTCCTACTGCCGAACGCTCTTAAGCAAACCTGACTAAAACCTATATATTATTATGTATCATGTACATGTCAATTGGTGAACACATTACTCTACTCTCTATTCTACTCTGAGTATGAATAGGATCCACAGAGTAGTATTTAGGAGAATCTACACAATACACAAGTGGAAAAGAGTTATGATACAATGGAAACTCTATTAGGTTATCAACTCATACTTGGAACAAGTACAGTTGCATGGAACATTGAAATACATATTATTTAAGTGATTCTC
The DNA here is from genome assembly GCA_945910005.1 of Isoperla grammatica. Lineage (NCBI taxonomy): Eukaryota > Metazoa > Arthropoda > Insecta > Plecoptera > Perlodidae > Isoperla > Isoperla grammatica. The sequence continues at coordinate 6,573,481 of OX246741.1, forward strand.
TATTGTCATTGTTTAACAACATTCACTTACAAATATAAATTTGAAATAAAGCACAACCTTCATAAATGTAGATTTTAAAACGTCTCGTCAGCAAACCAGGGGAATAAACGTCAATTAAAATAACATATGGTTCATTATTCTAATTTCACTTATAATACTACTTGAGCTAATTTCATTACAACAAAATTTAACTTTACATTGTACTGAAGAATCATATTATTTTATCATGTGCACAGTAACCGAAACATTAACGGAATGTTTTTGGGCACTCACCGAAATGAGCTGCAGGAAGGTTTTCATCGAAGACGCTTCCCGTTCCAGGAAGTCGTTCATGAACTCCATGAAGTTCTCTTTGCCTTGGAACCGAGTGAAGTTTGCCAGCGTCTGCAACGTCTTCGCAACCAGAGTCAGATTGCGAGCTCCCTTCTCGTTCGGGTACTCTGAAAACAAAGAGACGATGTATTAGTATTAGCAGTTGATATCACGATGATGGAAGCTAAGTTCATGCAAACACATTACTTCCTTTCCTTACGAACATGTATTATACAGCACTTGTGTAAAGTTTTTCTGTACTTGTAGGTTATTTGTTAGCAACGTTTAAAGAAAAATTTCCCAAACAATTGTTTATGTGTCTCTGTACTTGTTTACATGAAATACGGAAGTTTACTATGATTTTTAGATTAGAATCGACTGTCTTAATAAGGAAATACTCAATTTCGATGACTTGGAACGAATTTTCATTGATAGAAACAAGCTGAAAGTTCTACATGTATTTATAAATGAATGACGTCATGTTCTGTTAACAGTACGTCATTCATTTAAGATAATTAACACCTCAACTCGATACTCGACTCGAACCAAAGAAGTACTACTCGCACATCCCCACTCTTAACCCAATATTGTTCTGAAATATAGCACTTCTCAACTTATTTTCTGAAAACAGGTACATTCACAAAATGGAGTGATGTCAATAAGTATTGTGTATGTATGTAATTGTGTTGAGTGTTACAGTAACCTCAAAACGTGGCATACATACATTACGCGCATCAGCTGGGTAGATAGACACGAGTAACGGACTCACCGTGTGTGATGTTGAAGAGGCTCGGAGACAAGATGGCGGGACAAAGGAACCGCAGAAAGATGGACGCCGAGATGAGATTGTTACTGATGTCCTCGCGACCCATGGCTGCCAGACGCTGACGGAACGTCGAGAAACATTCTCGCAGCTCACTGGAACAAGCGCATTGTCAGCATTCATTTCAAAGAATACAATCTATGTCAGAGGGTGTATACAACAACGATGAAATCATTGTGTTATCAGTTGCACTATGACTGTGCAAACAACGAGGAATAAATAACTAGACATGAGTGTTTATACGTAGCTAATCGATTTATGTTATTATGCTTACATGTATGTTAAATGGTTCCATTCAATCACTATGTTTCCTTGTGTATTCTCAGAAATATGTAATTATGTAATAGGCTTTTATTGGGATTTTGGGATTTTGGGGGGATTTTGGGATTTTTTTTTTTGGGATTTTGTAGGCTTCCTACTGTTTTTTCTTGTTTGTATCTAACTATTTATGTCTGTAAAATTACCATCAACAGTACGAATAAAAATACATCTGAATCTGAATCTGAATCTATGTAATGTACATGCTTTTCTACAGGAAGCAGGGGTGCTTGCAAGTAGCTAAGTACTCATTGGGGTCCATTTAATTTAATTTAATTTATTAGCCTTCCATCATAATTATACACTCATAGGCTCACTCACAAATTGTGGTAGAGCGAGTTTTGGAAATTGTCATTATTACAAACTAAAATGACACTTGATACAATAATATAGTTTTTATATATACCCTTTTGTAATTATTATGTATAGGCCTACCGCCTACTCATAGTGAGATAAGAAAAAAAAAAAAAAAAAAAAAAAAAATATTAGCAAACTCCGAACGGTATACTGTAATGTAGGGACCGAGAGACGCTACTCACATGGGGAAGGAGGTGTGCGAGGCGAGTATGCGGCCCCAGGCCAGCTCCACGGCCGCACGCAGGTTGTCTTGCTGGCGCAACAGAGCCCCAGGGTTGGCGACCTTGAGTGGGTCCACCTCACAGTCCTGCCCCGAGCCCAGGACCATGCTCACGAGGTCGCCCAGGGTGTCCTGGAGGTAACGCTCCCCCACCAGCTTCAGGTACGCCTCCATCGCCTTAGTCGCCAGGGAGTTGCCCCGGAACGTCAGGCGCTCGTCATCTGAAACACAGATAGATATAGATGTATGAATATATGTATATGTATATTTGGCATAAAATGTTGTATGGGGCCAATTAATAAACTAATAACAAAACAAATAAATAAATAAATAAATAAATCAATAAATAAATAAATAGGCCTAAATAAATAAATAAATAAATAAATAAATAAATAAATAAATAAATAAATAAATAAATAAATAAATAAATAAATAAATAAATACATACATACATACATACATACAAACATACATACATACATACATACATAAATAAATTAATAAATAAATCAGTAAATAAATAAATAAATAAAAAACAAATAAATAAATAGGGCCTATATTGTACAGGTATTACTATTACAGGTATTATTTTATTAGGTATTTTTGAGAGAAAGTGAACATTATTAATAATCTAATGATACATGCAATGAAATATTTAAAATATCGATCTTTGATTGGTTATCGCTCACTCGTCGATGGTGTTCGAAGCCTACAGGGTTGGTTTAGTCACTTTAAATTAAAGTCCCCCACTGCAAATCAGTTGAATTACTGAGTGGGTAGACTCTAAATGTGAATTTATTTTTATTTTATTTTTTATAGGTTAGGCCTATGTCTAATGCAAGGGGTTTTATAAACCTGCCTACTTGTATGTGCTATGAAGAAGGAAAATAAAAACATATTCTATTCTAGGTGTGATAAAAACATCTACTTCCCCTAATAAAACATGTTTTATTTTTATTTAGACTAACTTGGAGTAACATAAAATTCAGATAGTGAGTATAGTACTTTATAAGTATCAAACATTAAGATTAGGTATGAATATTTCATCAAGAATGGGGAAATATTACAATATAATAAATTATAATGTTTTACAGAGCTGTCGAGATACTTATTTGCTACGTACCTCAAAGTTTATCGATGGTTTATATGGATACAAAGACTTGTAAATGAAATGAAGGACTCACCTATCCTGTCGATGTCCATCATGACAATGTCGGCAAGGAATTGCTTGGCCATCCCTTCTCTCTGCATGACCAGGACCATGGAAGTAGCGATGTCTTCCTTGGCCTTCACCCCGATCACCGGCTCGAGTGCTTCACACAGAGTACGGTAATCCATCTTCAGGAACTGCAAGATGGAGAGCAACAACGTTAGTTTATTGGTGTAAATCAAACTTATGGGCGGCTACATCTTTCTACTAGGGATGACGCTTTTGTATTTATTTTGTACTTTGTAAGGTCCTCCTTTGTAAATCAGTTTTTATAACTGAATAGGATAGACATTAAATAAATAAATAAATAAATAAATAAATAAATAAAGTATATGATTATTCATATCTTTGTATCAGGGGTGTAGTTCTAGCTGTTTGCAACGGGACACGAAATCAGAAAATATAGTATCTATACAGTACCATGTAAGTTTCTCGTTAATTGATTATCATAAATACATGCCCACCGATGAATACATTCAGTATTAAATGTAGAGAATAGCGTTAGTGCTTACTTCTACTCAAATGTTTGAAAAACTGATAAAACATTGGTGGAGGTGCCGGGTTCAGTTTTTTTTTTATTTTTATTATTATTCACACATTTCCCACAAAAAAAGTAAATCTATTTATTTTGACGAAGTATATATATGAAAGCAACTGCATACATAGAATAAATTTAAAAAAAGCTTGACAAATTAAAGAAAAAAATAGCAAGTAAAAGAAAATGGTAATACTAATAGTAAGGAAAATAATAATCGTACCTGCAAAAAGTCATGGTAAACTTGCACGGGGAGGATGTCGACAGACTGGAAGCGACACTTGACCCTGAGGGCTGGAGGGTCCTTGATGACCCCCTTATCGGCCACCACGGGGTACCACTTCTCCATGAGGCTGCGGGAAGTAACCTCATGTACGGGGATACTGACAACACCTGTGAGACAAGACATTCACATGGGTTAGTAACTTGGGTTAACAATATACTCTTGTGCACTCACTCATTCACTCATTCATTCATTCATTAATTCATGAATTCATTCTTTCAATCATTCATTCATTCATTCACTCATTCACTCATTCATTCACTGGTGATGGAACATTCATAGTAGTGACTTAAACAACATTGTACAGTTTATACTAGGGCTGTAGGAATAGGAATTTGATAATCGAATATATGGCACATGTTAAATAGATTATCAAACAAATAATTTCGACATTTTTACCGTCGATCAACAATAGAATCGAAATTACCAATATTTAGGGTCAATCAAAACAGCTCAAAAACAGCATTTTTTTGTTTGGGGTTTTAAATACAATGATATTATTGAAATTTCTACACTGTCCTACACTGTTTAAAAAAACAAAACAGCAAATAATAAAATTGCTGTAACTAAATATGTTCCCATTAACATTTCTAAGTATTTCACAAAGTGAAACAAACGGTAAACAAAATCTTTGAGTTTGGTCTTACACGACTTATCAAAGTTTATGTCTGCTATTTTATTTTCACCGCAGCAATCGCCAATCACAATCTTAGAAATCAAGTCATCCGACAGCTAAATTAAATATCTAAAGCTTCGTCTGTCACAAGAGGACATAAACTCACCGACGAGAACGTTCTTGTCCCTCTTCTTCTTCCGGTCTGCCTCCCGATAGAGGTTCACGTTGATGGTGTTGACCATGGGCAGGTTGTGGAAGTCAAAGTGTTCTCCCCAGAAGCAGAGCTCCCCCTTCTGTTTGGACGAGGTGCGCGCGTACAGCGTCTTGTCTAGACACAGCTCGCAGAAGTAGCGCTTCTTGTTCGCGATGCCCTTCGCCTCGAGGATCCAGATCTTGAGGGAGTTGTCTGTGCGTCTCACGTGTTCTTGGTCCGGCTGCACTGACTTGCGCAGGCTGTGAACACAAGAGAAAAAAGTTTTATTTCTCTATTTAATACAATAAACGAGCAAAAATAGAAATTATATATATATATATGTGTCATTGCCATTTTATTTTTATTTTTTTTGACAATTTTTTTGCCACACAAGAGCCATTTTACAAACATGTTTCATTACCTCTCGCGTACATTTTTTTCATATGAGAACATTTAAATAAGCTTGATTAGCGAAAAAAAGTTGTATTTCTCTGTTTAATACAATAAACGAGCAATAATAGAAATTAGACTTTTTTTGCTAGAATAGACCAACTGCTTGGGAAGTGGGAGGACCTCATTAAATGTAGCAAGTTGATAAAGAAGATGTATGTAGTATCCTTGATTAATATTATATATGTGGGTGAGTGTTCTCAATTTTATTTTTTAAATGATTTATCTCATGAAACAATAAATACAATAATGGAATATGTTAATTTAAAAAAATAATGGAAAAATCATAAAGTAGCAAGAAAAAATAAATACAGAACAGGAACAATAGACATCAATAAAACAACAAAAAATTATTAAATAAAACTTAAGAAAATATTTTGTTTTTAAATTATGTAGGGGCCTACATGATTGTTGTAGCTTACCTGTGCACCCACTTGTCCCGCTCGTCAGCCGAGCGGCACGAGAAGTACCGAGGCGGGCCCGAAGCCAAGGTCACCTGGAAACAGTGTTCTCGCCCCAACACGGAGGGGTGAAGCGGTTTGATGTCTACGCCGCCCGTACCGAGGTCTAGTGTTTGCATCGCGGACTGTCCGGCCAGCAGCGACTCGTGGGAGCGACTTGTGCGCAGTCGCGGAGGGACAACCACGCTGAAACAATGGACACCATACGTATACGTTACTGACGGTAGTAAATTTTCTGATTCAAATCGGAATAATGAAAAAAAAAACTTATTGAAAACAAACAATGCCATAGAGTAGTACTGCAATGATGGGTGCACGAAAAGAAATGTATTTCACGAAAACATGATAGTTTTCTGATTGAAATCGGAATAATGAAAAAAAAAATTAAAAAATTGATTGAAAACAAACAATGCCATAGAGTAGTACTGCAATGTTGGGTGAACGAAAAGAAATCGCGAGCTTGGAATGATAAGGTTCTATGTGACATATGCATGAAGCTGAGATAAGTAGCCTACAAAATAGGATTGTCAATATGTTCTTTATTTTTTGGCCGATCATAATCATTGTTATTACACCAATTGATACACATTATACACTTGATTATGTGCAATTTGAATTACACTTGAATTGTTAGCAAATGGAAGATAAGTTGTATTGAAATATTGAATAGAACTTTGTAACTTTAAAAAAGACATTGAACTGAATGTTACAAAGTCCTAAGGTATGATAGCACCTTGTTTCATAATAAATCATCGCACACATTTCAGTATGACAAGGTCCTAAGGTATGATAGAACCTTGTTGCATAATAAATCATCGCACACATTTCAGTATGACAAGGTCCTAAGGTATGATAGAACCTTGTTGCATAATAAATCCCCGCACACATTTCAGTATTACAAGGTCCTAGGTATGATAGCACCATTGTTACATTTTAAAGTTCAGGTCACATTTTCAGTCTGACAAGATTGATGTCTTAATAATAATGTATTAGAAATAAGGCCCCGTTTGTATAATTATAAACGGTAGGCCTAAGCATCTGAATGCGTTTTTTTTTTCAAATAAATTATGAATGTTAAATTAGGCCTATACCATAAGATATAAAAAAAGGTAACCATCAATTGTACAAACTGAAATCAGCATCAGATAAATCTTACTACAAAGATTCCTTCCGACATAGCGCTAGTACACGCTTAAAGCTTTTTATACTCTAGGAACTGTACCGTCCACTTATTCACATGCAAAGAATGGTTCTGCTTATTTAAACCATGAAATACATAAAAGGTTAACGACTTTCCGAACTGAAATCGGTATTGGATAAATCTTATTATAGAGGTTATTTCCGACATAGCGCTAGTCCACGCTTAAAGCTTTTTATGCTCTAGGAACTGTACCGTCCACATATTCACATGCGAGGAATGGTTCTGCTAACATACAGTTTTTGGTGCTCGTTGCATTTTAAACTTCATATTATATAATATGCACAAGTTTAAACTTAACATTAACTTATGTAGTTTCAATGTCCAAAAGAGCATTGTAGTACTGCCTGTCATTTAATGGCATGAATCGCATCATGTATTTAATAGAGTTTATTTTCTCGATGGTTACTACACTCGATGCTTTAGCAATTTGTGGCTCGGTAAAGACCGATAACCTCGGAACGATTGCTTGATGCCCTTTTGAAACACGTCTTCTTTTGGCCGGATCATCGATTTTTATGTTTACTTCATGGGTAAAGTCATCGGCATGGGACGTTTTATACTCCACAGTATTTAATGATTGTGAAAACCGAAGTGCAGAAACTTTAGTAAACGGGATAAGTTTATAGTTGAATAGTTTTGAACATGTTGCAAAGTCTTTAAAATCATTTTTCCTCATTTGAAGGACTACGTATGAGTTCCTCCTGTTCACTTTAAGCAGTACACGTACGAATCCAAGAGGTGAATAAAACTCTGCAAGCCGCATGGCTTTTTCTATTGCACTGTGTGCGTTATCCACCTCTTGGATGCAAGAGTGGCCCGGCTCCGAATATTTCATTGTTATTGTTTGTACCGTTGGATGATTTGTAAAAAAATACATCACAGCATATGAAAGCATACTATTCCGATTTTGTGGCACGCACGAATCACTCCACGTTATGAGTTCAGTCATGTCAGGGTGATCGATAAACACTCTATCCAAAATTTTTATAAAAGCACTGGCAATGTCATTGCCGGCTCGTCCAGTCAATGCCTCAGTCCATAGGGCGCAGTAAACTTTTTTAGTTGTTGATAGATGGGCAGTGAGGTTATATAAGTTAAGTTTTTGTCTGTAAAAAAAATTGCTCACTTCAGCTCTTGGACACGTAACAACGTTCTCTAAATCGAAGCACAGGACTGGAATCTCCCCAGTTTTATCTCTAGCCCTCTCTTCCCTCATAGCGTTTTTCTTCAAAATGTGGTTTTGGTAAGCAACTTCTTTACCAGGCAGCAAAGTGATTTTTTCTCTTACCGATATCTTGTGTTCCTCGCATGTGTCGCAACGGTCACTTTTTGGGCTGTGAAACGATATGTTAAATTCCGTATTAAAAATGTATTGATACATACTTTTTTTCTGGTATGGAAGTGGAACGCTATCCTTCCTACATTTTTCTATGAACAAGTCGTACATTTTAGCAACATTAAGCCCAGCTTCGAGATACATCTTTGTGGTAGATGATCGGCAGTAATGAGACGCAACTGCTGGAAATGACTTAATGTGCTCACGTATTAAGTCCTTATTGTCATCTGATACAGCACGTTTACTTGCGATGTTTTTGCCTCTAGCATCAGGTTTTGGGGTGCTTGTGTCATTATCTTTGTTGTTATGTACATTATAAACAGGTTTGGCTGATATACCAAGAGTCCCAAGAAAAAACACTTTACATACTTGAATACGTTCATTTTTAACATTAAAATGATATTGAAAGGTAAATGCTCTTCTGGATATGTGGCCCCGTGGCTGCTTTCGCTGCCTAGATGTTTGCAATCTGTTTGTAGTATTTAAAAGATAGTGGTGTTTCTCATTTTGAGTTAATGATAAGTATGCTTTCAATTGATTACTTCTTTCCTCCATAGATATGTGTTGGGAACAATTATATACGCACTTGTTTTCGCAGTCCTTTTTGTTTACTACAGTCTTGGCCATAACTTGTTTCCCACGCACGCTTGTATATGCTTCCCCAGCCTGGTGTTTTGTCTTTCGTAAATTGCACAACCACGATTTTGGATCAGACTTCCTTTTTCTTACTCTCTTTGGCACTGGTATGCCAACCTCACCATTCTCTATTACGCCTATGCCCACATCTAGACCAACTTCTCCGGTCATAACTAATTCTTCTCCATTTTCTATCATGCCTAGATTTAAGTCCGCTTCTGGTGCCATGTCCACATCATTTTCTATTAGAATGCCTAGTTGGTCTAAGCCGACTTCTGCTTCCATTTCTATAATTTCGTCTCCATTTTCTATCATGCCTAGATCTAAGTCATTTTCTAGTTCCATGTCCAATTCCACATGATTTTCTATTGGAATGCCTGGGTCTAAGCCGACTTCTGGTTCCATGTATAATTCCACTTCATTTTCTATTGGAATCCCTACTAATTGAGAAATTCCAACGTCAATGACTTGTATGGTGTTCCCCTCCATTTCACTGGTGACATCTAGGTCTACATCCTCTGGATCGAAAATTAATGTATCTGCATCAACGAACCCGGGTTCATACCGCGATCTAAAATTAAGAAAATAAGAAAACTTAGTTAGGCCTAGCATGGCAAGAAAGAAATAGGCTAGACCTAGTAGGCTTATGCCCTAGGTAGGTTCATACAGAAAAAAACTAGATGTTCTTAAAGAATGAGCACTAGAACCCGAGGCCTAGCCTAGGCCCTAGCTAGGCCTGAGGCCTAGATAATTGCAATCATGACCAAACATCCCCTTGCTAGGGCCTAGGCCTACACCTAGCCCTAGGCCTAGGCCAAGAAGAAAATATAGGCATCATTATTCCGGCAGGTAAGGTGATTTAGGCCTACCCTACCTAGGCTTAGCCTTCAAACAGGATGCTAGTAAGTGATAAGCTGGGGGCCTAGGGCCTAGGCCATTCCTAGGCCTGCAGGGTACAAGGCCCAGGTGAATATGTAGGCCTAGGCTAGGACTATTGCCTTGAAGCCGCCTCCACGTAATTGCTTCAATCACATTTTAGGCCTAGCTAGGCGACGCATATTGTGCTTGGACTAAGCCTAATATGCCTATATAAGTAGGCCTAAATCACAAAATAAAAAGTCAATTAGGCCTACCTTATTAGTTGCTGTTGTTCGTCCATGGTCAGCTGGATTGTATAAAAAGATGCTTCATTTTAGGCATTTTGGTTTGGTAGGCTTACTATCATCTACACAAATCCCCGTTTATTGGCTGTAGATTTAAAACAACTCATTTCATTGGTTAATAAACTCAAATCAGCTAATCAAAAAGTATCTCTCTTCTTGCAATTGAAATTACAACCTTGTATTATTTCAGTCAGATGCATATGAAGTGTACTTAGAACTTTGTTTCAGTGAAATGTCACATAGGACCTTGTAAAATTATAGGTTAGCCTCAACAGCTGATAGAGCTTTGTAACACTGTGTTTAGTTCCACAACTATCCGACAGATCCCGTTGGGGGTATGATTTTCTTAATCGCCATCTCAATATTAGTAGGATCACATCGCTAACTCATTTTTCACAAAAATGTCACATAGAACCTTATCATTCTAAGGTCGCGAAATGTATCGTATTTCACGAAAACATGATAATGATTCTTGTTGCTTTACTTCTCTTGTATTGCAAACATTCAAGACATGAGGGGTGATAGATGAACAATGAAGATGAAGGACAGTTAAAAAAATCCTTATACCACATGCGAGATTCGAACCCATGAGCCACCGCGAAAGGCTGAATTCAGGAAAACGTTTATACAACGATTTTGCTAGGGAGAAACTCGTTTGTTTGAAGTCCGACATGAATATCGATGTAAATCCAATTTGTTTGTAGCTTTTATTTAGAAATGCGTTTAGGTAAAATAATAACAATCTACTGAAAATAAATAAGGAATGTATTAATCACGATACCGAAAGTTTATAATCAATTAACTATACAAGATAAAGTGTAATAAAAAATGGCAGCCTTGTGTCTAGTTATCGATTATATGTTGATGTTCCCAGCCTGAACCACAACGATACATCGAATTGAGCGCTTGATTCTAATTCTAAATGACCGCCTACTGATCTAAATCTTCTCATCCAAGCGGTTGCACTTTGTGAAACAAACGAACAACGGGGATCGCCGCCCTATCTGACCTTTTCAAATTACCATCATCGCCTGCCTAGCGGAGTGTAAGTGAAATGCATTGGCTGCTACGCGAGTAAGACAGCCAGGGTAATAACGGGCACGAGTGCGGAAACCACCACGACCCATTCACGTCTGACGTCACGACGCTCAAATCCTCCCCCCCCCCCCCCTTTCCGCTACACAAGACAATCCGGGGGAGATGCGGTGAGGTTTAACATTTCGTTAATCTGTTCTTCTAGATAGAGAGAGGGTGCGTGTAGTGAAATATCAAGCCACAACGTAACTACTATATTATCTTACCGACCTCAGAGCCTTCCCCTCCCCCCCCCCCCCCCCACTACTGCCACTTTTGTGCACGCTGTTTTAACGAAAATCCACAGAATCCTGGCGTTATTTCACTGATTCGTACTACCTAAAATATAAAATTGTTCTAGGACGTAACCTATAAGAATATGACTGCCAAAAGTAGGTAATAGCTTTAAAATGAAAAGGTACATTTAAGACAGAGTAAAAAATATATCTCAACAGCACCTCTAAAGATATATATGGTTATGACGATTACAACAAAATTGTAATATTTTTCCATAATAAATAAAAATGAATAAAATCGTTTACAACACGAAGCATTTCCAAGGGGGGTTTGCCCCTCGGGGGACACATCTCCCTGAGTTTCCTTCAATTATGTAATCAGACCCAACCACCGCTCGTAATGCTATCCGAGATAATGGCGTCACAATGGAATAACTTACCCGTCGGCTCGTTTCCGCTCTAGCTTGGTGACGCTCTTGGTGCGTTTCAGAGGGTTCGACCGAAACGAGCGCTTAGAGAAGAAGTTCTGAAACAAGAGAGAAACAGCTCGTCAGCAAACATCCACAAGTACTTGTGTTCTGTTGTATTGTACCAACTTGGAGACAACTTTCTGTACACACACAGTTTTGTTTACTGATGAACGTTCAGTAATTAATACATTTCGACACATTCAGTCAAGAGCATATTGCATGGATGTGCAGCGTGCAAACGCGCGTTATATCTATTGAAAGTTGAAACACTGTTCATTTTCAGCTCAGTGATTAACTTGATTTGATTATACTGTGTTGAACGACGTACACGACTACTAGGTCATATGACGTCGAGGGGCCGGGTGATATTGGTTGGAGAGAAGGGACAAGTAGGAAGACTAACATCCAAAGGGCTTAAATGGAGGATAGGCCCCTCATTTTATCGCCTCTTACGATGAGCAGAGGTATACACCATGGGCCACATTCTACTCCGTGTCACCAACAACTTCTTAGGAGGCCTAGTCTGTGAGATGTCGTGGTCCAAATGAAACAGCAGACATGGAAAATGTCAATCTCTCAAAACTTCACGAAAGTAAAACTGTAGACTTTAAATTTTCAAAAATGTCCTCGTCGTTCATAGATGCCGCCATATTTAAGCTATCGCAAGTGATGAGTCTTCTATGAATGTAATTATTTAGCGTTGTTTCATTCAATGTCATAATAAGCTTAATTACATTGGCGAGTTATTATCAAGACAAGCGTAAGATACTCTCCGTTATTTTTAAAACAAAAAAGAAACAACATGAAGTTCATGCATAATTAATCTAGAAAGTAAAAGGTTTTTATTATAGATTTTAATTTGCCGAAAACTCACGAGTGTTAAACGAAGTCACGCGATAAGACAGAGTTTAATACCGTTCAGCATGCGAAGCCGTATTGCTCGTTAGCACCGATCTTATCTACATCACTGAAGGGGGCGTAGCTACCATAAAACAGTACCTAGCTTGTGTTGGGACGTTCAATGTACGCGGGAAGAAAGTAAAACGCTCAAATAACGTCTCGAAATTGCAATCCACGATAGCAATAGAAACGAAACAAGTAATAATTAGAATGGTATTTCTGTTCGTGTCCGGCCATCAAAGTTTCACTAAAATATTTCAAAGAATGGAGAAATATGTAAATAAAGTGCAGCAGTATAAAATATAAAAATGTCAAAAATAGCCTATAGCACAATTATTTCTTGCAAAGATTAGCATATGCGTGTGTGAAGGAAACCGATAAAAACAAAAACGTGCCCTTAAGAACAAAGAAGGGAATTTCAAAAATGTTATTTGCGAGAGCAATTTGAATAATATTAAAATCTTCAATTTGATAAATGTGAGGTATTTGAGTATGCATAATTATATTGGAATGGTAATAATCTGCTGCAAGTATTTGGCTATTTTGTGATATAATTGAGGAGTGTAACTGAGCCTGTCTTGAGATAGAAATTATGTCATAAATAATATAATGACATTAAGTTGCTCTTTATACGACACTCCCTTTCTAACTAACTTACACCTCCCACAGTATTTAAAAAAACACACAACTGGTAAGTAAAAGTACGGTATGTAGAATAACGTGACATGGTTATTAAGTACAGTCCCAAGGATACGACTCGAGTAAATTAAACAGCTTCGAAGCCATAATTGATAAATCAACAAAACCGTGTTTACTTTCATGTGTATATTATTCACATAAGTCCACTTGTATGAGTCTCCTGCTTTCATTACAGAAAGGCGTCAATACAGTTGCATTAGGTAATCATAGCTAGACAGTATCGAAAATACATTCTGATGAATATTATTTGATTTTACAAAATATTTTGATCATCAAAATACATATAACCATACTTTCCAGTAATGTCAACAATCAATGAAGAAATTATCTGACGCATTCATTGTTGAAAAACTTGAGACCCAATCAATAACGCTTGCTTTCTGTCAAAACCGAACACAAAAATTTCGATTCCTAACCTTAAAAACCCCTTTTCTGTATCGTACAATAAAATTGTGTAGTCAAAATGTATTATATTTTTAGTGTTTTAGAACATACACATTTTATTGTATTTTGCCCAGCTCTGTAGGGCCTACGTACCGAATGCGTGCGATGTGTCCCGGGCCGGTATGTAGACTGCCCCCCCCCCCCCCCCTAAAGTAAACGATACACTCTCCACTACGAAGATTACCCCTCCACTACAGAACATGTTCGATTGTTCTTCAATTAATATTTCCAATAATTACCTATATAAAATATGTTATTCATGTACAAGGTTTCTAAATCATTTATTACAGCCAAAATAACAATTTTCATAACGACCAATAAATATTGCGCGCTGCGTGTAGATCCAAGCTTCTCCTATATTCACATGAACATAACCGCGTGCACCACTTAGCTAATTGAAATGTACTTTTCCGCTGAATTTCGTGCATTTACAACATAAACGTTCGTTTTACATGCAACCTACATAACTATAGCGAATAATAAAAAATTGCCCGAGCCAATACATCGGAAGAAAACCATACAAATGCATAACGCATTACACAAGTAGAAACAATAATTGTTAGCGGTCACAGGTCATATAATAAAAGGTATAAGAGGTTAAGATTCATTCATTCATTAGCCCGATCGATCCAAGACGCAACATAAAGAGAAAGAGAGGTAGGTGCACGACTTGTGGTTTATTTCATGTCATTCAAAGTTACAATTCAAAAGTAGCTCATTCTGAAAGCGTCGTATATAAATTTTACTACGAAGTGTGAAAATAAAGATGTAACGATATTCATGAGAAAAAAGGAAGAATTTCACTACGCCATAATAAATACTGAGAAGTTTGTGCACACTCTCCGAGATAAGTAAATTAATGATCGGACAGAACATGTATTTACTCATAACAACTCTCCCGCACTCACCCTATTATTCTTTGATTTAATCTAATTACTAATTAGTAACGAATCAATAGGCAACATACGGTGATGGGAAGCAACTATCAGTAACCACATTGGGTAAAAAATTAGTGCGGAAGAGTTAGAGTAATACGTGTTCTGTCCTACCCTACTCTTAATTTACTTAGGTCTAGTCTTACAATGTCCCAATAACTATTTTATTCGTCGAATAGCTTGTTGTCTCCATGGCAACGACCAATCAAAACTCCTGAAATCCTCCAAATAGCATTGCTACAAATAACTTTCTTATTAGGAGATTGTAAGACCGGCCCTAAATCACATACAGTACATAACGTTCATGTAATTGTACTGTACTCGATGTTGAGTGAAGGACAGGCCTGGTATGGAAGGAAGCCTCACAAGTACACAAGGGATTAGAGGTGACGTCAAAATAACTTGTGTATTTCCGTTGTCCCCTTGCAAACAAGATAAGAGCAGAGAAAGTGACCGGGTTGTCAACGGTTTTACATTGAAGTGAGTTAAACTTGTAAAGTAACCTTCTTTAGTGTACTGACACAACACTTGTTCACACAATCCCTCCTATTTGGTTGAAGCATTTACTTCCATTCGGTGTAGTATCATTCCAATAGCCCAATCCAAGCTCTTCCCTCACTCAATTACAACTCAACACAATCAAAGATTGAAAGCTACGACTTCAAAAAGAGTGTTACTTTTATATTTGTGTACCTTTAAAAATATTATTATAGAGATAAATCATAACATATTTCATATTTAACGGTGCACAATGGAGTTATGTATTTCAAATTACTCTTGATACGAGCATTTTCACATTTGTCAACGATATTAGAGGAAATTGTGTCTGTACACTTTTCCACGTGGACTATGCTTTATTTTTTAACTTTTTTTCATTTTTTCACAACTAGGACTGGACTGAAAAATCTACTTGTATATGTGCGTGCTTGTGTTCTGTATGACTGATAGTTCCATAGCCGGAGCAGGATTGAAAGATTGGATTGGTTTGTATCTGTAGCACATTCAATCACCTGATACTCAAAGATGGCTGTAAAGTGTAAACTGAACGTCTTTCCTCTCTAAGAATATAAAAACTCTGACACGCACACTTTGAACAAGTTTCCTCACATATACAGAAAAACTGGCTCCTGTAACCAGTTTCCTCTCTTCTCTGTGCACAGCTCACGTTGGCATGACAACGTAGAACCATGCACTGCACACCATAACACAGCAGGCTTGAAACTAGGCTAATCGTGACGACTTGGCTACCGAGATCAGCAAGGGGTGCAATAACATTGATTTACAATTGATCACACAATAGGTTATACACATTATGACATAATTTAGTTCGTTAATTCGGGCAAACATCGTTGTTATATGATATAATGTGTACTTCAGAAGACGCTGTTCATAATAATAATAATTGTTGTAGGAATCCCTGTTATAGGGTGTACACCAGCTTTATCTGATGTGCCCCTTTTCAGGTGACTTACTAGGTATATTACGGTGTTTGGATAGTTGGGAAGGAATGTCCGAGGGCTGATAGTATGATACAGTCCCAGCATTCGCCTTTACGACTGAGGAAAACCTCGAAAAAAACCTTCAGTCAGAACTGCCGGTGGCCGGAATCGAACCGGTGACCTCCCGAATTAGAGTCTCGCGTCATACCGCTCATAGATACTTTGCATCATTATGGATGCGACGCTGGAGCCGCGGTGGATGGCCCGATTTCGAATCTTGGCGATGGAAATGGTTGTATTTTATTGTTTTAGATAAATGAAAGGGTTTGGATATTTGAGAATGAATAACCACGGTGCCCGGTAGTGTTCACTTTATTGCCGAGGAAAATATATTGAAAACACCTTCAGACGTAAACAAACCCCGATATGGCAAGAACTCATTGCATAAACATTTGAGCCGAGAATCAGCTAAGAAGAAATCAGCAGCGGTAAAAAGTAGTCCAAGCTATTTCAAGTATAACCGATCCAAACAACACACTGATCTAAGGTAAAAGTTGTCGGTGTGTCGGTACATGTTAACAAGTTTGTAGGCTGGCTACCCAATCTCGCCGGTTTCACCTGCTGCTACATCTGCCATGTAAGACGCAGCAGGTGATACAAACATTGGGCACTAATCCGAGACGTTTTAAGATTAATTATCATTTCGAGAAAATGCATCTGTTAGGTAGTCCAGTGAATATATCGCAAGAGATAGTGTTCTCGGTTCGATTCCCACCACCGATAGTCCGAACTGAAGATAATCCTTCAGCAATCTCAAGGTGAATGCTGAGATCTAATCCAAAATACGTCCTTGTGTCGCCTGAATGATGATGATATTTGGCAACAATGCTAATCGAGACGATGATGTGATGACGACATGACGTGACATCCATGCCCAAGCCAAGATTCGAACCTCAAACGCAGTGGCCGCGGTGAATTGACTATAGACCAATGTTTACAACCAACCGGGGCCAACAACAATGGGATGGTCACCTGAAGAGATCTCAATCAGAACGAAAAATTACTATTTTTTTGTAATAACGCCCAATGGTCACCCGGAGGTCGAATCAGATCAGAACGAAAAACTACAGAATTATTATTTTTTTAACGCCCAAATAATAAGGTTAATATTTTTTACTCCGACCTTCACACATATTTTTCTCACTTAGCGTTCACAATCTCTTTGCTTGACTCAACCAATTAGTCAACACTTCGAGAGTCACCTATGACTGAAACTTAGTCAGTATATTATGTCTGACTCACACGAACGTTCATGTTCATGTTCATTCATAATTTCTTTTGATCAGGAATCATAAAGAATAGAACTGAAGGGTAAGTGGAAGGGAAAATAGTAAGGGCATCCCAAGACTCGTATTCGAGAGGTCAATTTCACCATGGACAAAACCGACGTGTTGTCAATATAGACAAATAGCTGCTCAATTTCCATAATTTGCACAGCCGGCGTAAAACAGAGCAACCGTATTGACCAATCGCAATAGAGTTTGATCGCGGCCACAACATGTCCAGTGGTAATGTTGAGTGATTGCGCTATGTAGATTCTGTCGCATTGCGGTGAGTATACATGTTTAGTTGTATTGGACTGGAGCAGACAGAAGTGATGGGATAGGCTGACCGTAGGCTGACAAGCACTGTCACTTATGGTGTTACATCTCGAGTGAAGACCTAAGCAAGCTTTTGACAGGGGTAGACTACGTGCCGTCTCTATTAGGACGAGGAGAGGCTATAGGGCCATTTTCACACATGCTTACACATTTGAAAATGTCAAAATCAAATTCTTCACAGCTAACACAGACAATTAACTTGATGAGGTTTGATAGTCATGGGGTTTGCTCAAAAGGAGTGGGATATTTTTTATTTTTCATAAATTTTAAATTAAACTTGATATGATTTTGTAAGAAAAGAAAAGGAAAAAGAAAAGATTGCTGAAGACCTACAGACGAGAGGAGAGAACTGGAAGCAAGTAGAGGACATACGATTGTGGGAAGATAGGAAAAGGTGGAAAAATTTGGTTGTGAACCCCAAGCTGACCCTGCTAGAAGCAGGAAACGGCCATGGATGATGATGATGATTTTGTCACATTTTTGGTCAGATATTAGAGAAAGTGGTGTTTTTTGATTTTCACATGTCCCCATGTGTGATGAGGCCTGTCTAGTGTCTATGTTAGACGGTTCAACTCACCACTATCCTCGAGGGTGTGAGCTCCAGGGCGCGGTTGCCCAGTACCGGGGTGGCCGGGGCGCTACCACGGCGGCAGGCCTTCTCGTACGACGTGTCTGCAAGCAAACAAGACACACATTATAGTCACGACACATCAACAAACACGAACAGAGATACATACAACACTTGCTAAGATATAACCAGGACCCGGATTCACAAGAGGTCCTAAGTCTTTCTTTGGTCTTATCTATAAGACCGGCCTAACTATAGACCTCCTGTAAAACCAGACCCAGATCACACGAAGAAGTTACGAATTCCAGGTGGGAACAAGACACAATGAGCATTCCAATAATATATTTTAAAATCTGTTCTAAGATATTTGCGTGGTTTTACAAGAGGTTCAATGTTAGGTCCGTCTTAGAGTTAAGACCAGAAAAAGACTTAAGACCTCTTGTGAATCCGGGCCCTGGATACTAGATATTAAAAAGAAATGAGGGTTGATAATCTCCAATAAAGCCCATGCACCTGGTTGGTTCTATCAAACAAGATCCGTCTCAGGTCAAAGGAAGCTGCTAATCAGATAATCCGGTTTGGATAGTTACAACATTCACTTGCAGCAGTCCGCACACGATCTTAATTAAACCTGTATAGGACCTGCATGGGACCTGTATGGGACGTGCATGGGACCAACGGGTCATAAAATGTACTGTACCGCAACAAAACACTTAATTCGCATAACTTCCTGCACAAGCTATATAGTTCAGGTTAAACTAGATCATCAGTAGTCGATGCACAAGAAATAAGCCTTAAAATCAAGGCATGGACTAATAAGGTTCTTTGTTGGTGACGTACATCATACATGTTTCAATCTGTTTATATTTTATGATATGGCGTGTGTAAGAGCTTCCAACTCTGAATAAGGAGACAACGAGTAACGGAAAATGGAGTCGAAAATGAAATAATATGAAATCCGGAAATTAAAAGCCAACCCAAACCGAGGAAGGGGAGGGGAGGGGTATAATATTCTCACTTCTGCGCTATTTGCACATTGTCTCTTAATTAAAGACGTAGTTACACAGAATTGTTTCTGACTCAGTGTCTCGAATAGAAATGTTATCGAAAGAGTCATCGAGAGTTCGAGTTAGGTGTCATGTAAACACAATCGATTCTTATCACAAATCGACCCATATCGGTGACGCTGTATCAACAAAGGTAAGGCTTCCGCGCATAATGCATGATGCATAGACAGAGTGGTGACCCATTTCAAAGACCCGGCTGCATGTTTGCAATATTACACCTTCGACATTCAATAATTATTCACAGAACCGAGTACGAGTGAATAATTCCAGCTGAGGCGATTAAAAGATGTGCCCCTCTTCAGATGACTCCAGTTGTATTAGGATGTTTTGTTATCTTTTTGGACTCAATTCCCCAGCAGTCGCCTTGTGACTGAGGAAAACCTCTGAACAATCTTCTGTAGTCGTAATCGAACCGGCGACCTCTTTAACTAAATAGTCTCGCTAGTTACCGCTGAGCCACCCCACCTCTATTGGTGAGATAATAATGTAACTAAACAGCTCCATGGAGGCACTTGGGGTTGTAATGTACTATCTTAACTTCAAGAATATAGAATTACTTGTGTGGCTTGCACGTTATGTCGCAGACTTCAGAGACAAACTGGGGCCTGGACTGGACTTTAATTAAGAGACATGGGGGGAGGGGGGAGGGGGTCTTCTAAGACCCTTCTCCTAACAACCTAACATATTGTTCCGTGTAAGCTACTTTAGGTAAGCGCGGTTAAGTCGTCCCACAGCAACCTTATGCTGACGTCACAGATGAAGTGAGGCACTGGCCAATCACATCTCAGCATTTGGTCAAGCCACCCGCTGATTGGCTTAGACTCTCTCATCTATGACGTCAGCATTCACAAGGTTGCTGTGGAACCACTTTAACGTGTTCTATAATAGGTAAAGATATTCGAATACCTACACCGGTTTTTTAAGACTCGGAACCGTATTGGGTGGGGTATTGTTAGAGTTAGATAAACTAATCTTAGAAGTGACTTTCAGTGGGAGACATTGTTCACGTTCTTATGTGAGACCTCTAGTCTATTTGCTGTTCACGTCAAAGTTCGGTGTTAGTTCGGGTTCACACATTTCCATAAGTCAACAAGAGTGGAAAGCACAGAGAGGTGGGTGACCTGGAAGTGGGAGGGAGGGTGTCAAACAGAGCACAGGAGGCGGAAATGAAGATTTCGAGGACCGCGTTTGTGAAAGGCGGCGGATCACAAAATTAGTACCTACTATAGAAAAAAATAATAATTAGAAATGGAAATGAAGAAGGTTGACATGTGTTAAAAAGGGCAAATAATACGAATACAACATATTTTGGTCATAAATAACATGTAATAAAAATGTCTTTGGTATCCACTATCGTAGAATATACCCCTATTATCTGTGTTTAAATTTACTACAAATAATAAAACTACCTGTGAGGGATTACTTACATTACATATACATTAGATAATAACTTGCAGCTTAGGGAAATATTGCCCCCCCCCCCCCTCGTCGGACAACCAAAACCCGTGTTAATCTGTGGATATAAAAGGGTGGAAATATGGGGGGTAAAAAGTGTGCTAATCAATCAAACAATCCTCCACCCCGGACATCAAAACAGGCTCATCGTTCACGGGGGGGAAAGCCGCCAGATATTTCAATCGCCTTTATTACGTACGAATAAAAACCGACAAAAACAGCCATGTCAATTGTTGAAAGGATCTCGTTGTGGATATAGACAGACAGAACGGACGAACGACGAACGGGTTTAAAACACATTAGTCTGATTAATCGTGATGATGAACCCTTCACTTCAATCATCGCACAACTCAAGTGTGCAGCCATGCCCACCACTCGTAATAATAATACCTCTAAACGAGCCGTGTCCGCTGAGAGTATGTCCGACTGCACTGAGACACACACTGTCCCATCCAACTGTCCCACTCAACTGTCCCACTCAGACAGAACAATCAATAAGATCTCACTCCTTACAAGGTGGAATTTATCATCTACCCTTGATCCTCCCACCTGCTAATGTCTTAATGAGACACACACTGTCTAATCCAACTGTCCCATCCAACTGTCCCACTCAACTGTCCCATTCATGCACTTCAGACAGAACAATCAATAAGATCTTACTCCTTACAAGGTGGAATTTATCATCTACCCTTGATCCTCCTGCAAATGTCTTAATGAGACACACACTGTCCCATCCAACTGTCCCACTCAACTGTCCCATTCATGCACTTCAGACAGAACAATCAATAAGCTCTTCCCATGTCCCTTTACTCTTAGAAAAAGGTGAAACTTATTATCTACCCTTGATCCTCCCTCCTGCCAATGTCTTAATGAGACACACACTGTCCCATCCAACTGTCCCACTCAACTGTCCCATTCATGCACTTCAGACAGTAAAATGTGTTAATCCACACTAATAGACTAGATTGTTTCAATAAGATCTTCCCATGTCCCTTCACTCTTAGAGCAAGGTGAAACTTATTATCTAACCTTGATCCTCCCATCTGCCAATGTCTTATTGAGACATGCACTGTCCCATTTATGTACTACACTGTACTGTCCCAATTCACTCCAAGAATATGATGTATTTTATGATCTAACCTTCCACCCTCTTGTGTAAGCTAATGTCTCAAAGAGACACAAACTGTCAGACCGGCTCAAGTGACAATGCTGTCCCTTTTCACTACACTTCCATAACAAAGTGTAATTTCTATCTATACTTCACCCACCTGTGTGAACACTGAGATTATGTGTCTAACTGAAACATAATCTGACCGTATTGTGTGACTTGTACGACTATACCACAGATAACGGATTATACTGTCTCACTGCATTTCCACACTTATTGAGACATGCAACTGTCCCCTATGACTCGAGACTGTCCCACTGCACTTCCACTATTGAGACATACTGCAACCGTCCTATCACGGGTAAACTGTCCCACTTGATCACTTCACTACACTTTCACACTCATTGAGACATGAAACTGTTCCCTATGACTCGCACTACTAGACTGTCCCACTGCACTTCCACTATTGAGACATACTGCAACCGTCCTATCACGGGTAAACTGTCCCACTTGATCACTTCACTACACTTTCACACTCATTGAGACATGAAACTGTTCCCTATGACTCGCACTACTAGACTGTCCCACTGCACTTCCACTATTGAGACATACTGCAACCGTCCTATCACGGGTAAACTGTCCCACTTGATCACTTCACTACACTTTCACACTCATTGAGACATGAAACTGTTCCCTATGACTCGCACTACTAGACTGTCCCACTGCACTTCCACTATTGAGACATACTGCACTGTCCCACTCACTACACTACCACTTATTGAGACACACTGCAACCGTCCTCTTCAGCTCTCACGGCTGAACTGTCTTAGCCAAGGAAACCACACGAAACGGGGACAGACAGCTGATATCTTTGGTCGAAAAGTAGAAATCATGGTCTAATCGAGGTCGCGACCTGCGAGTGTCGAGTGCGACTGTGAGTGTCACGTGACATACATAAACGCCAGGTCTAACGGAAGGAAGTGCCCCAGCCAAATCTCTCCCGATATAAGGAGAGTGGATTCACTTTCAATTCAATTAATGATGGACGCTGATTGGCTGACGAGTTGTGAAGATCATTAGGTACCGAAGTGAAACTTATTTCGAAAGATTTGTTTGCTTTTGCTTTTACATGAAAATCCTGTTTTTCTGGGACTTGGCGATCGGACCACCGTGACTGTTTGCAGAGACATTCAGGCACATTTTTTTTATTAACAATTTCTAGAATATAGAAATACAAATTTTTGTGGGAAAAAACTTTCTGTTTGTGCGAACTTGGTGAAAATACATGAAGCACGAAAGTATTGTGTGATTCCCATCGGAAGCAATGTCCCTGAAAACCACATTCGGTGTTTTTGTGCGTTTGTTTTTATATAGTTCATTCACACTTCGCACCTCGGTCGACCGATCGATTTTACAACTTTTACTTTTAGATTAAAACCGGTTTACTTAAGCTATATATAAAACTTACAACTAAATAAATAACGAAACGTTCAAAACATTTTACTGAAGATGTGTGAATTATACAGGACGCAAGTAGGACTCAACAAAACACAATCAAGAAACATTAAATGTGTAATTAAATCATGGTTTACTGGGATAAAACATCCCTTGATATCGACAAAAAATACACCATGAAGTTCTACGAAAATTTTTAATCCCGAAAAGCCTATTTCTTATATCGCTGTTTACATAAAATACATAAGAGCAGAGTTACATTCAACCAAATCTTAACTTATCTGCAACATTTCTAGTTCCCTAACCAAGAGATTTCTTTGTTATCCCTCCGCGATGGCATTTAGCAAGCCATTCAAAGCTCAACCCATGAATTCTATCATTATACGTTGTAGCTGCATCTCCTGCTCAAAACTTTCATTCAATTCTGTCAGAATTATAGATGGCGACACAAGAAGAAGAACGCTGTATAATTTCGCAATAAACCGAATGTCAGAATCGCAAGCAATTTAAAGAAAATATCACGAAGAAGTTTAGAAATGAAGGTTGTCTTTTATGGCCCCGTTTATCACTGATACTGTCGCATGGCGAGCTATGAAGCCGAGCGGTTTTTGACCTCACGGACTTAGTAATAGTATATACATAGACTATACAGTCAGGCTTTTTCAGTTTCCTGCCAATTCGTTTGGTGCGCTGAATGACCGTAACGTACGTATACGTGAAACGTGGCGTGAGCGCCTCATTCACGACAGTAGCACAGACATGCGTATGTGAGTGAGTGACAGCATCCGTCTTACTAGATCACAGACACAACAGAGTGGCTGTTTGTATAGAAGAATGTGTAATAATATGCATAATAATTGCCACATCGGAGTGTCTATCAACGTATAAGCACCAATTACATGACTTATTCACATTGGTTTCCATGACTAGATATTCAAAATCTTAGGTGTAGTACTTCTAAGACCAAAAATGTATGTCCCAACAAAATTAAAACAGATTCCATCTTTGAACCACCATAAGTTCTAAATTCACTTTGCTTCAATTAAAGTTTACTTAACTTTAGGAAAAAATATAGCAACCGGTTCCCAAAGAAGTCTGAAACGTGTGCGATCACTGCAAATTGGCGTGATTCTGTAAGAAGGGCCGGAATGAAACGTTTCAATCGGTAAAGAGAAAACATGTGTGCCTTTCCTACGAAAACAACAACGGTTTTGGGTAGTGATGATAAAGGGTGAACGATGAGGCAAGAACAGTAGGTCTATGCTGCTAAGATCCCTCCACAGGCGACTCGAGAGTTCGTCACCCTGGATGCTAAGCGTCACAGGATACGAGTGTGCTTGTGAATCCACTTTTCTTCGGGCAAAAACATTTCCCGCCAATACCCTCAATCACATACACGTGTTTGTTTGTTGCACCCGGTGCAGGAAGTGTAACGTGCCCTAGTTTACACGGATCAAAGAGATAACATATTGATTGATATTTGGCAAGAGTGGAGTGCGAGCCAATCAAATCAGGTCCCTGAGACTTATCGACCTAATCCATAATAATAAACACGCGTTATTGATTCAGCACATCAATAATCATTACGATTTCAATCTTGTTGAGAGCCCGAGTTAAGATCGCCCTGATAAGAATGTCAGTTCGAGATAAAGGTCACAGTAGGCATTTAGGACTAATTGATTAGGATTTAAATTATTTACGACCAGGCCGAAGGAACGTGGATAAAACGTAAACAAAATTATGTATTATTAGAAGCAGTGTTAAAAAAAAATTGTAATATGTTTTTTATGTAATGCACACGCCTATACCTCTATATAATAAACAATAATACTTTAATTCCAGTTCTCTTGGGCGTGTTTGTACTGAAAGGCACCAAACGAAATACCGTGTAACGGGGGAGAGTAGTTTTTAACTTAGAATCGCTCAAACTACAATTTTTAATATGCATAACATGGCTAGATAGGATAGTCATGAAATACATAAAGTGTAATCTGTTATTTTGAAATAAATTCATTGTTGAACGCTCCCTTGTCCATCTCCACACAACCGGTACAAACGAGCCCCACGTCCACAGCTTGTTGCGGTGTCTGTCTGTGAGTAGTACACTACACTAAGGTAGTACACATCTGTCAAGAGTAACAGCATCAATCACAGCGACCCTGCAGACCGTGTCCGATTGTCAACATGCGGTATCCGAGTATCCGAGTATCCGAGCCAAGTCGGGGTCCCCATGTGGTAGGCTACACAGGCAGTCTAATTCGGGAGGTGGCGTGTTCGAGTCCCGTATCCGGCAAACGTTTAGCTCGGGCCATGAAACGAATGCTGGTATTCCTTCTAAACTATCAAACTACCTAATGTTTCTATATATAATCATCTGCAGAGGTGTAGAGGTAAAGCTGAAGCGGCCTTAGAACAATGTATATTACTATGAAAATTAAACCACAATATAACGCTTAATCATATGTGATAAGGATGAGTACACACTCCTACCTATTACCATATTTTTGAAAATGATGTGTATTTTATACAATTTTATTGTGAATACATAATATGTTTAATCCTCAAAATCTGCACAACACATTTATTTTATAATTACCCCCACAACTTATAGCTACAAAACTTTGTAGACTTCAGTGTTTCTATACAAACGCGATTAAAATCCGAAAAAACGAACTAAAAAGTGAATGCGTTTCGCTCGCTACTCCCGAGTCAAATCAACTGCATCAATGAATAAAGCAAAAATCATAATTGACAATGTGGACCAGTAAACGCCGACTCAATAATGATTTCACGTACAGTTTCTATACAAATGTGAGACTGTGAGACAGCCTTTAGGTAAATCAATCAAAATAGCCTAATAACCCAGAGTTATACCCATGTGCCAAGGGTAGTTAGAGGTCAGTGCTAATGATATACGTATACATACATACATTGTGGTATTGTCCCCTAGGGAGGCCGACCGACGTAAACCCGACGTTTACTCCTAGAATCGTCTCCGCGAGCTGTCTATAATTATACAACCGTGTATATACGGTGGTGTCGTGTCTAAATAACGAACCACGACTGCATTCCTATACAACGGCAATTAAAATAATAACAACACAGGCTGACCAACCGACCGAGCGAGCGGGAGAGAATGCAGGCGAATGGAGTCGAACCCACATACTTCCTCTCCTGCTGCTGCGGTCGACGTTGCTTCCTGATCCTTAGATCGAGATCTAATCACTTTACACGAGGTCGTGTTCCAACGAGCCACCCGATTGGCTAGAGCCGAGAGCGTGTTAATCCTAGAGTAATTAACTATACAGGATGATCTCGGAGGTTCGTCAATCATCAATCAATCATGACGCGAATGGTTTTTGAACCAATCAGAATGCTGGAAACAGGTGAACCCACCCACGAATGAAGCGAACTTTCGAGGTCTATTTAAATTTGATCGCTTGTTCTTTGCATTTGGTGATGGCTACGGAAAAAACGAAATAAAATGTGTTGAGCCGTTTCAAAATAAAATATACACACCTTGGTACATTGTAAATAAAAAAGAAGCATTCGCTCGTAACGATATCTGGGTTCAACACCCGCACACGCTGTCATTTCTATAACCGTTCCCTTGTACCACATCCAGTAATCGTCCCGATAACATCCAGGGTGGAATGATATCATGTGATTAGCCCTTAAGGGAGGCTTAGAACAAATACAAGAAACTAAACCCTTCAGGCCGGTTATAAGCCCCTACCCCCTTGTTGTGACTGTGTTGACAATGACATGATAGGGGGAACCTAGAAGTTGCTAATGTCTTGATCGAACCAGTGGCAAAGAGATGTGCTCGAAGGTAGGGCTGATGTAATAAATATTATATCTGTTCAGAACGTAAGTGTATATTAAAATGGCGAACCTAAAAAAAAAAAAAAAAAAAACAGCTTTCGAAATCGATTTTTATCACGTTTCTCAGATCGACTTGTTCTACTGCTCTTTCTAACGAGTAACCTTCGACACGGGTCGAACGAAAGTAACAAGTTTATTTCGGAAGTGTTTTCTGCAAGATGTGTGTCAGTGTTTTGCTTCCCATCATCTTGTGTGCAGCCCCCTGTATAGTTTCACGCGGTCCCGCCGCGGGCGCTAGTAGACCAACAACCATGTATCAATCATGTATCGTGATGGACAACACGCACATATCTCTCTCTCACTCTCTCTCTCTCTCTCTCTCTCACACTCATCGCAGCTTGATGAGAAACGATGTATTTAGATACACACATTACAATCTAGAGCCGCCATCACCATAAAACGGGTATATTAATGCATGTACTAATTACAATGATGAATAACTGCGTGAATACGAAGTGAAACCCTTGTCTACGCTCAGAAAGTGTTATCAGGCAAATGAAATGTTCCAAAAAATAAGAATAACAACAATTTATCAAAGAAGTAAGCTATACGCAAAAACATGACAATTTCACGCTTAAATCGATGAAGTACGGTGTATTGTTTAGATGATGTAAGCAATTCCGTTATACAAGAACAAGTGGTTTTAGAAGAGGAAAGGTCGATGGAAGACGAAAGAAAAAGAAGCAAAAAAACAGGCGTTTGCCATTTTCAAAGTAATCTGATGTAATCTATAGTAAATTGTTATAACGTCAAGTTGATTGATTTTTTTCCCCTGTCGAGTTGTTTGGAAGAGAAACACCTAAGTTTATTACGCACCAATCCGAAATGAAAGCCAGATAATTAGTAAACTATTTCTCCACCCATTTAAAACTCTATCATAAAAAAAACTACTAAGATATTCATGAAATCAGTCTAGTACGCATAAGTGCGCAAACCCGGCGATTTAAAGGATTTATAGACTAAGAAAATTAGATCAATCATTATCTTCTCTAATTATAAAGAACATCACAAGTGTTCAAACAATATGCAACACGAAAGAAAGCGAGTACAAATTATCGCAGCACGGAAACTCGAACAAAGTACACAAAGAACGAAAAGTAAACATGCGAACGCTTCGCTTCGTAACACATTTCGTTCGATCGCCGTATAATAATACTATAAGCTGATAGATCGAGATAGGGGGAATTGCCTTCTAGATATTAAACACACGATAGAACTTGGTTGGAGGAAACAACCGAAAATGTCGTGCACGTAAACCTAATATTTCATAGTGTGGAAGAAGATGATCTTGGTGAAACAAAAAAGATACACATCACAAAAAAAACAGAATATAGCCTTGAGGGCAGGACTGGACAAGACTAACATTTCTGTGTGTTATTTATTTACATTATACCAACCTTATAGTCTAACACCCATCAACTCCATTAGTCTGGAACTAATTTTGCTTTACATCTCTATTTAGTTTGTTGCGTGGTATTCGAAACTTTGCGTGGACGATGCGGGATGCGAAACCACGTACAAAGGTACCAGAAGAGCAACGTTTGGGGCAAAACCAATGTAGTCAGCATCCTTTTAGCCACCAACTCCAATACTTGATTGATTAATAATGTAAGGCGCAGTATTCTTTTCCACCGTGCGACTTATTTCACTAACGGTAACGGACTAACCCTATCTTTAGTCTTGAAACAACTCTGGTACGAGAACCAATACTTACTACAATTAAAGATGTTCCTGCAAAGAAGAACGAAATAATGCAACCGCAAAGAAGCTTATCTTCAAATCTAACGTTTGCAATTTCGAACGCAACACAAAAACGAACAGTCGCCTGACAATCGAAATCAAATGTATACGTGCTGTGCGGGTCATCAGACGGTTCTTGCTTCAATTATACTGGTTAGAGGAATAGAGTTATGAAGCGTGATGGTTTTATTGGAGTAGTGGTCATAACTCAGACCAGCTTTGTGAGCACACGAACAACAAGATCTCTAACTAGCACCGTGGTTAAGTAGCATCACAGTAGCTCAGGATACGGATGGGTGACCAGTTACTGTAACGTCCAGTATATTTCTCCAATGTTTTAAACCGTTCTTTCAGAAGTTGGTACTCTTCAATAGGGGACGACTACGAGACTACGCGACTCTGATTCTTATGTTATAATCACACTTTCGATTTACTATTTGTTTATTTCATTACTTACTAAATGGGCTTGGCCACAATTTAAGATATCATCACTTTAAATGTTGACCGTCTTTGAAATGGGCGTTATTGTAAGTGTGCCATTTTTTATGTTCCGGTTGATCTTCTACGTTTTGGGCTTGGCAATGTTTTTGCATTTTTATTTGGTATATTGTATTAATTAGATTGACGTTTAATTATTGCTTTAGAACATAATAACCTTTATTCGCATCCGGAGTGCAGCCTTGACCCCTGACCTGTCCGAAGGTAACACATTGTCCTGTCAAAGGTTCCACCACCCTTCCTGCCAAGCTTGAATGGTTCCACTAACATGTAGGTCACACAAAGATACGTTT
Source organism: Isoperla grammatica (assembly GCA_945910005.1). Lineage (NCBI taxonomy): Eukaryota > Metazoa > Arthropoda > Insecta > Plecoptera > Perlodidae > Isoperla > Isoperla grammatica. The sequence continues at coordinate 6,603,522 of OX246741.1, forward strand.
ATCCGACAACATCGACAAGTAGTAAAATTATCAGCTCCGATAATGGAAACCACGTTAATATATAAATAACCTTGCAACTACTCAATGAACATTGGCAGGAAGAACAACTCTACCCCTTCAACCTTCGGTATTATCTGATAAGACGCTGATAACAGTGAAACAACGAAGCAAACATGGGAACGGAAGACTGGGTGAGTGGGTGGGTGTAATGATTGTACTCATTACTCGATATCATTCTATTCTTGCACTTGTTAATAATTATCGTTGTCTTCAATTGAAACTTGTGCGCGCTTTATAAAAACATATCATTTTATTAGAATAAACATTTTTACATGTCTGATGCATGGGATAACTTCAACAATAAAATTGTTACGCATTGCGACTATGGAATCGTTATTACAACGGGGTTTAAGTAACTTGCACAATCTTTTCCAAATTAAGTCAATTCTTGTAACGATTTGATTTTGAGTGATGTAATTAATTTCAGTTAATACAGTTAGTATCAGTTTTTGTAGAGTATCATGACGACGATTCATTTCACATTCATTGGCCGTGAATTAAGTTAGACACAGCAGAAAAATAACCGCTTTCCAAAAAATCTACATTTGGATGGAGGTCATTTGACACACTGTTTCACCATCCCTTCCACCGGTCGACGTTTTTACCACAAATCCGCACTTCCTGTAAACCAATTAACTTCCAAAATCCTTCATAAAACAAAACAAAACATTATATTGCAATTATTTTGTCGTTTGACAAATTTTATTTCACGGCGAGGAGGGTTATAGGAGGTTTTTCTGTGCGACATTGCGTGCAAGCTAACGAAAAGCCAGACGTCGTCTTTGTAAAACAATGACAAAGGTAATTGCGGACCATAACGTCGCCTATGATAGATGCGTCCACCCTGCTATTAGTGCAGTCTACACGCCCAACTATGAACGACGTAACGGGTAAACCATCTGGCTGGTACTCAAACTGTCGCCATCGAGCAAAAGTGGAAGAAATTGATTTCGGAACGTTTTACCCGTTTAAATTAATAGGACACGATTAAAAACTAGATCGCTTTGTTGGTTGGAAGCCCAGATGCCGGAAATGAGAGTTACTAACAACAGCCGGGCTGGTGTTGGCAATTATACCATGATAGAGATGGATGCGTTATTACGAGAGCAGATTCACGGGACTGGACTGGGTGTTCGTCTACCAAGTTTGGGTGCAACATAATTACTAATCTTCTACCGTCTTATTTGTTGCAATTCAAATTAAATAAAACATTTAAAAAATGGAAATATTTATAGTAACAAAAAAACATTCAGAATAAATATCGCTGAATTCCCTACGAGATGACATTTGTTTTACATAATTTTAAAGCAATTTTAAAAAAGAAAAAATCGTAATGGGGACTCCGCACGGTAGGTGGACATCAGTGTGACCAAATGGGTAATATAATGTTGCTATGTCAACATCCCCATTACTCGGGGGTGTTGGTACTCGTATATTATTGATACAACTAACCCGGCGATGCCTCAATGCTACCTACTTAGGTAGACAATAAGTAAATTATATTTTCTCTTGGAAAAAATTATAAGATAAAATAGTTTATTGATTATCGAAGATCATTCGTGTGTGCCTAATCTATAAGCAAGCGTTCAACCAATAAGGTGAGTAATTTGACCGTATTAGAGTTGATGGATGAGCACGTGCGGTTATGAGGATGCATAGAAGCGGAACTAACGATAATCTAACACTTTTTTGTAACCATTGAAGGGTTGAACCTATAGAAGTTATTAGATTTAAACTCATCCCAGGTGCTAATTATAACTGTAGCGTGTTATTCACGTAGCGACAAGATAGCTATAGACAAAAATTTGGGATTACTTCGATTTAAATATAGAAAGTCATGTCAGAGATATTAGAAAGAAGAGCTCAGACCCCACCAGACTGAAGAGAGCTTTGGGCACACGGAAAGATTAAAATGTTTCTACAAAGAAAGAACGTAGAGTAGAGAGACGAGTAGATCTAGACGTTATTTGAGGATCGGGGAATATTTTGTGGAATCGAACCACATTGTAAGAATACAATCATACAGTACCGGAACTCAACTCAATTTTCTTGCTACCAACCAGAGGCGACTCATTAGCGATATCGAGATATCGAATACGATAATCGATAGTCGAGAAGGTGAATGTGTTACATTCTATTTCGGTGGCAAACCTATTAAAAACATGACGACAACCAATAACAGGAGTGTTGGCAAGGGCGACTTGGAGGGGAGGGAAACACTTTCGATTCATTTAGAGACTGCCCATACTTTTACCATAATAATTTATAATAATTTAACAATAATAATAATGCATAATTTTTTTAATATATTAAAATGAAGTAAAAGTGATTCTTTAATTCGAAACGTTATGTGTTGTAATGCCTGCCATGCAACTCGCCGTTAGGAATACAACACTGTATGTAATTACGCATAGGTATTGTAATTAAGTAACTATCTATACGAATATTTCGTAGAGTTAAACGAGGTAAAAGTTGATGAGGAAACCGAACAATAACGAGCGAGAGTGTGAATAGGTTTCACGATTATTAAAACAGTCGTGATGGATCCGATGTGTTGATTGAGAATCATGTTGACGGGCACATTGGGGATGACAAGTTACTCTTATTCGGGACATTTTTAGATGTTTGGTTTACTGACCAACATAACCACAGTAATTATAATAAAGTTTATAATATATTGCATTGTATAATTAAAATTGTACGTAACAATTGTTCTACGTTCAATTTTTATTGTTCCAGTTCGAGTTGGTTTTCTGCAAGGTTTTCTTGTTGCACTATCGTTGTTTAGTGTTTTTCATTGTTTCATTTTCACCGATTTCCCTCCCTCGTAAATCAATTAATACAGGGACAAAACAAACTAGAACTTAAAAACCGTGTTTAAAATGAAAAACTACCGAACAACTTTGACTCACGCAAACAGTGCAATACTACACTCAATTACACTGACTATTTGTTTTATTATAGTTCCCCAACTAAACATATTTACTCCTTTAAAGTTTTGGAACTTTAAATTGAAGTAAGCATACATTTAAATTAGAACAGATTAGACACAAAAGCCGGGACGCAATGGAATACATTCATAAGACAATTCGAGATTACACAGATCAGAACGGGGACTTGCCATTGGTTGGGTTCAAATCCCCCGTAAAGCTGGGGATTTATACGAATGTTCTTCCGCTTTAGCTTCTGGTTTCTATCAGACTCTCAATAGCCCGTACTTGTGGAGGATCGTTCTTCGGAGGGTCATATACCCATAACATTAGGCTACTGTTCACATGACCACGTCACGATTACCCCCGTTGCGTCAACACTGGCGACAACACGACATTGTTTCAGATTTTAAAATAAACTCACGTACTACTCGACAAATATTGAATGATGCGATTGTTGTAGAAATGAATCATTTCTTTGGGCCAGTAGGTTTTAACACTTCATGTTGCATTTAACAAGCAAGACCACCGTACACATACCGATGCATTCCTTTAGGCCAGCACTATACCATACCACATTTGTTATTCATTTATTTCTAGTGACAAAACACATTCGTGCTGCATTTCTTTGAGCCAGTACAATCCTACATAGCGCGTATACCTTATGATGCATTCCGTAAGACCAGCACTGTACTACTATACAACATTCACGATGCATTTCTTAACAGACTAACAACAGTACCACATACAATGTTCGTGATACTTTTCTTTGCACACTGCCTGCCAATCACATTGATAAACTAGAACAATGCATCACGTGGTTATTGGAGTGCACAGATCATGTGATGTGATGTGATGCTACTAGACAAAGCGTAAAGTTGCTGCAACAAGTTTCACTCGACTTCTTTGAAGCGAACGAGACGTCAACAGATGACAGAAACCGCGAGCTATTTTTATAGTGTGCGAATGTGAGACAGACAGACAGACAGACAGACAGACAGACAGACCAACGCAATTTGAAAACAACATTCCGCTCCATGATAGATATCGTCGAGTAGTATAAAATTTTAGATTGTCTGTCCGGTTAACCCTAAATTATGACAGCATATGGCAAACCTAGAAGAATAGACGTGCACGCATAGGAAATTGAATTACACTTTTCCACCCTCCCTCCTTCCTTTTTCTATTTTATATGATAACGTAAAGAGGGGTTAGCTGAAATTGAGATATGATTGAATTATGAAAAATGATTACTTCCCTTATTAGCAATCAGCCATGTCTATCAATTATATTCTTCAACATGGCATTACATTGCAGCACTAATCTACAGTGAGTGGTTACAAATTGGGTGCAGCCATTTTGTTTGCAAATGAGGCATATCTACAATGTATACAATCTAGTAGGGCTATGTAATTACACCAATTTATCTTAAAAGTTGGTAATTCAAGTTAGTGTCATTATAGTAAAACGCTGCCGCGTTGCATCATGAGCCATGGCCACGTGTAAGTTTTTATAACAATTACATTGAATGAAAGCGTTACCGCCACTGCTTAATTAAGCAGAATTAATCTTAATTGTTCTATTTAGAGGCGTGTACTGGATTCTAGATCAATACGCATGTTTCGGATGCCAGAAATAGCAAAACGGTGAAGTTATGTCAGCTACTGTCCGTTATCATCAACAAGATTAATACAACTGTACGAATTATACTTCTGTGTATTTATTTACTCAAGCTCAATTCGGCAGAGACGAAAGTGTGAAATGTTTACTATGACAAAAGGGTAGAGATGAGAATAAATGAAAGAAAATAAGGGTTTAGTAATTTTTACGCAGCCATAAACAAAGTGTTTTTTCTACCACACACACAGATATATCACCTATTTCTAAATGAAACCGTTTTAGTTTTCATTTTCTGAATAGTGAGTGGACACTGAACAATGAACGTCTCGAGTACTAATTAATAAGTATACGAACAGCGCGGTCGCCTAGTTCGGTTTCTAACGCATCGCATCAATCATGCACTTACATAAACCGGTGAACTCTGCGTTCACGGCCGATCGACGAACAAACGAATAATTAACTGTGACGTCACATCCTTGAAGAAGACGCGACGTGATTCGTGTTCACTATTACCAGTGACACAGGACATAAACAAACAACTTTGTTGGTAATGGTATAGCTACTTCCTGCCACTGTCTACAGAGCCAGACGACGTATGAATGGTTGCGGTTTTGATTCCCGCTGCCACCAATCTGGTCGTTCATGATGCGAATACGGGTCACTATGGGCATTTCTTCCCAATTGTTAAAAACAAACTTTTAGGTAACCTACCTATACCAAGTCACCTAAAGATTGACTCGAACTAGCATCCCAGCACACATTACCTTACAGAACAAAGCAAAGACATCATAAAGAGATTCCACAGCAACCTGGTCGATGCTACAACGCTCGTGAATATGATATTATCTTTCTAGTGACCCAAAGCTAACAGATATTTGTACAGATAGGGTGTGTATACCCTTATAGAGGTGGCTCAGCGGCAGACGCGAGACTAATTCGGGAGGTCGCTGGTTTGATTCCGGCCACCGGCAGTCCTGACTCAAGGTTTTTCATAGGTTTTCCACAGTCGTAAAGGTGAATGCTGGGACTGGGTCATACTATCAGCCCTCGGACATTCCTTCCCAACTATCCAAACACCCTAATATACCTAGTAAGTCACCTGAAGAGGGCACATCAGGTATAAAGGTGGTGTGCACCCTATAACAGGGAGTTCTTCCTACGACAAATTAATCAATTATGCTAACGCCCTTGTGTGGGCTGCAGATTAGGGGTACAGTAAAAACAAAATATGACGTGTACAATAGATTGTTTCAACCGATACCCAATTAAATTTCCAATTGAAAGGATTTCAGTTGCATTATTTTTAATTTCACTTTCGTCCGGTGATAAAAATTGTAGCAATACATTCACGTTGATAAAAATAATTACTGTAAAAATGAAATCTCGTTTGTTTTAAATATTACAATTTCACTCCGTGATTAGACCAGTGCAAAATATAGCCACGCTGACGTGAAACAAGACGGGTTGAGTGGCGAATAATATGCAAATGTCGGGTGATTCATCATTATATTCTGTACAGGCGCGTAATTATTATACCTTGCGTATTGTGAGTCTGGGAAAATTACTTTTATGCATATTTATGAGGCTATATAGAGTTTCAAGTAGTAAGCATGCATACGCCATTTGCATTTTCACTTTCAATATATCAAAGGGGAATGACTGAGTAGAGAATAAAACGGCGTAAAAGCAATTGCACCATTAAAGTAATGGATGAGTTTCTCGGGCCGACAGGCATTTGCACAGAGAGAAAGAAAGCTGGATGAAAATAATGTGAATACTAACAAAGACATGTCCAGGTGTGGTGACCTTTGCAAGAGCCGTTTTAGCAGCGAATAGCTAAGTGACAACTAACTGGACAGCCAATTAGATAGACGCTTGAGAAAGAGCTAGACCTCACTTTCCATTGCTAATGTGTATACAATATTTATAAATATGTGCTAGATAATGTTTAACAATACTTCGGTTACATTTTGAACGAATTTTAATTTCTAAAATTTCAGATTCAAGTTTAAATGGTAGACTGTTCTTTTTCTGCAAACACTTGCACGTTTAATTTATAAAATTTCTGTTTAAATTCAACATACGAGACTTCAAACATATGGTAAAAAATAACCTGGTACGTAAAGGTAAAGTAAATTGTGCAAACACGCTGAACGTTTTTATCAGCTTCAACAATTTATAAGGCAGCATTTTTTTAAAACGATTTTTCTTTTTTTTTGCGGGAGTAAACAACTGTTGAAAATGTTTAGCTATGAATAACGTTGATAATGATTTACTCGCAGACGTTTAAAAGAGGGGAGGTTCGTTGTGTGACAGTGACAGGTGTCAACAAGCCGGGACAGGTGACAGGCCGAAGCGACACGTCGACTGTATCCGGCAATAATTGAGTGACAGTGCAGAACTCGGGCGTAACACTGGGGGGGGGGGGGGGGGGAGAGAGAGGGGGGGGATATCATAAACATGTGCTGCATAAATACGTTGATCAACAACGTCGGATAGTACCTGGTTGTGTTGTGCACCCATGCAATCAAAACGTCCAAGTCAAGTCGGTGTGCTTGGTTGTATATTACTAATACTAATACTATTACCAATACTTTTTGTACAAACATCCTTGTACAGCAGTTTTTTTTTATAATTTTTCCTGAGCTAGAAATTCAATCTAACATGAAAATGTTAATATTATTTGATTCTTTTCTATAACAGAATTGAAAGTTTAGATACATATTTTCCACATGTATTTCTTTTCCAACCCTGTACACATTTGTAAAAAAAAGTTATTAAAAGAATTGGAAAAATACAAATATACAACCCTATAGCCAACGAAACCAAAAGGAATTCCATTATTGATTATCGGAAAGCAATATGTTGACTATTTCCGAGGGTAGGATAAGAAGCAATATTTCAAAAGACGTTTCCTCCAAGACCAGATTCCTCATTTCGAAAACAAAGTTTCCACGTTTGAAACTTCTGTCGGGCACAGATAGACGCGTCACTGAATTGAAAATGCTAACGGTTCCACTCGAACAAAAACCTACACAAGTTTTAAAGTTTGAAAAAATGGTTTCAGTTTGAACCAAGTCCAATAAGATGAAATATATATATAGAGCTTGTGGGTTATAAATGGTTCCTACGGGTGAAAACTTCCTCGTCGTGCCAGACAGACTCAACACAAAGCTGATGAGAGTGACAACGACCGCAGTAGCGTCGTTAAGCGTCGTTAAGCGACAAGACGTCTCCAAACAACCGACTGCCAAGGGTCAACTTAACAAGTTCCCACATTATTAATGTAATATTCAATTTCTATGACCCCGTTGAGCTTCAGTCAGTCCACCTCGTTATTACAAGACAAGCATCGCCTCAGAGGCGATAAAATAGAATCACACAACACGAGAGTAGTGAAACTTTCGGTGGCGCCCGATGAACAAACAGACTCACGGCCCAGTTGAAGCAACATAGAATACATCCCAGTGCAGTGACCACGGCCAAGGTTCAGTAAATTACCGCTAGTAGCGCGCACGAAGTAAAGCTAAGTTCCCATGATTGCGTTTTTCGATCGCAACTCACTGCGTTTTCGCAGATAACTTAAAATGTCTTTAACTTTCAGCATGTCTTCTGCGTACTGTGCGTTGATAGCTTGATGCTTGAAACTTTAACAAAATTTAAGTTAAACGTTACAAAAATGCTGGAAAAACGCAAGCATGGGAACTTAGCGTAAGACCGTTGAATGATCCTCAAAAAGCGTATTATTATTATTATTATTAGTTACCTTTTCGACAATACATTTAAAATTCGACAATGTGAAGTTACATTAAAAATTTTTACTTTGAAAATATAGATATAGCCTAATTCAAGAAGATAATTACAATGGTTCGTATCCCACTTCAAGACATATAACTCATCGTCTTCACACTATCATAGCTGCTCTCGTAGTGACGTCAATCAATGACCCAGTGTTTGCGTTCTAAAACTAGGTAAACTTAGTCACGGGTTCACCAGGTCACCGGGACCTCAACCTCGCTACACCGCAGGAAACCAACGTTCATTATTGACACAAGCGAGGATCCACATTCACTAATCGACAAATGTCTTTGTTGACGCGTGCGGCGTGACCCAGATCGCCACAACAAGCTAACGGTGATTAGACAAACCTTAATCACGATCAGTTATACTTTTGTTACAAAAATAAGCTTTTAAATCTCAACATTTTGGGCCCGTTCCAGATTTCAATTGCTATTTGTACTGACAACTGGGGGAATGAATAAATGCATATCAATTGAGAGCGGGCTCGTGTGTCTGTGCCAAAACAACCGGATTAAGTCTGTCTGTCTATCCTCTTTTTAGGGGTGCAACATGGATGAAGGATGTATTCTCGTCTGAACGTGACAAGGGAAGGATCGGCACGTGCTGAAAGGGTTAGGGAACGTCTTTCGTTTGAGCTGGCCGAGGGAGATCACTACGCGGTCAAGCTATATGCGTAAATTAAGCAAGGTACCCGTTGGAAAAACAACATCAACAATTCTTAGCACCTGTTGGAGTCAACAGGTTTCTGCGCCGTGTGAGCTGTGCCAACTGCTCGTATGATTGTTGGTAACAGACCATGGTTTATGTGACACTAGCCAGTTGGTAGCACTTGTCGTGGTTGATCGTAGCGTCCAGTTTCACCTGGTTGGTCAGTCACTCAACAAAGAAGGAAGCAGCCAATAAAACGACTCCCCCCCGGCACAAAATGATTCACTACAGTCGAAATTAAACCACTTAAAATATCGTGTTTGAAATAGGGTTATTCAATATGTAAACCAGATGCACCCCCGAGAAAGGTCCAACCATCCAGCATTGGCTTATTATGTAAAACCAAACTGGGCAACTAGCCATGAAAACGGTCACACAATTGGTATTTTTTTAAATTCTTTTTTTTTAAGGAGGATTTATGCCGGGTAAAGAGCGTAGGCAGCGAACCGGGTAGCGAAGATTACGGCCCTCGCAGGGAGTAAAACGTCCCCGAAGTCTCGTTTTCACGGGTCATTTAATAAAACAACCGAGCAGAAGTTACTGTTGTCGAGAGTAAATGCGACGCGGCGGGCGTGTGTGGAAACGCATGCAGACAAATTACATCCGCGCGAGGTTGGACGGTGGCCTTGGTTCCGCACGCGGACATTCGGTTACTTACTACGTAATTAATTAATTAATTAATTGTACTTGGAATAATATGAATGAGAGGGGAAGCGTACGCGAGTGTTGAATGGTGATGCAGTGGATCATGCACTGCACACTGGCACGGCGGGTAACGATTATAAACTGCGGTGGGAATGTTTTTATAACGAAATATACTACGACGGCGACTACAATGTTACAGTCTATACAGATGAAAGTAGTGGTCAGATGTTGAAATTTTAGATCTTTGTTATTGGAAGCCGCGGTATTCTACAACTACTGAAACCTGTCAACTCTAGTGGTGCACAAGGATGGGTTCATAGGGATAGCGATTATGAAAGTGTGTAAACTCAGTTCCACAGCAACCTTGTGGATGCCGACGTCATAGATGAGCAAATCGGAGCCAATCAACGAATGACTTTTTCAAATACTGACATTTGGTTGGCCAATGTCTAACGAACCACCAAAATGACAGCTATAAATTTAAAACCAACTGTTATTTACCGTGACAAACGTGAGTATTTACCCCTCCCTTGGCAGCCACGTGTGTTCAATTCCACCCCTCAACAAAAGCCAACAAACACTGGGGAAGATAACAGATCTCCTAATCAAGGCAGTACGATCTCCCCCCACTCCCCCCTCCAAACGTGCGGTCGGAATCACAACGGTGCTACCGGAGTCCGGTCATCACGAGGCAACGGCTACAGTGTTGCCCGATGACTCATAAGATGACCACGGGAGATGCTGCGAGTGAATCAGAACGAGTCTCCAGGTGAGACCGAGTTGTTTGGTATCCCAAAGAGATTAGTCTCACACATGGGCTCGGGGTCTCCAGGTAAGACCGAGTTGTTTGCTATATCAAAGAGATTAGTCGTACAGATAGGCTACTCGGTGATGGGGTCTCCAGGTGAGACCGAGTTGTTTGGTATCCCAAAGAGATTAGTCGCACACATGGGCTCGGGGTCTCCAGGTGAGATCGAGTTGTTTGGTACCAAAGAGATTAGTCGTACACATGGGCCCGGGGTCTCCAGGTGAGACCGAGTTGTTTGCTATATCAAAGAGATTAGTCGTACAGATAGGCTACTCGGAAAACAAAGGGAACACGCGACTGGGGAGTTACATCATATCATTAATCATGGTAGATCAGGCCGATATTGCCCGAGGTAGGGTAGGGTCCTGTGCTCGTCTAGTGTGCGTGGTTAACTATATTGTTAGTTGACTGTCTAAACACAAACATTATACGAGTGGATAATCATGGGTGTTAACAGAATTTGAATAAGTTCTTTGATACAGATATATGGGCTCTGGACTGGCGAGAGTAGCTTCAACACGTATTGGTTGGTGTTACTGTTATGGCTTCACTATTTGCTGCTAGAATGTTATAGGAAGGAAACATTACTGATACAGATGAAGCATTGTCAGCCTATGTTCCCCTGACATACTGCGTTTTTCATGAGCTTTTTTCGCGCGTAATAGTACTTCAGAAGCAATCAAGGAAACTAGCAGTAACGGAGGTACATATTACGCATAGGTTTCTGGCGTGTTGATTGTGGAAAATCTCTTTATTGTCACGAGAACTTGTAATTTTGAGAATTTTACGAATCTCAAGTAAAAAGCTACAGGCCTACAGTGGACGCAAAACCAAAAAACCCACCCTCATTTTGTGGCAGATGGACGAACTAGGAAACAAAATGGCCGACAATGCCGGTGTAATCCGTTACCCCAAGATACATGGAGTCACTTCTCCCGCAGACTGATCGCTCTCTAAAACGACACCTGGGAAATCGTAGACATACTTGACTCATCGGAGGTGACTGATGACGCACGTGTACAACAAGACCGACCGAAGCTCTTTGGCTGGACCAATCAGAGAGCAGATATCTATCGAGCACACGATTTATGTTACACCGGGCATTTCATCTCGGGGAACGCCTCAATTTCCGCGTAGAGAAAACCCTTTCTCAGATCGTTGACCACAGAGGCAATCGTCTCTCACACCGGAGTAATGATATTCGCAGTCGGAGGGGGGGGGGGGGGGGGGGTCATAAATAACCCCCCCCCCCCCCGTCATAAAACACGCATTATCGTGTACCCGCATGTTTGTACAGCTAATAACCTGGGCAGCGTGGGAAACTGGACCCTCAATATTGACATAAGATGGTAATGACACACTTGTGTGGTAATTCTGAGTACATAACATTAGACAGGCATGAGAGAACAGAGAGTTCTGAGGGAAAACGTTCAGATCAGAGGTCCACCGCAATATAATCATAACTAGTTATGAAATAGTGACCATCCTCTCAACTATATAATTTTATATTATACATTTTCTATATTTCGCAAGGATGTAACAATACAGTAAAACAAATTATCCCACCAGCAAAAAAAGGCATTTCCATGAGTTTGTCAAGTGATTTTCCAACTCTTTAATCAAAATGTGCACGTATAGAAACCTTTTGTTTTTATTGCAAAATTTCAAGTGTACAATTCTTCCTGAGAGCAAAAACTACATTAAATGTCCAAAGCGTTCTGTAAAATACTGGAGATTCTGGCTATTCTGGCTGGTTTTCTGGCTGGTAAAATGATCGCGCTAGAATGTCAAACAAATAACATACTGGAAGAAGTAGCCGCGACCCAGCCATACACACATTCTTAGTCATTATTATGACTAGACATTATGGATATGACCCCAACGTGTGACCCTGAATACTTCCTAGTACTCAATATAGCCGTGTGCTCATGCTTGAATTGAACCAAGGAGTTGTTGCCACTCAAGGAGAAGACGAGGGGGGGGGGGGAGAGGGGGGGGCGATCTCGTGTGTAGCTTCACTCTAGGCGAGCAAAGGGAGGCGGGTTGCTCATTTTGCCGGGTGATTTTTCAACCCGTCTACGACGCGAACCATCAACCAAGGGGTGAACAAGATCTATGTGTTCCGGTTCGAGAGATCTACCCCCGCAGCCGCAACCCGCAACACATAAACTACCCGCCAGATGCTGTGTGGGCACTTTGCGACGCGGTAAAATAGGGGATGAAACTGTGGACACTTACGGGTGGGTGGAGGTCGAAGCTCTATATCGTAATAAGAAATTATTGGCTATGTGGGTTAAACGTTCGGAAAGTTTAAATTTAGAAGGAACGGATATTTGAATCTATGGCCCAGAAGCAGACGCGGGTAGTGACTTCATTTATTGTTTACTGTATAATATTATACGCGAAAGATAATGTTGAAATATCGGCAAACACTCACTTTTCCTACCCGTATCACATTTAGCAAACCATATTTGATTTTAGAATGACTTTTAGAAGGGAAAACTCATGTCAACAATCAACATAGCCTACTCCTCTTGCCGAAAAACAACGCGTTCCCATACAGTTGGTCCAGGGTTCGATTCCTGGTATAACTGAAGGCAGAGACAACACACACATTTATGTACAGAATAGAGGTGGCTCATTGGTAAGACGCGAGGGTATACTTCGGGAGGTCATCGATTCGATACCCAACTGAGGTTTTTCTCCCGGACTTTCTTATCGCCTGAAAACGGGTATATGGTACAGTCCTCAATCCCGATGTAGGCCTACACCCTCAGTAGGGATTCCTACGAAATGTATGAACTTATTTGAATGTTTTTTTTACTTTTGACGTCCCATACGAAAGGGTTCCTCCGCCAACGCAGAGTGTTATTAAACAAGTAAACGATAGCTGTATCCGCTACCCAAAGGTTTCAATTATACTTGAGTATAACACCCCCCCCCCCCCCCCCCTCACACTCCGTATTTACCCGACATAGTTCGATACAGTACGTGGTGTGCAATAAGCCAATAATGCATCTGGTTATACAAAGGTGCAACGGCTGTCATTACCTTTGTAACCAAGTAAGCTCACGGAAGACTTTCAAGAGGTCACGTGTTCGAACCCGACACCGTGACAATCAGTTGTTAACCAACCAGAAAACATCGACCTAGGATAACCTTCAACCACATCACATGGTTTGTGGTTACGAGAGAGAAGCGACTGAAAACGAGACATGAGGAAGCGAGTTCGAATCCTACCCATGTATCTTTGGTTATAGGTCACAAATTCATAGGTTAGACGAAAAGTCTCCGAACATGACATAACAAGGCGGGGGTTCGATTCCCATCCCACATCATTGAAATACTATCGTCATTACGCAACATATATACAAAGAGGTTAACGAAGCAAGACACTCCTGTATAGCTTCTCAGAAGCCCAGCCTGTAATCAAAGACGCACAAAACACAGTGTGTGCAAATTAGAAACCCGTTCGACGAAGCTGTCACGTAATTGTTACCCCCCCCCCCCCCCCCCCTCTCTGAGAATCCGATCGAGTTTGCAACACATCAACACGACACGGTGTCGAATCTGCATTGCAAAGTCGCGTGAAATTGTTCCGCCGCGCGACAATCAATCCCGAGAGGTCACGACTCGGTTGTTTCCGCGTATCCCGAGCAGTACCGAAGATGACGTCACACACCTGGATCACCACATGTCGCAGGTGTTTCACTCGAGTACACTCACACTCCGCTTGGGTGTGTTCTATCGCGTCACGCTACGTTGGTACTATTTACCTTGTCGGAGAACCTTGTAGAGAAATTAGAGATGAATTTATTCATTAATTATTATGGTGGAGCAACTCTTCTAAGACAATGCGTTTCGGCTATTTATTCAATCCTCAGACTTACATGTTACAATGCGAGAACTTGCTATACTTGTACCGAAAGAACCTTACAAATGCTTCGTGTTTCGTGGCTAATCAGCGATCGGTATTTTTCAAATTGGCGTTCGCTGATTCGTCAAGAATCACTCAAAAGCATCGGAAAGGTTGTTTAGGGACAAGTATAAAGGGGATTAGGTGCAATCGGTACAGTCGCAGTAAAGAAAAGTGTTGACGACACATAAGTACAGTTGGTACAATTCTAATGTGAGGTGAACTACTTTTACCGACTGCGATTGTAGACAAAGAAGTCGTCTGGACTGAGATTGTACCGCAGCCTTGATTGGACTTTTCACAATTAGCACCACAGCAAGTATACTTTATGAGCTATAACTCAGCTACACTCAAATGTTATATCTAACAAGTTTCACGTGTTTTTACAATGTAAACATTGGATTTATAATAAGCCTCACGGGTATATGAAAGTTGTTTACAACTAACTTGTATATTGATTATTATAGCCAACGTTTTCTATGTCTCTAAGTGTCATCATAAAAAAACAAACAATCTAATTAGAAATCACTTCCCTTAGACTGTGTCCATATTGGGCTACTATTCAGTGTGGATGTAAACATTGCAAGTAGGCGAATCGTCGTAGAGTTTCGTTGATGTCTAACTTTTTATAGCGACTGTACCTCCAGCACATGTTTGTAATTGCTCCCATAATCCCGTGCCGGTAAGTGCCTTGCACAATAATGCAGCTGGCAATGCTTTACGGGGGAAAACTTATTGGCTACAAATTAAATACAACTAAACAAACCAATATCGTCTCGCGATAATTAAAATCTAATGAGATATTACATAGAACAAATTTGAAAGGGTTAATATTACGCGATTTACAGCGCGTTGGCCGTACAGATGGGAACGTTAATTTAAAACTTGAAGCGTGTGTTTCTGACATCGAGATTAGAATAATTACATTCAGACTAAATAATGTTATCAGAAGAGAAATATGAACCCACACTTTCAAATGACCCACTCACCATAACATTAGCTTAATTAAAATTAAAATAAATCACATTCATTACAAAAAAAAGAACACAAAGCACGAGCGTTATTATTTAAAAAAAAAAAAATCAGGTCGTATGTAAAAGATGTATTGCATTTTATGACTCGTGTATACAAATTTATTATAATTCACATTTGATTATCTCGGTGTTTCAAGGCGGACGAGTGAATATTTTTAAGAGCTCGGGTACCTGATTTCAATTTCGCCCATTGAAGGATTGGGATCATCGCGTGAGCTGAGAATGGGGGGGGTATCGCAACGACTTTCACCGTCTCCATTGCAACGAGTCAATTCATTAACCTTGGGCACATGATGACGTACTAGTGTGCCCATACACCGCCTTCTCCATTGCAACGAGTCAATTCACTAACCTTGGGCACATGATGACGTACTATAGTGTGCCCAAAGCCTTCTCAAACATGTGTTATTAAAAATAAAGGACTATACACTGTTCCTTGTCAATTAAAATACTTATAAAACGACGCAATATTTCGGGAGCTAATCAGCTCTCTTCAACTTCAACTTCAACTTCAACTCTCTTGGTAGTGGACGGTTGCCTGTTGAAGAGAGCTGATTAGCTCCCAAAATATTGCGTCGTTTTATAAGTATATTAATTGACAAGGAACAGTGTATAGTCCTATATTTTTAATTAAACATCACCAAGTGTCCAAACTATAAGCTACTAACGTAATGTAACTAATATTCTGTGCTAGGCAGTAAAGCATAGATTAATTTAATCCCAAAATTATTATTACAGCACATAATATTACATTATAATATATAAAAACAGCTATTAGCTAGTTCGCGGCCACGGAATAAGGAAGACGGAAAACATGGATATATATTATCTCTCATTAGAGCAAATAAAAATAAGCGAATTCGAGGTAAAAATAGCATTTTTCAGGATTATAACGTGAAGACTTAAACCAACTTAGCTTGTGTTCATGTAAATTACATTAGTTGTAGACACATAACTCTTGTTCATAATTTACGTGTGTATAGTTATTCATTTAATTTACAACACTAAGGACAGTAAATATTACTAAACACATTGTACATTCAAGAAAACAATGACTACTAAACAACCAAGATATTAAATGTTATCTGCATATTATATTATTTCGCCGTCGGGGTAATACTACACTGCTCGGCTTGGCTTGGGTGCTGGTTAGAGAAATAATACACAATAGCGAGCGCTCCATATATCACACTAAACAAAACGGGGACGCGGAATAACGCCCACAAGGAATAAGGCCCACATGGAACAAGGCCCACATGGAATAACGCCCACATGGAACAAGGCCCACATTTTACGAACCCGAAGCTTCCCGAGCGATGCTGCGTTGCCAAATGTTTCATATTGGTTTTGATAGTCGTTACTCACACCTAATTTGCATACCTAATTTGCATAATCAAAGTCAACGGCAATGCAACCTTCGGGATCGTAAAATGTGGGCCTTGTTCCATGTGGGCGTTATTCCATGTGGGCCTTGTTCCATGTGGGCGTTATTCCATGTGGGCCTTGTTCCATGTGGGCCTTGTTCCATGTGGGCTTTATTCCGGTAGCTTGCATGGCCGCCTGGCTCGCGCTCGTAGACAGTTTCCTAAGTCTGCGATAGAGTGCGTTACTCGCGCCAACACGGGCGAATCTGGCGGCCGTTGGATGACGGCGGTAAAATTGAAAAGAAAGATTCGAAAAGAAAACACAATTTGTGAGATACGCGTTGACAGATGAGCGCACAAAATGAAACAGAAAGCGCCGTTTGAGTTGAATTGAGAGATTCACTCCGCCTACGCTACTCTTATAGTACACGTACACATACATAGTAAATACACATTTTGCCTTGACCCTTAAGGAGGGAAGCCACAGCAAATCTGCTCGAAATTAAAAAATAACCAATTTTTTTCAAAATTTGACATTAATTACTTTAAACCTTAATGAATTAATATTTTAACCCAAACAAAGAATATAGCTTATGAAATATGCATTTATTTACACTTGAATGATGCATGTACAGCGTTTTTGCGCTGAAATTCAAGCACATGCACAGTTATTATTGATCGTTTCAAATGATGACGGTGGTGTTATGTTGGCTTGGTTTGTTATTTTCCAGTCGTGTTTTAAGCTAAATGTGTAGCCCATCTGCATTTATGGTGCTGGGGCATTTAAGACAATGAGACTAGGAAAGATATACTTTGTTGACAGTCTTAAGTGCCTGAAATACATTATCTAAACTTTAAAGCTTCTTTCTGGCTTATCTTTTTTTCATACACAATTTAGTATGGATAAAATCATATCTTGCAAACTACTTGTCCCACAAAAATGATTTTTTGTATGTGTTATCCTTAATAGATTAAAGATGAAAAAGTGTTTTATAAAATCTGCATGATCATTAGTACTTGAGATAAAAAATAATTCACGAATTATAAATTTAGGATTTTGTTTCTTTATAAAAAATGGAAATTCAAAAGCTAATAACTTCCATAATATTAACATTGTCTTACTGGCGATACACTTATTTGTTGCATGTCTAGACATCTTCAATTTAAAATTTAAAAAAGAAGTTTATCTTTATTGGTTCCCTTGTTACAGCTTGCCCCATGAGTATTGTTGTAATAACAATGACAATTTAAATAACAATGGAAATATGTATATATTATTTTTTATTTTATTTTTAATCTTAGTTTATAAAGTGTCTGAACAATGTCTGCAAGTTTCAGCGTAATTGGTCCCATACATTAAAAGTTAAGATTTGCTGTGGCTTCCCTCATTAAGGTAGTTAAAAAACAAACCTTGTTATTTAGGCATCGTATATAATTTCCTTGATAGCAGGTAGAGTAATAGTATATTACTCTACCTTCTTCATTTAATATAATTACTCCGAGTTTTTAGATGTTTTAAGTAACTAACTTACATCATTACGAGGAACCTAGTTGCTATGTCATCGTATCTTCGTCGTAAGCAGGTAAAGTAATAGCTTATTTCATGTCCCTCATTCAATATTATTACTTCTTAAACAACTACGTTATTACGTTGAAGTAACTACACCTACAGCATCACGATGACCCTAGTCGCAATGACACGGTGTATTTCTTTATAGTTAGCAGGTAGAGTAACAGTATTTCAGGCTTTTCATTCTATATTATTGCTCCCTAAACAATGGGGTTTAATGTAGAAATTAACTAGTCTTACATCATCCCGATAGACCCTTTTGAAAAGACATGGTACACGATTTCCTCGTTAGCACATAGAGTAATAGTATTTCAGGTCACTTATTCAATATTATTACTCCCTTAGCAATCAGCATTTAAATGTAGAAAGTAACTGGTCTGACATTATCAATATGTACCTTGTAGAAATGACATGGTTTGTAATTTTCTTGGTAGCAAGTAGAGTAATTTTATTTCACAGCTTTCATTCAGTATTATAACTCCCTTAAGCATTGAGTAATAATATTTCAAACAATTCTTCGCTATTCTTATACTACCTTGTGTCTTATCTACCCGCGGCATCCCTACCCTGTTCACCCATAGGCAACAGCATAAAGTATCGGGGTAGTACGCATATTGGGAAAAGTGACAGAATGAGCCAATTTTTATATCAGAATTGAGTGTGGTGGTTCGTGTAAAGTTCGAATAAGTGCAGTAACAAAAGATTGATTGATAAATTGGCCTTAACGTCTCATATTTTTCGATAGGGCTAATCGAGACGGAAGTAACAAAAGAAACCACCACGGCGTCACCTAAGAGCGTACCGGCTAAGTAGGCAGTCAGTAAAGAACATTGTAATTTTTGTAAATCAGTTTCACAACTGAAAAGGATTGCTGTAAAATAAATAAATAAGCACATTACAACCCCCCCCCCCTCTCCACACCCTTTTGCTAATGCCAGTGAAACTGGACGCATTCAAATCGGCTATATCTAAACACCGCTAAAAGTACTGTTCTTTTGTAATTCTTTCTCTTTTATCCTTCACTAAAACTTATTTTTAACTGTTATCGACATACACATGTACGCCTGTGTGAATATTATGAAGTGTACGTCTGTATTTTATTTCCTTAATTGCCAGTACTTGTCTTTGTATTTGTTTGTAATTGTACTTGTCCTTGTATACAACTTTATTATATTGCACTTGTGGGTCTTGTGACCTGTTGTCAATAAAGAATTGTAAAGTACCGTCTATATGCATTATCTACTAGGCTGTGCTTAGAATACAGTGAGTTTGTGCATTATCCACTAGGCTGTGCTTAGAGTGCAGTGAGTTTGTGCATTATCCACTAGGCTGTGCTTAGAATGCAGTGACTTTGTGCACATGTGAATTTGTAGAGAGCTTTGGTAATATCAATAAAGAACTTGCATTGTTACATTGCATAGCAACGGTTGTTGACTGGTAACTAAGGACATTATACAGAAGAAGATGGTGGGAAGTGAGCCTAGAGAGAGGAAGTGGTGTTGAAAGCTACACGGAACAACTTCAAGAACTCGAGTCTTTAAGCCTTACAATTTCTCTAGTTATCCAAACTAGTATTACCCAGACGTCAACTACGCCTGCCCCGTTAAATGGGACGGTGATTTTTGAAGCGTCGGCCGTCGGTTACACACGATCAACCACTGAATTCAACGTACCAAGAAGGACATTTCAAATTGTAACAGTACCCTCGCCCTCTTTCTACACTGGTCGGCCTAGCTCAGCCGGGAAATAAACCAACACTTGAAAACTTGAGTTGTATTATTAATTTATATTGTATCACATAGACAACGAATGCTCACAGTAAATAACTTGTCACAAATAGGTCTACAGACAGTACCAGCTCCAGTTATAGGTGTATTCTTCTTCTAACCTTGGTTTCTCAAGCAGGCGTCCATGGTAGGATTTCCAAAATGTCCTTGGTACGTTGAATTCAGTGGTTGATCGTGTGTAACCGACGGCCGACGCTTCAAAAATCACCGTCCCATTTAACGGGGCAGGCGTAGTTGACGTCTGGGTAATACTAACTTGGATAACTAGAGAAATTGTAAGGCTTAAAGACTCGAGTTCTTGAAGTTGTTCCGGGTAGCTTTCAACACCACTTCCTCTCTCTAGGCTCACTTCCCACCATCTTCTTCTGTATAATGTCCTTAGTTACCAGTCAACAACCGTTGCTATGCAATGTAACAATGCAAGTTCTTTATTGATATTACCAAAGCTCTCTACAAATTCACATGTGCACAAACTCACTGCACTCTAAGCACAGCCTAGTGGATAATGCACAAACTCACTGTATTCTAAGCACAGCCTAGTAGATAATGCATATAGACGGTACTTTACAGAATAAATAAATGAATATTGAACAGTTTCCATCTAAATATTGTGTCACAACTATTTTGCGAAATTAGAGGAAATATAAAATTTTGAGTTAGATTAATAACTCAGGGAAAATCTCCGAGGCCCCTGGGGGCCCCCCTCGAAGTGGGGGTTTCCGGGCTTTGCCCGGGTGTGCCGGGCGGTAGTTACGCCACTGCCTCTGTTAATGGTGCCTTTGGATTGAACTTTCATAGAATGGCATTAATTTGTGTGATACGTTTCATGTTTTTCGTGTACATTGCAAGAAACTACTAATTTACAACATTTAAAACTCTTTAATTATGGTTAACATGCGTTTCTCTATAAAATAAAAAAATACTCTTTACATATAACCATTATCTAACTCAATATTGTATACACAGATATGTAAAAGAGTTTATGATGTACAGCCTAACTAGGAAAACGCTCTGTTTGACGCGTTGATAAGCGAGCGCGTCAATATCTTCGAACTTTCTGGCTAAAAGATTTCAATGCTAATACAAACAACAATTAACAACAATTCAAGAATGCGCATTGCAAAAATTGTTCTTATTTCCATGGCTATTATACTTTCCGACATTGTTGTATGCAGTGCAATGTGCGTTGCTAAGAATTTTCGTGGTCATGTTTTCAACACGGTCCGCCACCGTTACTAACACTTATTGACAGCAAAAGAAATGTAATTTCTGCCTCTAATACGTATTTGATCGCGTTTACATTAGTATATTCGTGACCGGACAAAAATTTACTATAAGATAGCCACCTCACATTTTGCCGTTACTGCGTTTTAGAAACATATTTTCGAGTAACTTTCGTGTAACTTTGCCAATATTTATCAGATCGCCATTACATTAACATATTCGTGACCGGAAAAATCTGTAGAAAAATCTGGCTATCTCACATTTTGCCGCCATTTTGTTTCAGAAAAATATTTTGCAGTAACTATGGTGTAACTTTGTAACTTTTCGAACGATTTTGCCTCAAAACTATACACCTTCAATCCACATCGAGGCTTGTGGATGGTCCAAATTTCAAGTTGATCGGACTTTCCGTTCGACCGCTATCGACAGACATAAAAACAAAAACAAAAACAAAAAAAAACAAAACAAAAAAAAAAAAAAAAAAAAACAGAACGAAGTGCCATAAGAGTCAAGTGGAAACGCTCGCTTCGCTCGCTTAATTAGTAGACGACTGTTTCACGAAAAACCATTAATGGTTTTATATAAAGTTTTTTTTTTTTATAATATCATCTTGACGGATTTAAATAATATGTCATGAAAATATTTACAACATATCCGAACACACTTCACATAAGTTGTAAGTTTTTAACTCACGCCGCAATCCTGTCAAAAATATTATTCGCTCAACTGATAACGCGGTTCTCATGTGGCGTTTTCCTAATTATTATTATACATTTTTTGTTGTAACACATACAAACTCGGTCATACCTGGTGCGATCATGTTGTACGGACATAAATGTCGAGTATTCGAGTATTTCTATGCGCTTACCTTACTAAATCCACTTGAAACCTTAAAACAACGCACAATTAGCGCCTATCTATTATATAAAATGAATACATTATTCTACAAACATCTAAACAATATTAATTCTTCATTATAATAATAATTGTTGTTATTATTATTACTATTATTCGTAGGTAAGCCGTTAAGATAGCCATTCTCTTCGCGCGTACCGCCATTGGCTTCAAACGGGTAAGTAACTTAACGGCCGCCAGATTCGCCCGTGTTGGCGCGAGTAACGCACTCTATCGCAGACTTAGGAAACTGTCTACGAGCGCGAGCCAGGCGGCCATGCAAGCTACCGGAATAACGCCCACATGGAACAAGGCCCACATGGAACAAGGCCCACATGGAATAACACCCACATGGAACAAGGTCCACATGGAATAACGCCCACATGGAACAAGGCCCACATTTTACGATCCCGAAGGTTGCATTGCCGTTGACTTTGATTATGCAAATTAGGTATGCAAATTAGGAGTGAGTAACGACTATCAAAACCAATATTAAACATTTGGCAACGCAGCATCGCTCGGGAAGCTTCGGGTTCGTAAAATGTGGGCCTTGTTCCATGTGGGCGTTATTCCATGTGGGCCTTGTTCCATGTGGGCCTTATTCCTTGTGGGCGTTATTCCGTGTACCCAACAAAACTACATTGATCGCCCACAGAGACCGCACGGTAGCTCAAAGGTTGTGAAGCAGATTCAAAGACCGTACATGGAAGCGACTGACTTGGGTTCGAATCCCACACAATGTATGGATTGTCGTGATTTTTCTCTAAAAATATTCAACGCATGACTGTATTTATAAGATCGACGCATCAATCCACAAACAACTACTTGTCAAGAGGTGTGGAATAGTCTTTAGAAAAGGACGATGTGGAATAATCTCTAGAAAGGACAAACCCCAGCTAAGCAAACGGGCCGACGAAGCGTTTCATTGGGCTGTCATGTTACTAATTAGATAACACTTAATTTGGTCAGCATTCCAAAATTAGACACAGAAACGAACTAACCAGATGTCGCAGTAAAAACGCGTTGTAAGACCCGATTCAGCTGCCATTCAAATTGATATTATGTTGTAATTAATTCTCGCACGTTATCAGCGAAAGATATGAGGTCTCACGCCTTGGGCTGCTTAGCTAGACATCCGGTAGAGGGTGATAGTAGGGTGGAAGAAATAATCAGTGCATCGTGTATGCGACAGAATCGCTCCACTCACATGTCATAATTTGACCAGTGGCGTAGATCACAGTTTCACTAAGACGGCCTCAAGACAAACCTATGCACAGGAATGTCCCCAGGGGTTGTTGAATTCAATTCAAGGTTGTTGCCGAAGATGGGAGTAGAACCTACAAACCTATGAATTCAGTGTCGGTACAGGAAGATATCTATGTTAAACTCAAGCCCACAAGGTCTTCATCGCCTCATCATCATCAACACTAATGTACCCTCGTTCACACACGTTCACTAAGAGTAGTGATTACAGAGGAACCATAGTTACATAATTTTACGAATTGACTAACTTTTAATTTCAAACTCAAAGCCTAATAACATACAATCAACGTAGTATATATTACGTACGTCAATCTGAGGGTAAGACAATAAAATAAAGAGTTCATTAGACCTAACAGACACTAATAAGTCAATAAACCGCAGCCTATCTGTGAACACCATCTTGTCTTGTCCACCTACGGTTTTACTGGAGCGTGAAATAGAACAGACAGTTAGAAAACCAGATTTCGTCATACTATGTCATTAATATTATAACATAAAACATGACAGATTTGTCTTAGCCCCTTTGGCCTCACCAGCGAGCCGCCACTGTCTACGGTTCATACATCATAATTAACACGAAAATGTAGATCTATGACAATGCAACAAAATGCATTGGCTTCAAACTTGGTGTCTCGCAGCTGTCTCATCCATTTGTCTTGTATCAGACAGGCGTACACTAGCAGCATGTTATGCAACGATGGCCGCCACTGGAGGGCGCCATATGCGTGTTGTGAAGCCAGCCAACAGTCTGATATAGCAACACGTATCGTAAACACAACAACAGGGATTATTAGACAGAACATATGGTGCGAGCCGTGTATCGTTTATTGTTAATAACAATGGGATAGGAGACGTGATACATGTGTTACGTAGATTAACACCCCCCCCCCCCCCCCCCCTTTTTGTCTGGAACGTTGGATACCAAACATATGGATCAAATACTAATCAAGGTTTTCAGTGATTAAATTTAAATCATGGCCACAATTTAGATTAATTGAATATTAGTAAAACAGAAATAGATAATCACAATAAATAAATTAATACGGTATTATGTACTTATAAAATAAAATCTGTTATCCAATTAAGATACATTCATTCATTCATTCTATACAACTCGGTAAACAGAAACTCCACATTTTCGCACATTGATGTGTTTAAAATGTAGATAATTTATACAGGAAAACAAAAAGACAACAGTTTCCCTAAATCCAAAGCCAACAAATAAAATAATTTTATTTTGATATGTTATTCAAATCATATTTGTTCATCCAAAGAAAACCCCCGAAAGAAACTTTAGACAAGATATTACAAAAAACAAAACCTTTAAGGTTTAAGCTAACTTCTTGGATTGTTACCAAGATTGTGTTAGAGTCACAAAAACTACACTGCCGTTGTAGGTTACACATTGGTCAATGCGGTGCACTTCAATTACATGTGATAATAGCTCTGCTGCATTTACCCGCCAGTCACGTACAGCACAGTACATTGCAAATTGCAACACTGCCGCACACAATGTTTGGTGTCTAGGAATGCAGTCTAAGAAAGAGGTAACAGTAATGAATGTTGAGTACCAACTACCAAGTATAGAAAGTCTCATTACTGATTGAGAATAGCGGTTGTGATGAAACATAAGTCGGATTAAAAAAAAAAACACATCGATTGCATTTTCGAACGTATGATCGATTACGCTAAAACAGCGCGAAATTTCAAAATCGTTTCACAAGAAAAGGAACATAATTTAAAAAATTGGACTCCAACCAAAGCTCATATAGATATATATAATACGAACTGCATTTTAGACCAACGTTTATGTTTCTAATTTTTGGAAAATGGATGGCTCCCTTATTTCATTTAAACCCAATCACTCTCTAGAAGAAAAAAAACCTTAAAAATTCGATATCCTTTTTAAGTTCGCGTTCTTGAGAATAGATACTACTGCGGTTTTAATGTTAGCCGTGGTCTTGTGAGTAATATATTAAAAAAATCAATATCGAAATTCAATTTTAATCATAATCGTCGAATACTTTCACTTCTTTCTCCGACCGAGGGTCGAGGGGTAGAGGGATATATTCGATATAATAACAGCCGGAGGAATCCGAGTGAAACAGTGGCGGGAAACTACCCCCTGCATCGGCTGGATGACTGAGCAGATATCCAACACATCTGGCGCGACGCATTCAGACCACCTCCACGAAACACTCAGCGAAATCAGTGGCGGAAAAAATTTAACAACCGACCAAGAGATCACGTTTTTTAATTAGTTTATTCGCCTCGTGACAGAGAGTGACTGGGCGTCGACGGCTACCGTGGAAAGTGTGGAACAGAAGCCGTGGAAATGTATGAGAAAGTGACAGCACATCGCTCTCAGTATGCATCAATTGTTTAATATTATACATAATATTGGGAATTCAAAAATAATAATATCCGAATCTTCTATTGTTTGGAGCACGTCAACGTTGGAAGGGTACCTTAATTAATACACCCTTAGCCTAAGGGTACCTCTGATACGGCAGGTTTCGGGTTCGGTTCTCACCGTTGCAATCTCCCCTCAAAATGCAGATATAAGGTAAACGCCGGAGTTGCCTCAGGAGTTCACCTTCTTAAATATGATCCCAACTCCATTTTATACCCACGAGAAACAAAAATACCCTATTGGCCTGGAGTAAAATGTAGAATATGCCAGGTATGGGGATACACAAGGAAGGTTCACACCATGGAAATTCGCAAGTTGCGTTCTCTATACGCATTGACCTTGGGTTCGTGGTCAGAGTTCCTTCAACATATTTTTATAGCTGAGTAAGTCTCTTGAAGAGGGGCACCCACAGGTAAGTAGAGGTGCACCTTGTGATGGGTGCCTGCCTACACGTACATCGTTCTCTGGGCCTGGAGTTATTCATACAAATACATTTGGCTCCAGTCTTACAAGGGTCTCACAGCGGCCTGAACCCTAACTTCCTTCTCCACTAGTGTTTTGATTTTATATGACGATTAAACACTTCAGGTTTAACGTCATTCGTATTCTGGCAACGGGATAATCGAGACAATGAATTGATGATGTATTACATGATTAAAAAAATAACAACATCGATACCAAAACCAGTGTTCTAATTAAGAACGCAGTTCACCAGACCCACACCAAATGGAGCACGTCTTTTTCGATGGGATAGTAATGTTTTTCATAAATATAATTGTAGAACGGTATAGGCATGACTTATCTTACTAATATTTCTTTTCTAGTTTCTAAAGACAACTTATAAGTTAGATCTTTCTCAACTCAGACCCCGGACAGTTCTAGATACACACGATACAACAAACTGTAGCAACGCATCACGCGTGTCTAGGTCTACGTCTCGTTGTGTATAATAACTACTACGATGTGATGAGTAGCCAGTTTATAAATACAGCAAGGCGGTGCTCGTTCTCCAACAAGGTGGCAGTGATCGTTCTCCAACAAGATGTATCGGAACACAGCCTCAAGTTATCATCTCAGACGATTATACCAGACCTTTCACACCAAACAAAACCTAAACTTAAATGGTAGATATACCCGAAAATTACGCGCCCGAAGCCTTCAAGCATGCATGCATGCGAGAGAGCGGCCATCAAACAGCTTCAGGTTGTTGTGGTCACGTGACTTGATGATTGGGATGGATGAACGTCACGTCCAACGAAACAACGTGACGGTACCGGCGTCACGTGATTATATTGCAGCCTTGTGGTTGGTAGGCAAACATTCGTGCGAGGTGCGTCAACAACTTGGTCGTCCATTCATGCACATATTAATAAACATTAAAAAATGAGGACATTTTAAATAAACGCCTTCCTCTAAACACACACAAGGTAGATTGTTGCTGAAACAAATAGTTTAATTTGGAAATCAGAGTTTTCATTGCATTGAATACATTCATTCAACCTTTTCACTGTCAGGTTAGGTGTTAGGTACGTTGGGTTGGGAGAACCATAGAACGGACATAACGTGACCCATCGCTTGTCACTGGGACTGGGGGGGTTAACTGGGGAGGGGGGGGAGTAAACACATCGTCCCATGTGGGGGAGAACGTCGGACAGCGGCAGAGGGTGGTGGGAGGAACAACGTGGCCAAACTACTAAACAACTCTGCAGTGGTGGATGGGTGGGTGAAAACACCCATCTAAAGTTATTATACCCCGGCCTATGTCTTGACTCCACTAAATGTCTGTCCCCCTTTCGAATGAATAACGATCCGAATGTAGACGACGCGACAGCCAATCATCATCGGAGACACAAATGGTCCTAGGAATGCAAGGACAAGTTACCGAGAGACATGTGTGGTCAAACTCATTTTCTAGCCCGCATTTCTCAGCTTGGTTGGCCTCAGCTGTCACACAATTCAAGAGCGAGTTCTCTGGTGATTTTGTTACTTAGCTTCCAATCAAGTCACCAATATTGGAGGTGTTGGTACCACTAGTCAAGGTTGTGACGTAGCAAGCACAATGGTATCCAGAGCAAGACAATAGAACTGTTGCTAAAACATTTGGTGATTGTACTGATAAGGTAGGTGTGAGTGTGTTAAATGTCATGTTATCTGGCCAATAACTTTAAATTAGGTCTACTATCTTACACATTATCTACAGCGTATTATTAACACGCCAACAGACATTAGCCTATTTCGAGGGGGGACGACTTTAAAAGGCTACACCGCCTTCCTTTTGAGGAACAAATAAAGCAAAGGGGAGAGAAATGTTCCCCGCGTCTTTTCCTGCTTCCCTTGAGGCGTCCCGACGCTCGCTTTTCAACTTTCAACCCCCAACCCGACGTACGCGAGAGATTCACGTCTAGTCGGTCGCGTTGTTATATTATATAGATAATATGCAAAGTAGGTTCTCGCATTCAACGTTCGGGATTCGTGCCTTTGCACGCGCTCAAACTATCAATGAACGGTGCACAGAGGATGCGTTTGTGTTGAGGGGGGGGGGGGGTTCTTTCACTTTGATGTCTCCCCCTCTTCTCCCTTGCGCAACATACAGGTATGTGAGTACGATAGATCATGGAGGACAGATCAAGAGTGTTGTAATCAAATGTCTAGAAATTTAAATATGCCTCTACAGTACAACGATTCACATTACAGACTTGTTACTTGTAACAAAGGCTGACAGAAGACAAATTTGCACTTCTCATTACACAAAATCTAAATCAAGGGAAGTACTTCTGTCAAGGGTAAGACTGTGAGTAGAGGAGTGGTTCATACATCGTATGACGTAGGTAGAACGAATTGTGTATGTATTATGCAGGGGTCTCTTATCTTGATAAATTATAAAGCCATTTGAATACAAAACCAAAGGACACATCGTGATTTAATATTCTATGAATTTAAGTGACTCAGATATTAGTTTCTTAATCGTTAAAAAAGAAATCTGTACAGGCCAGCGTTATAATCGTACCGAGAAAAGCAAGTCTCGAGAGTTCTCGGAATAATAACGTTCCCCGGAGCCAAACGGCCACTATTCAGGGCCAACTGTATCATACATTACAAGTTTATTTAGTTCGAAACTAGACAGCCGATGTCTGCACGCTGCATTCAGAGAGAGAGATTTCTAGCAAGTGATTGGATCACGAGACTCAGGTAGAAGGAATGCCAACCAAGAAATGTGGCAACATCGCACGGATATTTACCCGACTGTACTCCGGCGTCGTCATCGTCAACCTTCCTGAGACGTCGGTTGGCGTCATCGTTGTCCTCGGGGACCTCGACGACGACAGTGGGGATGTTGGGAGCACCAGCGCGCGCAGGTTTTGATTGGCTGTCACCAGCGCAGGTAGTCAAGACAGGAGCCGTCCTGCCCGAGGGCGATCTTTTCAAAGATATTGAAAACTGGAGGGTTTTTGTTGGGGTCTTTGATACGAGACATTCCGTCGAGCCTTTCTCTATCGTCGACGAAACGTTCGCGTCGGGTTTTTTAAACGTGTTGTTCTTTGATTTGTCCGGGGTGGTTTTTATAATGGTCGGCGGTGGAATCCTCAACAACTCTGGCCCCTGGAGTGTCTTTGTGCACGCCCGCAGAGGTTGCTGCGTCACCGCAACGTGATGCGGAGATCGACTTAGCGAGATCTTGTTCGGAGACTGATGATGGTGGATGATGGCTTTCATTTTAGATTCGATACGATTCGATTTCGGCGACGACGATTTGTGTTCGACGCCGCATTTGTCTTTTTCCGCCGTCCGCTGCAGTTGCAGGAACGTTGTCGTCGTCGTTGTCTTTGTCGGGGTGTTGTGGTTCTTCGCGGGAGAATCACACGGAGTCTTATTATTAATCTCGTTGTTGTCTGTCAGAGGAACGTAGAACGTGGACCGTCTTCGGGGAGGTCCCCCCTCGCACCCGCTCTCCAGCATGACTACACACTAGAAACACTAACTTGTCGCCATGGCCACTTACTTATCACACTACAACACAATATTTAATAAAACTCAACACGAACGAACGGCAACAATTTGCTACACAACACTTGAACTATGACACAAGGATGAGATCACACTAGAGAATGTAAACCAGAAACACGGTCACACACACAATCGCTAAATCCGCATGGTGAACTTTGACACAAACACGCACAATGGGACGCACTTTTCTTCTCACACCCTCGGTAAATCACACACTTTCACTACAGCGACACCTATACACTTAACGACTGACTAGGCCAATAAAACCCCCGAACTGGCGTCGTGTTGTTTACAACGAGCGACGGAGCTCCCACGTAGGAGAGAGGTTTGAATGTGACGGCGCGCTCGTACCCACTGACGGCTCGGTAGCGTGAACTGTGAAGCCGAGCCGACCGAAGCCGGCTGCGAGCCTGCAAGCATGCATCGAACGTAGCCCCCCCTCCCCCCCCCCCACCCTGCACCCACCGCGCCAC